>CM066323.1:42592631-42907631 GCA_033807775.1 Saussurea involucrata
AAGACAATCCCCTAAACCAAGCCTCGAACCCAAGCCCAAACGACCAACGAAGCAAAAACGGAAAAACAAGAAACAGCGACTGGCGCCGATGCTGGCGCCAGTCCATCGGCGCCGCCATCGGCGCGGACCCCTGGACAGATTTTCCTGCACGAGATTTCTTCCCAAAACTCAAAGATTTCTCATCCCCAAACTTCCCCAAATCAGATTCAGCTCTCCTAAAACAATATTTTAGAATCAACACCCAAAATGGATGAACAAAACTTATAAACCTCCCTTAAAAAGGTGAACTATCACCAAGAGTTCTCAAACTCCTCAAGGGATTCATCCAACACACCCTTCCACAAGATTTCATCTCAAAATACAAAAATGAGAAGAGATTGGGATCAAGAACATGCATCTAAACCCCATTCTAGACACAAAACTTAAAGAAAGGTGGGTGGAGTTATACCTTAGCAGCAACTTCTTCAATCTCTAGCTGATCCACCTTCTCCAAACCTTCAATGGTGGAACTTGAGCTCCTTTCCTCTCTAGAGAAGTTCCAGTCGAAAACAAGAAATGGAAATAGGGTTTTTGAAGGGTTTTGTCTTAATAAACTTCTCTCTATCACACTCCAGCCACATAACTTTCAGGTTTTTACAAAAGAGCCCCAGAATTCTTATTTCTGCACTAAATACCACAAGAGATGAAATATGGGATGTTACATAAATCTAGCAAGGTGAGTTCAAGTTGATTTGTGAAAACGTTGTACATGCCAAAAATGTTCTTTTCCAAGTATTTATGTGTTTTACATGAAATTATCATTTGTTGAGTTATTTGATGGGTTTTGACTACATGAAGTGTTTAACTTTATAAACCTTGTAAAACACCCATATTTGGGATTTTCGGATATTTTGATGTGTAGGAATCATAAATATGCCTTTAAATGATGTATTGCTCCAATGGAGTTTATTCAGTGGTTTAAACATGTTGGTGTAATTGAGTTTATAAACTATTGAGGAAAATGTACATTTTCGTGTCATGAGTCATTTTGAGAAATTATAAGTGTATGAGTCCATTTGGGAAACCATTGGTTCTAATCCGTGACAAGTTTCGGGTTAATAATGATTTTGTGGTATACGTTTATCTAAGGGATGTTTAAATGCATTTTATATTATGAGGACCGTTATTTATCGGCCTAAAGGGGTTTTGAGCATTTTGCTCGGTTTTGACTTTAAATGAGCCTTGAGGACATCTGTTCGATTTTAACATTTAAGTATGGAGCTTTGGTCTTCAGTTGCATTTATTGCATTTTATTTGAATAGTACATGTTTTGAGTGTGTGTGTGTCAATCAAGTGGAGTCGTGTACTATTAGACCGTAATGCAATAGATCCATATGCATATGAGTCGGTCATATTTGCATGGTGGAAAGTCTTGGTATTCTCACTTTGGGATGTACGCCGTCTCGACATTTTGTGTCTTGGCGTTGTGGAGAGAACCATATTAGGTTGTACTCCGGGATTTTGGTTTATTGTGATGTTCTAACACTTGTGCACGAGAGTTAGACATCTTGGGTTATCAAGTAAGGAGCCGAGACTCTAAATCTTGAATGCTAGTAAGTAGGCAATAAATGTTCCATAGAAACCTTGAGGTGTAACTTACTAGAGAATGAACAGGCAATAAGATCGTGTATCCTTGAGGTGTAGCTGGGCACAACAGGCAATAAAGGATATGGTGGTGCCACCCGTTGCTGGGTGTGGGACTTGAGGTGTAGCTTTTATAGCAAGCAATAAAGTCCGATTCGAGTTGGAACTTATTAAAGCAGAAAATAGAGTCACGATCTGAGGTGTAGTTCAATAACATAGTTATGCGGCTTAACTTTGTGTTCCGCCACATACAATGGAATCGGGTCTCCCCCGTCACCGAAAGGTGTTGTTTGGGTATTTATTTTATCCATGTTTTCGGTGACGTATTATATTTATATGGATTGCTTTCAATATTTTATGGGATGTGTATTATGCCTCATCCGTATTTGGGATGTTTTGAATAATAGAGATTTATTCATCTTTTTTTTATGATTTTGGAAATCAAATACTGATTCACTTTTCAAGTGAGTTTGGGTTGAGTCCATTTTTGAGAATCGTTTTATATTGGAGCTTTCGTCACGGGATTTGTGTGCGTTGGAAAACGGGTGGTTTGCATTTAAAGAAATCCTTTTTGGAACTCATGATTTAAATTGCACCTTTCTCGTCTTACGAATTATATAACCATGATAAAAACTTTTGAACTCACTAGGCGCTAGCCTAACCTTTTTATTTTTCGGCATGTGCAACAGGTTTCGGCTGGATTGTAGTTCTAGTGAAGAGTGGGGAGCTAGTTGTGTGCTCAAGAAGTGAATAGCTTGGTGAAGTCTTCCGCACTTGGGGAATAGCAACTTGATTTTGGGGTTGAGTAACACCCGACCTTTTATAGTCTTGGCTAATGACTTAGGTTTTGGTTGTTGAAATAATAATGTTTTTTTAGGAAATTCCAAGCTTGGTTTGTAGAAGGATTTTTTATCCTTAAGTGGTTGTTTTATTGAAAATTTTATTTAGTTGTTCTTTCTAATTTTGAGGGTGTTACACTTTTAGACCGTAATGCATTGGATCCATAGGAACATGAGTCGGTCATATTTATATAGTGGAGAGTCTTGGTATTCTCACTTTGGGAAGTATGCCATTTTGGCATTTTGCGTCCCGGTGTTGCGGAGAGGAACCGAATTTGGGTTGTACTCTGGAATTTTGGGTTTGTGGTTTGATGTTCTAACACTTGTGCACGAGGGTTGAACATCTTGGGTTATCAAGTAAGGAGTCGAGACTCCAATTTTTGAATGCTGTTAAGTAGGCAATATGGGTCCAATGGAACCCTTGAGGTGTAACTTACGAGAGAATGAACATGCAATAAGGTCGTGTATCCTTGAGGTGTAGCTGGGCACACTAGGCAATAGGGGATACAATGGTGCCACCTGTTGCTGGGTGTGGGACTTGAGGTGTAGCTATATTTATAGCAGACAATAAAGTCCGACTCGAGTTGGAGTTTATTAAAGCAGACAATAGAGTCACGATCTGAGGTGTAGTTTAATAACATGGTTATGCGGCTTAACTTTGTGTCCCGCCACATACCATGGAATCGGGTCTCCCCCGTCACCGAAAGGTGTTGTTTGGGTATTTATTTTATCCATGTTTTCGGTGACGTATTTTATTTATATGGATTGTTTTCCATATTTTATGGGTTGTGATTTATGCCTCATCCGTGTTTGGGATGTTTTGAATAATAGAGATTTATTCATGTTTTTATAATTTTGGAAATCAAATACTATTTCACCTTTCAAGTGAGTTTTGGGTTGAGTCCACTTTTGAGAATCATTTTATATGGGAGCATTCGTCACAGAATTTGTGTTCGTGGAAAAATGGGTGGTTTGCATGTAAAGTAAATCCTTTTTGGAACTCATGATTTAAATTGCAACTTTCTCGTCTTACGAATTATATAACCATGATAAAAACTCTTGAACTCACTAGGCGTTAGCCTAACGTTTTTATTTGTCGGCATGTGCAACAGGTTCCGGTTGGGATATAGTTCTAGTGACATTGTGAAGAGTGGAGAGCTAGTTGTGTGCTCATGAAGTAAGTGGCTTGGTGAAGTCTTCCGCATTTTTGGGAATATCAACTTTGTATTGGGTTGAGTAACACCCAACCTTTTGTAGTCTTGGCATATGACTTAGGATATTGAACGTTGAAGTTATTATGTTCTTTTTATTGAGGTATTTCCAAGGATGGTTTGTAGAAGCGGATGTCATCCTTATTTGATTATATTACCGAAGTTTTTATTTAGTTGCTTTTTCCAATTTTGAGGGTGTTACACCTTGCAAGATTCGAACCGATGACTTAATACGAGATCATTTCGGGCCCCCTGATAATTTCCTTTTGATCATTTTTACATCTTTAGCAAGCTAAGACAACCACATTTTCGTGTCATGAGTCATTTTGAGAAATTATAAATGTATGAGTCCATTTGGAAACCATTGGTTCTAATCCGTGACGAGTTTCGGGTTAATAATGATTTTGTCGTATACGTTTATCTAAGTGATGTTTAAATGCATTTTATATTATGAGGACCGTTATTTATCGACCTAAAGGGGTTTTGAGCATTTTTCTCGGTTTTGACTTTAAATGAGCCTTGAGGACATGTGTCCGGATTTTAACATTTGAATATGGAGCTTTGGTCGTCAGTTGCATTTATTGCATTTTATTTGAAGAGTACATGTTTCGAGTGTATGTGTCAATCAAGTGGAGTCGTGTACTATTAGACCGTAATGCATTGGATCCATAGGCATATGAGTCGGTCATATTTGCATGGTGGAAAGTCTTGGTATTCTCACTTTCGGATGTACGCCGTCTCGACATTTTGTGTCTCGGCGTTGTGGAGAGGAACCATATTGGGTTGTACTCCGGGATTTTGGTTTATTGTGATGTTCTAACACTTGTGCACGAGAGTTAGACATCTTGGGTTATCAACTAAGGAGCCGAGACTCCAAATCTTGAATGCTAGTAAGTAGGAAATAAATGTTCCATAGAAACCTTGAGGTGTAACTTACTAGAGAATGAACATGCAATAAGACCGTGTACCCTTGAGGTGTAGCTGGGCACACCAGGAAATAAAGGATATAGTGGTGCCACCCGTTGCTGGGTGTGGGACTTGAGGTGTAGCTTTTATAGCAGGCAATAAAGTCCGACTTGAGTTGGAACTTATTAAAGCAGACAATAGAGTCACGATCTGAGGTGTAGTTCAATAACATAGTTATGCGACTTAACTTTGTGTTCCGCCACATACAATTGAATCGGGTCTCCCCCGTCACCGAAAGGTGTTGTTTGGGTATTTATTTTATCCATGTTTTCGGTGACGTATTATATTTATATGGATTGATTTCCATATTTTATGGGTTGTGTATTATGCCTCATCCGTATTTGGGATGTTTTGAATAATATAGATTTATTCATGTTTTTTTTTATGATTTTGGAAATCAAATACGGGTTCACTTTTCAAGTGAGTTTGGGTTGAGTCCATTTTTTATAATCGTTTTATATTAGAGCTTTCGTCACGGGATTTGTGTGCGTTGGAAAACGGGTGGTTTGCATTTAAAGAAATCCTTTTTGGAACTCATGATTTAAATTGCACCTTTCTCGTCTTACGAATTATATAACCATGATAAAAACTCTTGAACTCAGTAGGCGTTAGCCTAACCTTTTTATTTGTCGGCATATGCAACAGGTTCCGGCTGGGTTGTAGTTCTAGTGACGATGTGAAGAGTGGGGAGCTAGTTGTGTGCTCAAGAAGTGAATAGCTTGGTGAAGTCTTCCGCACTTGGGGAATAGCAACTTGATTTTGGGGTTGAGTAACACCCGACCTTTTGTAGTCTTGGCTAATGACTTAGGTTTTGGTTGTGGAAATAATAATGTTTTTTTTGAGGAAATTCCAAGATTGGTTTGTAGAAGGAATTTTATCCTTAAGTGGTTGTTTTATTGAAAATTTTATTTAGTTGCTCTTTCCAATTTTGAAGGTGTTACACTTTTAGACCGTAATGCATTGGATCCATAGGCACATGAGTCGGTCATATTTATATAGTGGAGAGTATTGATATTCTCACTTTGGGAAGTATGCCATTTTGGCATTTTGCGTCACGGTGTTGTGGAGAAGAACCGTATTTGGGTTGTACTCCGAAATTTTGGGTTTGTGGTTTGATGTTCTAACACTTGTGCACGAGGGTTGAACATCTTGGGTTATCAAGTAAGGAGTCGAGACTCCAATTTTTGAATGCTGTTAAGTAGGCAATATGGGTCCAATGGAAACCTTGAGGTGTAACTTACCAGAGAATGAACATGCAATAAGGTCGTGTATCCTTGAGGTGTAGCTGGGCACAACAGACAATAGGGGATACGATGGTGCCACCCGTTGCTGGGTGTGGGACTTGAGGTGTAGCTATATTTATAGCAGACAATAAAGTCCGACTCGAGTTGGAGCTTATTAAAGCAGACAATAGAGTCACGATCTGAGGTGTAGTTCAATAACATGGTTATGCGGCTTAACTTTATGTCCCGCCACGTACAATGGAATCGAGTCTCCCCCGTCACCGAAAGGTGTTGTTTGGGTATTTATTTTATCCATGTTTTCGGTGACGTATTTTATTTATATGGATTGTTTTCCATATTTTATGGGTTTGGGATGCTTTGAATAATATAGATTTATTCATGTTTCATAATTTTGGAAATCAAATACTATTTCACCTTTCAAGTGAGTTTTGGGTTGAGTCAACTTTTGAGAATCGTTTTATATGGGAGCATTCGTCACGGAATTTGTGTTCGTGGAAAAATGGGTGGTTTGCATGTAAAGTAAATCCTTGTTGGAACTCATGATTTAAATTGCACCTTTCTCGTCTTACGAATTATATAACCATGATAAAAACTTTTGAACTCACTAGGCGTTAGCCTAACGTTTTTATTTGTCGGCATGTGCAACAGGTTCCGGTTGGGATATAGTTCTAGTGACACTGTTTATTTTATCCATGTTTTCGGTGACGTATTTTATTTATATGGATTGTTTTCCATATTTTATGGGTTGTGATTTATGCCTCATCCATGTTTGGGATGCTTTGAATAATATAGATTTATTCATGTTTCATAATTTTGGAAATCAAATACTATTTCACCTTTCAAGTGAGTTTTGGGTTGAGTCAACTTTTGAGAATCGTTTTATATGGGAGCATTCGTCACGGAATTTGTGTTTGTGGAAAAATGGGTGGTTTGCATGTAAAGTTAATTCTTTTTGGAACTCATGATTTAAATTGCACCTTTCTCTTCTTACTAATTATATAACCATGATAAAAACTTTTGAACTCACTAGACGTTAGCCTAACCTTTTTATTTGTCGGCATGTGCAACAGGTTCCGGTTGGGATATAGTTCTAGTGACACTGTGAAGAGTGGAGAGCTAGTTGTGTGCTCATGAAGTAAGTGGCTTGGTGAAGTTTTCCGCATTTCTGGGAATAGCAACTTTGTATTGGGTTGAGTAACACCCAACCTTTTGTAGTATTGGCGTATGACTTAGGATATTGAATGTTGAAGTTATTATGTTCTTTTTATTGAGGTATTTCCAAGATGGTTTGTAGAAGGGGATTTCATCCTTATTTGATTATATTACCGAAGTTTTTATTTAATTGTTATTTCCAATTTTGAGGTTGTTACACCTTGTAAGATTCGAACCAGTGACTTAATACGAGATCATTTCGGGCCACCTGATAATTTCCTTTTGATCATTTTACATCTTTAGCAGGCTAAGACAACCACTGTTTTTTTTGGTAACCTGGGGTGTCCGAGAGTTTTACCCGATAAGCGAGTGACGATTTGTACCTGGTAAGCATTTATCGAGTAAAACTGTTCCATTCGTTACCGTTATAATGGAATAAAATGTAACTCGGTAATCAAACTATCCACTTATCCTAACTAATACTCCATACTCATAAAACTCTTTCTCCTAAGAGCCTCGACAATGGAGGTTCCTGCAGAGGTTCTTCATGGGGTTTTTACAAGAGTCAAGAACATGTGCAAGAACCTCCATCGTGCGATAAAGGTTCTTGTCGAGTCACAAGTTCTTATTGGAACCCAAATGCTTGAACAAGAGCTCGGGTTCTTGTAATAGTTTCCTTTAGTTTTATTATTTTATGTTATTATTTTATGTTATTATTTTATATTATCTTAATCATTTTATTTTCTTTTAAAAAATATATATAACATGTATGTTAAAACCGATACAATAAAATATAAAATATTATAGTTTTTAGTTTAGTTTTATTTTTTTGTTTCTTTTAAATTTTTATACAAATATTGTACTTTGTTTTAATTTTTAATTATCTCATTAAATTATTATGCTTACATTACTTTTAAAATATTTTTATATATGTAAATTGAAATTAATTTATATATATCATAAATTATTAATATAAAATATCTTTTCTAGTTTAAAAAAGTATAACAAATTATTATATATATAGGTGACACCATATGACCCATTCCCCACACCCCACCTCAAAAAAATGGACAAATACATTGAGAATCAAGTAAACTCTCAAATGCACCCAAATTCTCCATATCCCCGACATTCTCCAATACCAACGAATTTTCCAAGTTTTTCCCACATTCCTCAATATCCTCCAAATTTTCCAAATGTTACTCGTTCTCCAAATTTTAAATCTCCTAGAAAAAAATATGGCAAGTGAGGTTCTTAGAGGTTTCACCACTGTCCACATTTTTTATTTATTTAATGAACCCCTGTCTATATTTTTTACTTAGCAGGCAAATTTAGGACTGTTTGGTTAGTCTTCTGTTAAGTTAAGGTTATGATAAACTGATAAGTTAGTTGTTAATTGCTCATCTGTTGTAGTGTAAAAAATTAAGGTTGTGAAAAGTGTCATCGTATCAATTTGTTGTGTGTCTCGTATATATTTTGAAATATTATTAATCCTAAATGCATTTAAACCACCATCATTCCTCAATACCCTCTTTACTCTGCTTCAATCGGCCTTCACGATGGCACTCTTGTATGTGTTTTTGTTACCTGAAACTAATGTTTAACTTTATTGACGAGAAGCATAATAGAGAACACATAATGATTTCAGATCCTTATTATCTCGATGAAGCAACGGGGTGGGGACTTGAGGTCTCTGAGCTCAAGAAGCAACTGGAAACTGCTAGACAAATTGGTATAACTGTATTCTCTTTCTTCTCATAGTTTATTCATTTTTTTAAATATCTACATAGGTTCTTGCTGAGGAGAACCAACGAGATATTGTGGAGTTCTGCAAGAAGGAAGGTTTGGTTCTTTTAGCAGACGATGTAAATAATTTCTACAATTGTATGATATTTGAGGCTAAGGCTTTAAGCTCTTTCGAGATAATTTAGTCAAAGCATCATTTATGCAGGTATACCAGGAAAACATCTATGCCCTTGGTCTCATTTCAGTCGTTGTCTAAAGATAGTTTTTTTTGATTGATGAATGTAATAAGATGAGTCATGCAAATTATTGAATTCGACTGAAAAGCTGTTTCCATTCAGGGTATTACGGTGAATGTGGGAAAAGAGGATGTTACATGGAGGTCACAGGTTTTAGTCCTAAGGTTAGGGAGCAAATTTACAAGGTGGCGTCTGGAAATATGTGTTCAAATATTTCTGGTCAAATTCTTGCAAGCCTTGTTAGGCCATCCGTATCACAGCCCTCAAGCGCCACATCAGCTTTTCTCCTAACCCTCTTCTCAAACCCTCAAGCCCTAAAGTGGCGTAACTCTACCCTCAAGCCCTCTTGCCACCTCATTTTTTTAATGATTTTATTTATACATTTAATTATTTAACAAAATAAAAATATTTATATATTTTTTAATAAATAAAAATAAGATAAATAATAAAAATAAAAATTCATATCATTCATTAAAAATTAAAATTACAAAATAAATTTAAAAATTACAAAATAAATTTAAAAATCTACTCGTCGTCATTGTTGGGAACTTGGATACGCCAAATATGTTCGACCAAATCCGACCGAAGGTTATTATGAGTGCCCCGGTTTTTGACTTCTCGAACATTTGCCGCACGTTGTTCCTCACTGATTTGGGTTTCGATATCATCCGTGAAAAGGTCGTTTTCATCGCCACCACAAATAGCATGGTCTTCGTCTTCGAGTATCATATTGTGTAATATGACACAAGCGTACATAATGTTTGCCAATCTTGTCGGTTCTCATCCGCGTGCCGGGTTATGAAGTATATGTCAACGTTGTTTAAGCACGCCAAAAGCTCGTTCAACATCTTTACGTGCCGCTTCTTGCGCGGACTTGAACTTTTGTCGTTTAGGGTCCTGTGGGCACGTAAATGATTTTACGAAAGTAGCCCATTCCGGATATATCCCATCCGCTAGATAATATCCGTGCTCGTAGGTGGCTCCATTCACCTCAAAAAGACAGTCGGGTGCTTTTCCATCATATACATCGTTCAAGATGGGCGACTGATTGAGAACATTGATGTCGTTGTTGGAACCGGCAACACCAAAGTATGCGTGCCAGATCCATAGATCTTGAGAGGCCACTGCTTCTAGCATGATTGTCGGGTGCTCATGATCATCTCTCATGAATTGACCTCGCCATGCTACCGGACAATTTGCCCACGCCCAGTGAGTACAGTCTATGCTTCCGAGCATGCCGGGAAATCCG
Source organism: Saussurea involucrata (assembly GCA_033807775.1). NCBI lineage: Eukaryota > Viridiplantae > Streptophyta > Magnoliopsida > Asterales > Asteraceae > Saussurea > Saussurea involucrata. Next base: position 42,602,898 of record CM066323.1, read on the forward strand.
TGTTTAGCTTCATGCGCAGCGTACAACTTCTGAATATCAATAAAAGTAGGCTTGCATAAATATTTTTGACCATACAGTTCAATAATACCTGTGCAGAATTTGTACAGACAATCTCGTGACGTTTTCTCTCCCATACGGATGTACTCGTCAAGTGCGTCGGCAGCTACTCCATACGCCAATTGCCGAATAGCGCAAGTACACTTTTGTATCGGAGAAAAACCTTGTTTGCGTCTGACGTCCAACCGAAGTGTAAAATACGGATACTCTCCTTCTAAATCTTCAACTATTCGTTCGAATAGTTGCCTACTCATCCTGAACCGCCGCCTAAACATATCCAGTGTATAAACCGGGTTGTTGCCAAAGTAGTCCTGCATAAGCCGCTCGTTTGCAGCTACTCGACCTCTTTCTATGTTCGCGGCCCTCTCTCTTCTTGACGATGAGGCGGTGCTACCATAAATTAATTGTGCAGTCTGTCGAAAAATTTCCTTTTGTAGATGCAACAACTCGTCGGTGTTTACGGATGATGATGATGCAGTCGGTGAACCGGGTTGTGGCGAATCCATATTGTTTAAAATATAGAGAATGGAAGAGAATGAGAGAATGAGAGAGTTGTTTTGTGTGAAAAATAAAATGGGTTTTAGGATTATATATATAGTGTGATTAAATTGAAAAAAAAATTAAAAAATAAATAAATATAAATATAGCCGTTATAGCCGTTGGAGTTTATTTATTTTCAAATTTTTAAAAAAAAAATAAAAAACAAACAAATAAGTCTCGGGTTTATCGGGTTTTGAAACCCGCCTCCCATACCCGGAGAGGAAGCCCCCCTACCACTACCCGCTCGAGCCCGCCCTACCCGAGCCCGAGCCCGCATGGGATACAGATGGCCTTATGAGGCCTCCAAAGGTTGGTCGGTTTTTTCTGTCTCTTTTAATCTGTTTAGTTTAATATGATGTGACATGTGGCAAATTCTGTATAGCAATAAGTTCAGCTTCATTTTTGTTGTGCAACAAAGAAATCACAAATTGCATGTTTTGCAATTTGGAGATGTGTAACAACCCTAAAAATCCACAGGACAAACATAACATTAACTCATAAATATTTCAAATTTGGGTCCCAAAAATTTTCGTTACATCATACATAAACTAAGGTTGGCGGAAACAACCTATACACAACTGAGAAAAACTACTACTACAAGTGGCATCGGCATTGTCTCTAACTGCATCAGTACTCTATCCTGCGCTTGTCCACTTACCTGAGCCTCCTACTAAAAGCTTACCTGAAAAGGTTTTAGTTTTGAAAAGCGAGGGTTAGACCATGAGGTCTAGTGAGTTCCCTCCATAAACAGTGTACGTCAACATTATAAATCATTTTTATAAAACAGTTCACATTCTTCACATAAGCGTCAAACATGGTACTGCACTGTGTTAAGGATCACATCGTTAACCGTGATCGGGGCCCCAGCAGACTCCCCTTTCGCCTCTTCTGGAGCCTACGCAGACTCCCCTCTACTCGAAATAGGAGGAAACGAATTCCAACCTACCAGTCTGTCATACATATCCAAGGGGTCATTAGAACCCGATGATCTATCTCTGATCCCACAGTGCAGACCGACTCCACATAGCGTACACATAGTTCATCGTAAACATAAAACATGAACTCCGTATAACGTTTTACAATCCATATCATGTTACTGGGCAATCTTTTCAGTAGAACATTCTTTTCATGGGAAAACATTCGTAACAGCTTGTAAATAAATCATGCTCATAAACATACTCTGATCAGTAAAATATTAACTTTCGTTTACGTAAAAGTCAGGTAAAATAACAGCGCATATTCATAAAAATCACTTTCCTGGGAAAACACGTAAGAGCACGTATTTTAGTTAGAAAAACTCACCTGGTTTGCTCGCTCCAAAGCTCCCCTCTTAAACTTCTGATCTCTAGGTGGAACACCTATTATATTAATAAGCGTACGTCATAATTCGTTCATTTATTAGTCGAGTTAAATTCCGAACTCAACCCAAACTTACCTAAGTTGGTAGGTTACACTTCTAGTCCAAAATCATAATTAATGGTCTTTGCTTACTCGTCCAAGTGAAATACTATACTGGATCCATTAATTTTCCCAACTCTAGATTCTCAACACAATAGTAATAACACTGGGTCCTAAATATCAATACTGGATCGTGCTACTAATAATATGGCCCAGATTAAGTAAACTGCCAATTACGAATTGGGCCCTTAATATATAATTGGAGACTTTAATAATAACTAAGCCCAAAAAGGAAAATAAATCTTCCGGCCCAACACCTTAATTGATTGAGGAGCCCATTAACAACATTAGACTTTTCTCGGCCCATGAACCAATTCGGTCCATACTCACATAACTTGCGGAACTCTCAACTTCCGCAATCAACACTTACGGAACTCAACTTCCGAAATCAATGCGTTGCGGAACTTGGCGATTACGAACTAAAACCCACATTGCCATTATTTTAACTCTACACGGTTTTTATGACAACTCTTCTTTTAATAAAAGATACAAACTGTTTCCCCAATCAAGAATCCTTATAAACATTTAATTTAACTTCGACGGTAAGAATTTGAATCAAAACCCTATTAATATCCTTATTGGATTTCTCACTTACATAACCAAGAACAACTAGAACCCTACAAATCTAGCATTACTTGCAAAAGAGAAACGCAAGGGGATGGTTTCTTACCAGAATAAAACCTCACGAAACGGAAAGCTGCTGCCAAACCTCGCCACCGCCGGCGACCACCACCGACAGCCAACCTCCGGCGACCACCACCGGCAGCCAACCGCCGGCGACCACCATCTCCTTCTCGTCGTCGCCTCTCCCTCTCGCTGTCCCTTCTCTCTCGTCGTCTATCTCTCTCCCGCAGCCTCTATCTCTCTCAACTTCTCCCTCGTCGCCTCTATCTCTCTCAGCTTCTCCCTCGTCGCCTCTCTCTCCCGCTCTCTCAGTCTCTCTCTCTCCCACAGCCTCTTTCTCTCGATGAGAAGCACACACACACACAAGATCATTTCTTCTTTCTCTTCTCTTCTCTCTCTCGATGTGGAGCAGGCTACACCCACACACACCAAAACCCCAAAACAACTAGTTGCTTTCTACCTTCCAGCAAAAATCGGCGCTCACAAGAAGAAAAGAGAATTGTTTTCCCAAATTTTCATATTTTACCCTTATACTTTTTCAAAATAAACCATTACCACCCCTAACTTCCATTTAAATCTATGCACGACGAAGATTGATATCTCTCTTTCATAAGGGACAATAAGGTTTTTTGTACTTGGTGCGTAGTTTTGTCATGATACGACTTTGTGGTAGTTGATACTCATATAAGTACTTGTACAACATTGAATTTTGTTCTTCGAATCAATTCTTGAAACTTTCATATATGTTTTTAAATGTAACATATAGGAGAATTTTATTATTGAATGAAGAGTCCCGTATTATAGTCTTTTAGGACGCTTTTAGTGTTACTCATTATAGTCTATTAGGACACTTTTTAGTGTTATTTAATTCATTTTATAGGACTCTATAATTTGTTTTATAATTAACCTATTAAGACGCATATTTTGGTACTATATAAATGTTTTAGCAACATCGAATTTCGTCCTATAAAGCTATTTTTTGGGACACCGATATTTGTTTTTAAATGTAGACATTTTATGACAACATAAATGTCCTATATTGTAGTCTATTAGGACACTTTTTAGTGTTACTTAATCCATTTTATAGGACTGAAATTTGTATCATTATCATAGAACTTATTAGGACGCTCAAATTCATCTTACTAACCTAATACACGCAACGCCTTTAGATGAGACACACAAGCTTTTGGACCTATAAACTTAAAGTCCTATTAAGTACCCTATTAGGACACTAATGAAGGTCCTATAAACTCATTTTTGTTGTAGTGTGATTTGTTCCGTATTGAAGATTGAGAAATCTAGACCTTGAACTTTAGCTATAATTCTTGAAATTCAAGCCTAGAAATTTTGGAGAGGTTGAGAAAAGATGGTTGCTATTTTACAAGAACATACAACTAGTAAAATTATCATATGTTTTTCTTTCTTAATTAACTACAAGGATTGTGGCGTACTGGTTAAGACTCTGAGGATGTGGTGAAATATCTCATCTGCCCAGAGTTCGAATCCAGACGTACACAATAATTGTGGCCACTGAGGTTTAATCAAGGCTGATGTCTTACAGTCATAAATTGCCAAGGGATTAGTCTAGGCATAGCCTAGGATTCCCTTCAAAAAAAAAACATATTATGTTCTTCAACATTATGTTTTTAAAAAGAGGTTCCCTGAAATATAATCTAAAACAATATACTCTCTATTTTGATGTAATTTATAATTTTGTTAATAATAAAAGTTGTTCCTATTATTCACAAAAGATTTTATGGGCTGATTAATAGATGTAAATAAATTATTGTTAGGAATAAAAAACATATACCAATTTCTAAATTGAATAGAAACACATTCTATTCGAGGAATTATATCCTTCCTATTTGTGAGATTTGCGATGTTCAATATAACTCACAAGTTATATTAAATTAAGAAATTAATTAATAATTTTGATAATTTTAATTAAAAGATATAACTAAGGGGGTTGTTTTAGGTTTTTTTCCTTTGTAAAAGTGCTTATCAAATATCAACTTATGTGGTGTTAGATCGGTGTTTTATATGAATTGTTTGAATTAGCTTATGATAGATATCAGGACGTAATTAATAAGCTGATAAATCGTTTTTTTAGTGTTTGACAAATAAACAAATAAATTAAAAATGGATAACTCGTGACAATACCACACCAGAATAAATTAATAAGTTAGAAGATCATAACTTATCGAACTCCTCATACTTATATTTTTTTTAACAATTATCTACTTAACAAAAAAAAAATCAATACATTATGCAAATGTTCATATTTTTTAAACTTCAATTTTGTTATGTAATCTATACTATATTATAAAACATTTATGAAAACCCTTAAAAACAACCCCTAAAGCTTCATGTACCGCTATTTAATGCTAATTACTTAAAATCTCTTAAAAATAACTAATGAAGCTTTATGTACCGCTTTTAATGCTAATTAATTGATTAATACTTATCTCTAACAACATTCAAATCCTTAAATCGTTGACTCTTACTGATTAATTCTTATCTCAAACCACTTTCGAATTTTCAAATCATGAACTCCTTAAAAAACGTCATTCTGTAAACAAATTTATAAAAAAAACATGACTGTTTTCTCAAAACCACACATTAGAATAAATTAGAACATTAAAATCGAGATATATCGCGCTGAATTGCGCAAATAGATTTCTAGTTTTAAATTATTAGGATAAGATATTAGAATTCTCTCACACCTCGTACTCCTCGAACTCCAATGTTATTGTAAGGAAAAGAATCCTTCGACATGGCACCTTCCTACTTTTCCGGAAAGCATAGATACAGTTGCCATCCAGTATACCCTTACGACGCCGTATAAATACTTAAAACAGCCCTTGTCTTCCAAAACTAGCTCATAATCACAATTAAACACACCGCCGACGACAAGAAAAACACACCCCCACGGCGGCGCAACTACAAACCCACGGTGGCTCTCAATGTTTCTCACCATGAAGATGATCGGAATCGCAACCCAAAACCCTGACACCGAAAACTTTGCCAGAGAAAACTTGTGCTCGATTGCCAAAAACCCTAATGCCGCCAGCCGTCACCAGCGTATTTACAAGTGTAAGGACTGCAACAAAGAGTACAATAGCTTCCAAGCTCTTGGCGGCCACCGTGCCAGCCACAGAAAGCTTGAAACTGAGACTAGGGCCCACAATTCTGGGCTCCCGTCTCTAGAGCAAACCCCTTCTAAGTTGCACGAATGCAAGATCTGTAAGAAGGGGTTTGCAATCGGACAGGCGTTGGGAGGACACATGCGGAAGCATAGAGAGATTAAATTCGATGATGGAGACAAGGATTTATTGCGCAAGAATAAAGTGACTGTGAACGAAAAGTTGTGGAATACGACACTCGTATCATCTCTTCTTGATTCTTGTTCTTCGGTCACGAGTAATTCGAATGGTAAGGTAGTTTTCAACTACGATCTGAACTTGTTGCCCCACGAGAATGAATTGATCAACGCTTATTGGGGTTCGATTACAAAACGAAAATCTTCGTGATCGATTTATTTATTTTGGATTTTACTAATTAGTTTACTAAAATTTTCCCTTGTATATATAATTAATCTTCAAGATATAAGTATGTACAGTTAAGTTTGGATATAAATTAATTACAGGATATTCATGCTGGTTTCTGGTATTATTTTGTTTTTCGTTTTTAGTAAGAGATTCAGTGACAAAAAATTGCAGAAAAAGTGAAAAACCTTTGTTGCATTAAATAACTAAAAAGACAATGTTATTTCATCGAGTTTATTAGTGACGGATTCGGGGTCGCAAAAGAATTCTTCTATTGTAGTAGTGTTATCAATGCATAAACGTTCTCAAACTCATAACTAATTAAACATGGTCATTGATCGCTTTTTTTTATCAGTTAGTTATGAGTTTGCGATCTGAATGTTGTAACAAATGTGTCTATATGTATCCTCTACCAATCATATGAAAACACATCATTTATTTGGTAAGAAAAGAGGATGAAAGATTACTTAAGAATAAATATATATTAAAATACAATGTAATTATGGTTTTACATGGACAAGAATTAATGACATAAAATTAGTTTTAAAACAAAAGATTTTTAGCACCTGTTACATGATTAATGAACCTTAGTTGTCTAGTTCTGGGCTGAACAATGCAAATAGAAATAGGCCTTTACAGGTTTTGGGCCTTTGGAGTATAGTATAGGCTGAATCATGCAACTGGGCTAGTTCTGGACCTGTTTAACTCTTTCAATTTCAGGGAACTTACAATACTAGTCCCTCAATATTACTCTGTCAGTCAGTCTGTTTACATATATATATATATATAGCCTTAGGTTCAATAGAGAAGTCCAAATATTTAGAGAAATAGAGAAGTGATCTTGGCCATTTATTCGGTCAAAATCGGTTATAATTGGTCAAAAGTTGCGGCTTTGACTAGTCAAAAATTGCGGCATTGACTGGTCAAAAGTTGCGGCTGTTCCAAAAATAGAAGGACAATTTCGTAACTTTTACAAAAAACACGGGCTGCGTTCATATATGAATCTGTGTGATTCACATATGAACTATACGTTCATATATGAACCTTTGTAATTCACATATGAACTCTTTATAACTAATTCATATATGAATCTTGTGATTTATATATGAACCTTTGTGTTTCATATATAAAACTAATTAACTGTAGGTTCATATATGAATCAGTTGAACCAATTAATTGTTTAATATATGAATCTTTGTGTTCATATATGAACCTTTGTGATTCATATATGAATTTTTTTAACTAATTCATATATGAACCTTTGTGTTCATATATGAATCTTTGTGATTCATATATGAATTTTTTTTAACTACTTCTCATATGAACAAATTAACTGATTCATATATGAATCACAAAGGTTCATATATGAATTAGTTAAAAAGAGTTTATATGTGAATTACAAAGGTTCATATATGAACGTATAGTTCATATGTGAATCACACAGATTCATATATGAACTCAGTTCGTGATTTTTTACGAAACTACTCCTCTATCTTGTTCAAACCACGCGAGTAATTATCCGCTGCTTCTCGGTCAAAGCCGCCGATCTTGACCGAATAAATGGCCAAGATCACTTCTCTATTTCTCTAAATATTTGGACTTCTCTATTGAACCCTTCCCTATATATATATATGGGCTTAATCAAATGAGAACTATTTAGTTTGTGGTAACTGTGAGAACCAATATGAGCCACTCATTTCATTAGGCAATAATTAATTTTCCTAATAATTATAAAGGGTAATTTCGTAAAAAATAAATTGACAACTCATTAAATAATTAAATATTAATTACACCCTACTTTCTCTCTCTCTCTCTCTCTCTCTCTCCTTCTCTCACACGACTCTCTTTCTTCTACCACAAATAGACGACTTCTAAAACCCTAAAAAAAATCTCTCTCTTATTCCACAATATTCTAGCCGCCTCTAATTCTAAGTTGAAATCTGCTTCGAGAATCGTTGCGATTCGGATGTTTAAGCCGGAGAAGATACCGGAGAGTGATGTGGCGGTGGTGCGTTTGACGGAAGATGTCGTCGTCGGATGTGTTTTTTGGCACCTTTTTGGTCGGCGGATGCTTCTTTAATTTCCGGATAGCTTCTTCGTCTTCATCAATAACGAGCCCGGTTCCGATTTCACCCATCTTGAGATCTGTTTGTAGCATAAATCTTATTCCTTTCCAAGCTATCTGAATCTATATGTAAAATATGTTTTTTTTGTTAAAAATGACTCATTTCTTACGAATTAAAGATCCGTATTTCTTTTTAGATGTATTGTTTTTGAACTGTCGTGTTAAGAGCATCTCCAACAAGTTTGCTATAATTTTTCTAAAATGGAGAATCAATAGTTAAAATCTCTAAAAAGAGTTAAATTCATCTCCAACAGATTTTCTATTTTAGAAATTTTAACTCAAGTTATATTAATATAATATTGTCTAATTTATATTTCCAATACATTTAAAAAAAAATATAATATAAAATGATAAAAGTTTAATGTCATTGGTGAGATTGAATAAAATAACTATTTCTCTCCTATCATCAAGTTTTAGAGAAATCTCTAAACTTAGAAAAATTTCAAGTTTTTTCTATTATAACAAACAAGATAGCAAAGCTGTTGGAGATGTTTAGAAAACAAAAACTTGATTTTTTCTATTTTAGCAAAGCTGTTGGAGATGCTCTTAAAAGTTTACAAAAGCATGTATAACACAAAGATATTTTGATAAATAAATCAAATCCATGTAAAGCATAATTGAACTTTTGGAAAGGTTTATCTAGAATTCTAGACTACGGGGCCGTTTACCTAATCACTTACCCGGGTAAGTGCTTACGGGTAAAATTCAACACTATCACTTACTTTCCGGGTATATTTTAGTCCACCAAAATGATATAAGCGCTAACCGTGGTAAAAGCCGTCACACTCACTTACCGGGTAAGACTTTTGGTCCTTGCTTCCGCTCTTACCGGGTAAGATTCTTAGTCCTTGTCATATTCACCCGGTAAGCTAATGTCACTTGATAAACACTTACTCGGATAAGCGTTTCGTAAACGGTCCCTAAATTCCTGACAAATTATGGCTGTCAGAGACTAAATTTGACCACAAAATTCTAATGTGTGAACTTGAACCCGAAGAATATAAGATATTACATCCCATCCCCTAGAATCTAGTTTGTCAACAAGATGCCACGTCGCCACCCTTGTTATTTAACTTTGTGTTAAAACTTCATAAAGCTAATGATAAATGTCGGGGATTTACCTCATTTAAAAATTTTAAATTATCTTAAACATAATTAAACTTTCAATTAAATAAATAATATAAAAAATGAGTAATTTATTCTATTTGAGTTTAATAACCATATGGCATATTGATACTTAAAAAAACCTATGGTTTTGAAAATTCAGATCACGATTATATTCAAATACAAGTATATTATAGATTACTAGAAGGGTATTCGCGCAATGCAACTATCTTGATTTTAATTTTTGTTTTACTTTTTATCATTGTCGATTTTATAAAACGGTTTTGTGTAGTTTTGAGAAAATTATAATATTTTTTTTATAAATTTGTACAAAAAATGATTCTTTTTGAGGGGTTTATGATTTGATGATTTGAAAGGGGTTAAGAGATAAGGATTAATTAGGTAACTAATGAGGATTAAAAGATGATGTTTTTTAGGGGTATACCATTTGAGAATTTGCAGGGAGTTAGAGAAAAGACTAAAAAGGAAGGAGTTAGAGACAAGAACTAATTAAGTAATTAACATTAACAGTGGTACATAAAGCTTCGTTAGTTATTATTAAGATATTTTAAGTAATCAACATTAAATAGCAGTACATAAGACTTTATAGATTATTTTTAAGAGTTTTACATAAATGTTTTATAATATAGTATAGATATTTAGGTAAAAGTTTTAAAACAACTAGTTAAACATTAAATATTGTTTAGTAATTGTATAATCCTTTAAATTTCAAGTTGAGAAATAGTTATTATATATCTACAATTTCTTGAAGTTTTTGAACTCTAAAAAACTAACTAACAACTCACCGATAAACATGCATATATAATTATGGGATAAATATTGAGCCTACTAATACAACAAAATACTGATAAATATATTTAAATATAGGATAAATATTGAACCTACTAATACCACAAAATTCTACAACATTATCATTATCCAAAAAAATATTATATTACTAAAACTAAAATATATTATATATTTGTTTTAAATCTGAAATATCTAATTGTAAAAAAATTGAATGAAAAAAATGTATACCAGTAAGACGAAAATTTCATAAACTTCAATTTGACACCATACCGTTAACTGCTACTACAGCTCCCAAAGAGATTTTCCCGCTAAAGAAAAGCTGGAAATCGCATCGATACTGTCTTTGATTCTATCCTCTTGGGCATTCCCCTTTCTGCTCTTTATAGTTGACCAACTCAAACCATGAATGTGAAGTCCTGCGCTCCTAAACTCGCCCCTTCGATACCTACCTTTGTGGATGTATAGATGGATCTATAATCTGCGACAGCCAAAGCCGATATAATTTGTTTGTCAATGATTTCATTGGGTCTTTAAATCAATAGCACATGTTCAACCAACACTTTTAATTAATGTTTTATTTAAACATAATTGAAATCGCATTAATTTTCATTGTTGTATTATAATAAACTAGGCAATAGAAAAGTGGCAATAGAAAAGTGTCTTGCGTCGTGAAAACAAATATTATTATAAAGATTAATATACTTTAATAATAAAATTATTAATTTATAAGCACTTGTTATCTTAATTAAAAACAAAAAAATAAAGCAAAATATATATTTTATTAAAATAAGTATTGAATTATAATCATTGTTAGCTTGCAAAAAAGAAACTTAATAAAATAAGTTTATATAATATTTAATTCATTGAATCTTAAAAAGTAAATAAATAAATAAATAAACTCAATAATAATAGTAATAATAATAAAATAGTCATTGTTATAAGATAATGATTTAAAACCACAAGGGTGGTGGCGTGTTGGCAAGGGCTTAGGGGATGTGGTGGAATATCCCATCCATCCCGGGTTCGAATCCATGCATCAGCATTCTGTGGTCAGACTTAATCTCAGACGACCGTTTTTTTTGTTTGTTTCCAAATTGCCAAGGATGTAGTCTAGGCAAAGCCTAGATGAACCTTATCAAAAAAAAATAATGATTTAAACTTTAAAAAATTGTGAATGTTGAATTTATTAAATTATGGTTTGATTAAATAAACAAATAAATTTGATTTGAAATCAATAAAAATATATCTATACTTTCTTATAAAGCATCTAAGCCAAAAGTCTTAAAAGTCTTATACAACCACTTTAACATGAAGTACAACACATTCAAGCACACTTTTTAAAAACCTTTTAATTACAAACGCGCCCTTCAATTTACGCTTCAGTCTTTCACCCTCGTCACTCGGTTTCACCCTATTCAAGACGACGATTCACAGTCCCACACTTCAGTCTTCATTCAAATCTCTCATCTCGATTCCCTGTTACATCTCGATTCTCTCCTCTCGATTATCTCATACACGGATGAAATCCTACTCGTGATATCTACTACTTCTTCTCTGTCAATGTATCTCCTTTCCCTAGTTTTCGATTTTGTTTTTAGGTTCTTCTACCGTATTCTGTCTTTTATGGTTTCGATTTAAAAGCTGTTTGTTAAGGCATCGATTCATGGTTTTGATTTCAAAGTTTTTGTGAAAGATCTTAATCCAGAACGGTTTACAGTCTCTCTCTCTCTCTCTCTCTTTCTTATATGTTATATGTTCGTTGATTTCGATCTCAAAGCTGTTTGGTAGGCGTCGATCGATAATTTCGATTTCAAGGCTGTTTGTTAGGCATCGATTTGGATGTCAAAGCGTTTGTTATTGCATCGATCGATGATTTTGGTTTCAAGGTGTTTTTTTTAGTTTTCGATTTCGATTTTAAAGGGTTTGTTATGGCATCGATAATTTCGATTTCAAGGACGGTTGGTTTGTTGTTTTAACTTTCCATTTGGTTGTCGTTGATGAATAAAACACTCTTGATTTTCTAGCCTTTTGATGTGGTTCGACACAGTCAAATTAGGAAGAATACAACTTGATTCAGACTTCATTTAAATGCATATTATTTTCCTCTCTTTTACCAAGTTACCATCTTGGTCTGCTTGGTGAGTCTCCTTTCTCTATTCAGACTTCATTTAAATGCATAATATTTTCCTCTATGGTTAGCTTTTATTTATTCTTCAAGTTTCATCTTTTTAAAGATCTCTTTAACAAATATATTTCATTATTTGTGTTAGTCCTAGATGGCTTAAACAAGTATTGTAGAGAGAGAGAGAGAGAGAGGGGGGGGGGGGGGGTTGAATACAATACACAAATTTTCACTTAATTAATTCTTTTATTGATTTTTCAAATCAAGAATTACACATAGAAAAACTAGATTATTGACAAAAGAACAGAAAAACTATTCAAACAATCTTCACAAAGTAAACTGGAAAACAAAACAACTTCTAAAGCACAAATATTGAAAGCTATAAAGTTCAAAGGAGAGAAAGCCTTGTTGCACTGAGAAAGTTCTTCAGGAACGCGTAACCTTGTATGGAGAGCTCCTTCTTCTTTATATAGTGCATGAAGCATTAAATGCTTAGGACACTTGTCATCTGGAGATTCAAGAATAGGAGTTGACTCTGAAAAGTTGACAAGTCATTTTCACACTTTTTCTCAGTACCAGGAAGAACCACCATGCTTGATTGAGACATTATATGAAATTGGAAAAAACGACAAATAGTCACTTTTTCCTGACATTGGATATTGTCCCATAATAAATGATCTTCATCTGCTAGCTTCCAAAGGAGGGATCTCACCGATTTTCATCATGAGATCGGTGAGATGTTTTGACCGATTTTGAGAAGAAAATGGACCAAGTGATCATTGATTCTCATCTTCCATTGGTGAGAAGCTTGACCAAATTTGATGAGGACTTCAGTCAGGTGTTCACCAATTTTCATCTTGAAAATTCGGTGGACAATAACTTAGATATTGTTGAGAAGAATGTTTTCACTTCCACAATGAGAAACTTCTTCAAACTTGATTTCGGTTGATCTTCGACTTCACCAAACTTTTGATGTCTTGTCTAAGTTATCACAAAGAACCAAAATAAAATATTCTAAGTAAGATGTTAAGGATAAAATCGGTGGGTCAATTTCAAATCTTTGGTGACCCAAAAATCTCTCCCTATTTGAATTTGAGCCTTATACTTAGAAATTTTTAAGAGTAACTAAACATAAAATGCATTTTTGACCATTTTTACTCTTTTTGGGTTCTTTTCACATAGACCATTTTTTTGTTCTTTTTGATTTATTTTGTCTTTTATGGATTTGTTAAGTATATCCAACATTTACAAAAGAAGAAGATTATGTGCAACAAGGAAATGAAATTCAAATAGAATCTAAGTTAAGAAAAGAAAGTACTTGTATTCATAATGCAAGCTAGTACATCAAAAGATGAAAATTACAAGTACTTAGAGAAAAAGATAACATCCATGTCACTGCTTTGATCTTTGTTCTTTTCTACGCTTGATCTCTATGACAATGTTCTGGTAGAAAGGTTGGGATTCATCAATATAAGACATGAGACTTAGAATGCCTTCCAAGAAGAAGATGTCAGCAAGATGAACTTGTGAGAATCGGAAGAAGCGTCGGTGACCGAGTCCATCATTGAAAAACATACCTGCAATGGGTGAAATAGATAATGTGGTGGAAAGATATACCACCGAAGTTGGGATGGATAGATCGAGATTATCGACATAGGGGATCCTTCCTTTGGCAGCCATATCCTTGAAGACAATATCCTTTACTGTTTTAGTCTTAGTAGCAGGAAGTCTCACCACTTCTTTCAAGGTTTGAACATGGGCACGTTCTTCAGAGGAGAGAACAATCTGGTGCTTCTTCTTGATTTCTTTCATGCGATTCATCAACCCACCGATGTAGTTTATGAAAATTTCTTTCTTGGGGTTTGCACACTTGACCAGAAGTTTTGACAATTCAAGCCATTCGGAGAGACCGAATTGCTTTAGATGGTAGTCTTTGATGCTTCTTGATGATCCATCCTCTCTCTCTATGATGAGCCGAATGTCAGAAGGGGTGATTTTGGAAGTTGCAATTTTTATACAAGAAATTGGTGACCGATCTGTTCGGTAGGACATAGATTTCTTTTACCAGCTAATTTCTCTTTCCTTTACTTCTTCAGCCTTTTTCACCGATTCTTCAAGTGAACCCAACTCAGATTTTTGGGCTTCTATGGGATCAAGAGTTTTTGCTTTGACGACTTCTTCCTTGGCAACTTTCTGAGATAGAGCCTTGTCAGCATCCAAGGCCTTTTGAGCAAGAAGGGCTTCTTCAATTTCTTGAGGGGAGAGCCCCAGATCAGAGACAACTCCTTGGGAAGGAGGTTTAAGTCTCAACGATTCAGCATCCGATGGACGAGTTCCATACTTAGCCATTTCTTTCTTCTTCTTTTCCTCTAAGGCTTCAGCCTCAGCAGAAAGAATACCCTTTCCTTTCTCTTTTGGGCCATCGACCGGTGTAACGTCCCAAAACATAAACATGCATAATATAGGTAAATCATCCCAAAACGGGTCCCAAATTACATAATAAAACTTGTCATCAACTGAACATAAGTCTGAACTAAACAAAATTTGGATAGCGGAAACATCATGTCCACAGCCGAGAACTTCTAACTATGAAATCTACTGACACACTATGGAGTCTCGCTAAGCTCCATCTTGATGCTCAAGCCATCTCCTTACTCTTACTTGACGCACCACTACTACGCTTACCTGAAAATGGTTTAGTTTTGAAAAGCGAGGATTAGACTAAACGGTCTAGTGAATTCCCTCCGAAAACGATCTTTAACCACAGTGTAAAAGCATTTCTTAAATACAATATACGTCTTCACATAAAGCATCAAACATGGTAACTGCACAATGTTCAAGGATCGTACAAACCAAACGCGATCGAGGCCCAAGCAGACTCCCCTCTCGCCTCATATCGGGGCCCAAGCAGACTCCCCATTATCCGGGTAGGAAGGAAACGAACTCCATCCTACCGGCTCATAACAAACTCCCAAGGGATCATCGGATCCCGAGGTACTCTGATCCCACTGTATAGCCCGACCTCACATAGCATACACATAACTCACAATAAATCACGAAGCATGAAATCTTTATAAATCATTTCTGTCATGCTAAATAGTCTTTCAAAAACATATTTTTCATGGAATAATTCATAAAAGCTTGTAAACAAATCATACTCATAAACATATCATAATCAGTAAGACGTTTAACATCTTGTTTCATGTAAAAAGGGTTTAGGGAACTCACCTTGTGATGATATTGAACGCACTCTCGTTCTACCTTCGAGCTAACCGAGCCGGACACCTAAAGATGTCAGATTCACATCAGATTAAACTGTCCAGACAACACTGTCCGGGTACTAGACTTTCCGGACGCACACACACTTTCCGGACACGCTACTTTCCGGACGCACTACCCGGAGACATACTCTTCCGGACACGCTACTACCGGACACCAAACTATCCGGATGGTAGTCCGGATACTCCTTACCGGGTACTACACTTTCATCCGGAAACCAAAACTTACCCGGTAAGACAACTTGTCTGGGAACTCTTTTATCCGGATACTACTACACTAAGACATCATCCGGGAAACTCCCACTGTCCGGACACCACTATCCGGACGGGGCGACGTCCGGTAACTATGAACTGGGAAAAACCCAACTTCCCAAAAGTGATTAGAATTGATATTTCTGCCAGAGACTTGATTAGACAATCACCTGGGTTCATCCACCAACCATAAGCACCCATTTATTTCCACTTTTTACCCCTAAATCGATTTATAACAACCAAAACCCCCATTATACTCCTTTAGTGGTATTTAGGTGAAGAACACATTGATTCTTAATGTTTTCACACCTATTTCTTAGACAAAACAGAAGAGGGAAACATGAAATAGCAAGGAGGAAAGATTGGATGTTATTACCTTCAATTATTTTTTCCTAAATCTGACTTCTCCCCAAATTGCTTCTTCTTCTCTTTTCTTCTCTTCTTACAGCCGCCAACAACAGATTATATGAAGAAAATTAACTAGATCTAGGGATTGGTGCCCTTAAATACCTCTTCAAAATGCCCCCTTTGGTCCCTCACCTTTCCCTTATTGCATTATGACCACTACATCTTATTTTCTTTACTTAAAACAAAACCCGGTTGTTACAACACTCCCCCTTAAAAGAATTCCGTCCTCGAAATTCCTTGACTGAACAGGTGCGGGTACGTTACCCTCATCTCCGATTCCAACTCCCAGGTAGCTTCCTGGCCTTTGTGAAAACGCCACTGAACCTTTACAAGGTTGATTTCCTTGTACCACAATTTCTTCACTTCGAATCTGAATTGGCTTCGGGCTCTTCCACGAAACTCAATTTTTCGTCAACTCCCACAATTTGGAATGACACAATCACACCGGCCTTCAACCCACGCTCTCATAATAGAGGCATGAAACACCCCACATCTCCCACATATCCATAAAACATACTCATTTTATAAACCGATTCTTCAAATCGAAGTATCACTACAACCGACTCACTAAAACGTGGCCCAATCCTCTTTCCTTTCGCCATACCCCATTTCAACATCCAAATTCAACTAAACCAAACCGGACCAAAGCAAACCGAACCAAACTGAACCGAGCCAAACCAAACCAAACCAAGCTGAACGAGCCAAACCAAACCAAACAAGCTGAACGAGCCAAACCAAACTGAACCAATACCTTTGGCATCGAACCGACCCCCGACTTAGGTTTCACGATTCGTACTTCTAAATTTAACAACTTTGGTTCCAACTGATCTTCCAAGCACCTCTGTATAAGACCACGACTTCCTTAGGTTAGGAATACTCACATAATGTACTTGTAGCCCTTCCGACCATTTATACCAGATATAAAAGTAACACCTCAGGCCAACACCCTGGCCAACCCCACTAGATAGAGTTCGCTTTGTCCACAAATCTGGACTCAGGGCTCTTAAAACACGTCTCATCACGACTTTCAAATACCGTTTCACTTCCTTAAAGAAGAAATTTCACCGAGTTTTTGCAACAAAGACATGAATCCTTTACTAACATCGGCAACCACCCAATTTGCCAATCTTAGTACCAGGTCAAACTTGAACTTTCCAATCCGCCTTCCTATCACGTCAAGCGCCTAACACAAAAGTATTTATTTCCTTCAAAACACGTTGACCACAAGTCAACACTATACACGGATACATACGCTTCCACTACGTCCCCTGTTCATACTTGTACACAACTAACCCACCATTCAGGGTAAGGAATAAATCACCTTGAAGTTTTTACATACGCCTTTTCCTGCATCCAACATACGTCCAACTAAAAGGAGCGACCCCGCCTACTCTAAACTATTCCAAGTAACACATTGTTGAACCCTACGCTCACATCAGAATAGTTAACATCCTAATACTTATTCAAATCTGACGGTCTTACACTTTGAGTGTCCCGTACAACCACTTATGCCATGCATTTCCGAAGGTATAGATCACATTCCTTCAAGGAAAGATTCATTGACTCATACGAGTCTCTCCACACTTAAACCAAGACATACACCAAAATGTCCCCCTCTCCTAACTACATGAGTAGTTCCAATACCCGTCATTAGCACCGCTTTAAACATTTCTCCACCCATATGGTGTCAATACCACTCTTCTCACTTTAAGTTCTCCAGTTGCTTAAACATATCGTCCTAACCTCCTCTTTCTAGCCTGGGCATTGCTCGTCTATCAGCATCCACTTCATTCCCAATCATTCCAAACATGACAACCACACTTATGTTACCAAACCCAACCAACGGTTTCACCACCGTTTTAATTTGAGATAATCAACCAAGTACTCCTGTAATAACATTCAATGTTTCTCATTTCCCAAGTAGGGTCAACCTGCTTACCAGAATTTCTTTGTCGGTCTTTTATTGATCCCAACACGAACTCACTCAGTGACTCATGCCACTAAAACACTTGATTCTTCTCTTGGGTAACCACCAACCACCGCTTTCTAGCAATAAACATATCATAACCCTCAGCTTACAATCCATGCATCCCAACTATATGCTTAATACTTTGTACTCTCATCTACAACATCACACCGCCGACCAGGTGCTTCCGGCCATTTGCACACATAACAATTCTGCTTTCATTTTCACCTTATTTCATAATTAACCAAGCCTATCTCACGACCTTCCTGCCTCTGAATTTAGACAAACCACAACTCGCGATTTCTTGTGCTTGCTAAAATATACGCCCCTCGACAAACCATTGCGAGCTCCACGAAATTCATCCCAACGACAAGGCACACTCTCTTACAAATTGATTCTCCAAGCACCAGTTTGGTTGTGCTGACTACCTCTTTCCTTTACGTGTCATCAAATCCCTTAGAGTACACCTAGCTTCAACAGATGCTTCACATTCGGCACACCAACACTAAGTGGCCCAACCGCCCACCGCATACACATCTCTCCCGACAACCCTTCCTTTACTTAGGTAAATTTCATGAAATAACCGCATCATAATTTCTTCTCACATTCCAGTCTCCGCATGATAATCTCAAAACTGGACACTTTTAACAGTCATCCCTTCAGCATCCATAGCTAACACGGTGAAGTTTCCACCATCTCACCGGTATGCAAAGAGTCCCAATGGAACCTACCGTTCCCAACACCTCATAACTAACTTTGCGCCCTCCGGTTCGTACTAGCTAAGGAATAAGACTCGTATGGTGCGTAGTCTAATTACAGTACCATTCACCACTCTGGCTCAAATCTGAAAGCATTTCATCAGGGTACATTATCTACTTATTAACATGCTACTACTATGAGTTTCTCAATAGTCTTCGGCTTCAACATGCGTATGCCCGCTCCACGGGAAATCACATAGCCTATTATCCAACACTAACCAGTTCAAAACCCGAGACTTCCACTGTTTACTGCTCTCCTCTAACTGAAATACTAAGGTCGTAACCCGACCGAAATCAAATCAATTGAACAGTTTCTAATTGAATCCCTCCTTGTTCTTAACTTTGCCGTCCACTACGACCTACAGAGTTCATAGCCTTCAAGCATGACGGCACAACAAATTCTAAATCATTTTACACACTTGAAAAATTCGATAGACACCATAATGAAAAACAAATTGACATAAACATAGCACCTCACCGCTCAAGCCGAAACGTAGACATAATGACCCTAAGGTCGCTCACATGCCACCCCAAGATAATTCGCGACTTAGTCAACCGAACCAGTATTGACCCAAATAAAACATGTTTAATAAAACGTTTCTAATACGATTTAAAACCTCAGAACGAAGTCAATTATACGGGGCGAGTTAATCGGCTCCCACACTCTTTTGTATGTTCAAAGTACTAATACTCATTTTGGTTATAAAACTTTTGCGGTAAACGTTTTAGTGACTTTCACTACAGGGTTTACCCTTACATTGAAAAAGTAAAATAATTTACAGATCACCATGCTCAAAATACCATCGTGTGTTATAAAAGAGTTTATCCTATCTTTAAACACACGCTCGCGCGTGTCGACTCATTTTCCAAAAAAATAAAACAAGGAGTTCGTTATGCTCATAAACATTCTTAACACAATAAGAATCCATGTAAATCGTTTAAGAAAGACACCATGCATGAAATTAAATTTGCGTTGAAGGTTATTCACTCTAACCAGGTCCAACATTACTCCTACAGGAACTTATTGTCGACATCCAACTTTCGACCATCGGTCGCCTTCTTATTCTCATATCCACTTGTGGTACAGTTACTTCACCACCCTTCAAATATCGTATAGACCAAAGATCCGCAACCATGCGATTTAAAAATTAATCTTTAAGGTCGAATAACGACCGGTTAACTCGTGTCCTACTCGCACACACGTTTCGATCCACCACTAACATCTTTTCTTCACCAATCCGGCCACTAACCTGCTTGACTAACAGCCAAGGGCTCGAACTCTTCACCCGTTTACATTTGAAGCTTTCAAGATTGCCGCCACAGTTCTCATCCCAACTGGCCGACCCATCAAAACAAGGAATGGAGACTCACTAGAAACTAGAAGCTCATCCTTATATCGTCCTTCATTCACTTTTGAACCCAAAGTTTCCACCCTTGATCGGTTCGTCACCGCTTCGAACCACATTCCTTCTAGGAAGTGCCAACAAATCCCTCTATGAACGACCTCACGCATTAAAACAAAGTCGTACGCATCATAACAAAACCATGTTACCATCACAGTTACATTCTAGTTTCCTCCAAGGACTGCCTCAACCATAACAATATACCATATAATACAAGAACTGGAACAACCGTAAACAATCACCACTCAACTCAACTTCGCAACATAAGGCAATTCGAGCACGTACATGTACCTGTAAATTCGCAATTACACTGGCCAGGTGTAATGTAATTTTACCTTACATGACAGTCCTTATTACCCTATTTTTCCTAACGCACCTAGAGTGATCTTTCTTAAAGGCATCCTATATCTCGGTTGTGTCCCTCAAATCACAGTTTAAGTTTAGGCCCATCCGGTCACCTAAATCCCTTAAATTATGGCCCTGATACCATTTGTAACGTCCCAAAACATAAACATGCATAATATAGGTAAATCATCCCAAAACGGGTCCCAAATTACATAATAAAACTTGTCATCAACTGAACATAAGTCTGAACTAAACAAAATTTGGACATCAGAAACATCATGTCCACAGCTGAGAACTTCTAACTATGAAATCTACTAACACACTATGGAGTCTCGCTAAGCTCCATCTTGATGCTCAAGCCATCTCCTTACTCTTACTTGAAGCACTACTACTACGCTTACCTGAAAATGGTTTAGTTTTGAAAAGCGAGGGTTAGACCAAATGGTCTAGTGAATTCCCTCCGAAAATGATCTTTAACCACAGTGTAAAAGCATATCTTAAATACATTATACGTCTTCACATAAAGCATCAAACATGGTAACTGCACAGTGTTCAAGGATCGTACAAACCAACCGCGATCGGGGCCCAAGCAGACTCCCCTCTCGCCTCATATCGGGGCCCAAGAAGACTCCCCATTATCCGGGTAGGAAGGAAACGAATTCCATCCTACCGGCTCATAACAAACTCCAAGGAGATCATCGGATCCCGAGGTACTCTGATCCACTGTACAGCCCGACCTCACATAGCATACACATAACTCACAATAAACCACGAAGCGTGAAATCTTTATAAATCATTTATGTCATGCTAAATAGTCTTTCAAAAACATACTTTTCATGGAATAATTCATAAAAGCTTGTAAACAAATCATACTAAAAAACATACCATAATCAGTAAGACGTTTACCATTTTGTTTTACGTAAAAAGGGTTTAGGGAACTCACCTTGTGATGATAATGAACACACTCTCGTTCTACCTTCGAGCTAACCGAGCCGGACACCTAAAGATGTCAGATTCACATCAGATTAAACTGTCCGGACAACACTGTCCGGGTACTAGACTTCCCGGACGCACACACACTTTTTGGACACGCTACTTTTCGGACGCACTACCCGGACACATACTCTTCCGGACACGCTACTACCCGGACACCAAACTATCCGGATGGTAGTCCGGATACTCCTTACTGGGTATTACACTTTCATCCGGAAACCAAAACTTACCCGGTAAGACAACTTTCCTGGGAATTCTTTTATCCGGATACTACTACACTAAGACATCATCCGGGAAACTCCCACTGTCCGGACACCACTATCCGGATGGGGCGACGTCCGGTAACTACGAACTGGGAAAAACCCAACTTCCCAAAAGTGATTAGAATTGAGATTTCTACCAAAGACTTGATTAGACAATCACCTGGGTTCATCCACCAACCATAAGCACCCATTTATTTCCACTTTTTACCTCTAAATCGATTTATAACAACCAAAACCCCCATTATACTCCTTTAGTGGTATTTAGGAGAAGAACACATTGATTCTTAATGTTTTCACACCCATTTCTTAGACAAAACAGAAGAGGGAAACATGAAATAGCAAGGAGGAAAGTTTGGATGTGATTACCTTCATTGATTTCTTCCTAAATCTGACTTCTCCCCAAATTGCTTCTTCTTCTCTTCTCTTCTCTTCTTACAGCCGCCAACAACAAATCAAATGAAGAAAATTAACTAGACCTAGGGATTGGTGCCCTTAAATACCTCTTCAAAATGCCCCCTTTGGTCCCTCACCTTTCCCTTATTGCATTATGACCACTACATCTTATTTTCTTTACTTAAAACAAAACCCGGTTGTTACAACCGGACCAGATTTATCCCCCTAAACTGGTCCGCAGGTCCCTCCACCGATGGAATTTCAGGCTCCACCAAAAAGTCCAGCAAGTCCAAGCCCTCCAGAACGACAGCTGGACCGGACGAACCTTCACGGGGTTGTGCATCATCAACCATAAAATGGTCGGGTGATAAGTTGTGCAGTGCAAAATCGGAGCCTTTGAGGGGAGAGACCTCAAAGTCATCTGCTCCACCTAATGGAGTAGGTGATGAGGAAAGTTGAGGGTTCTCCAAACGTACAACCGAAACCTTTTGAGAGACAATGGAGGAGTCGGTTTGGGGGGTGACAGATTCCCGTGGCCTGGATGGGACAATTTCAACAGTCACCGATTGTTAAGAATCGGTAACTGGCTTGTGTGGTTTGGCCGAAAGTTTCCTAGACCGCTTTAGAGGAGATATAGGAAGGGATTGTGAGTGCCTTCGCTTGTGAAAAGGGATGTGGACTTGGGTAGCTTCCGAAGGAGATTTCGAAAGTGTAGTCCCGGAAGCGGATACGGACGTATCGGTGGCCTTTGAAGATTTCTTCTTAGAGCCGCCCGATCTCACTTGGGTAGAGGGGATAGGGGCTACTACCGCTGGAGGATCTGTCGGAATCTCTGGGTGTACAAACCCAGGAATTTCGACATCTCCCAGTGTAGATTGGGAGAATGAGCAAAAGTAGACATACCTCGGCGAAGCGGCATATCAGATGCAAGAGGCGGCACATCGAGTGCAGTTTTCCCAACTATAGGAGCAGACCAATCATAGACAAACTTTGGAGTTTTGGACTTATGATCAACATCCAAAGCAACGCCCATTTTGTGATGTAAAGTCATGGAAATAAACCTAGGGTAGGCAACATGGCATCTTTTGGTAGGAGAGATCACATTTGTTAATTAACTCAGTAAAGAAATACTGAGCAAAATCAATCTTTCTCTGAAAGATTAGTGCATGGGCCAAAGAGGTGATGTAGGAAGAAGATTGGTAGTGTCCACTTGTCTTCTTGGAAAGACAGTAAATAACAAGTGTGAAAAAGAAATTCCAGATTCCACCCATATTGTTTTTTAGAATAGTACCTGGACCTTTAGAAGATTTGGAGGAGGGTTAATGTTGATATCTTATAGTACGTACCACTTCTTCATGTTCATTACCAATGATCATGTCTTCATATTCAGGGAAGGAAGGAATCTTCAACGCAGCACGAACATCAGCGACACACAAAGGGTGATCGTGATCTTCATCATCATCTTCAGTAAGGATAGAGGCATTGATGGAGTCATTGGAAGGATCATATACACATGTGAGCCAAAACTTTCCCACGAGGAATTTGCTCATCTTGGGGTTGTAAGTGAATGCATGGAGGAGAGGAGATCGTGCCAGAAACTTGGAGACGGTATTGAACTCAAGATGACCAGGGTCACTGTCGAATCTTGTAACATGATTGCAAGTGTTGAATTTTAGATCTTCAAACCAAGTGGGGACTTCTTTGGAGACCTTGGTGATCTTTGGAAGTTTGGAGGATGTTGAAGATGCCATTGAAGGAGAAAGAAAGTAGTTGCAGGTTTGTTTAGAGAGAGAAGAGTCGATCGTGTGTTGCAGGTTGCGAAAGTGGGGAATGAGGAAGATAGTGGGTTTAAATAGGAATTGAAGTTGAGAGGATTTGAAGATGGGCGGCAACGGTTATAAAGGAATAGGAAGGGTTTCTTGAGTAATACAATTAATAAATAGGTTTAAAAAGGGGCAATGATTGTAGGTGGAAAGTATGTGGCCGAGATATGGTTTCATAAGAATGGGAATGGGAAGGGTCAAAGTCTAGTTCTGACAATTATAGTAGGGGTGACGTGAGCCTCGAAATTCGCACAAGATAAGGAAGAAAGACCTATCGGTGAGACGTCGGTGGTATGATCACCGATTAGAGAAGAAGCAATCAAAGGGAGGATCTCACGGATAGGGTTTCGGTGAGATTGGTGTTTTCGGTGGCGGTGATCAAATGGAGATGGGGCTCGAAAAGAAGAGATTCAGTGATATTTGTCCACCGATAAAGAGAAAAAAATGGGTTTCGGAGGTTGGGTTTCACCGAAGAATGGTATGGTGAGGGTCGGTGAAGTGGGTTTCGTTGGAAAGGAGTTTCGGTAAGGGATGTCGGTGATATATGGTCTCACCGATAAGGGAAGTAGGGGATTTCGAAGAGATTGTTCGATGTTTTGGTGAGTGAAACCACCGATGGAGTTTCGGTGAGAGACTTTTGACACCGATGTTTCAGTGAGGGAAGTCACCGAAATGTATATTTTTCCTTTTTTTTGTTGTCTAAGTACAACATGCCAAGTTCTCCTATTAGAAAGTTGAACCTGGCTTCATCAAGGGGTTTGGTGAACAGATCAGCAAGCTGAGTGAGAATGAAATGCAGCTCAATGTCACCTTTTGAGATGTGATCCCTGATGAAGTGATATTTTATATCTATATGTTTTGATCTTGAGTGAAGAACTGGATTGTTTGCAATAGCAATTGCACTGGAGTTGTCACATAGAATTGGTACTTGTGAGTAGACTTGATTATAGTCCCTTAGTTGGTTCTTCATCCATAAGATCTGAGCACAACAACTTCCAGTAGCAACATATTCAACTTCAGCAGTTGAGGCTGAAAGTGAGTTTTGTTTCTTACTGGACCAACTGACCAATTTGCCACCAAGAAGTTGGCAACTACCTGTGGTGCTCTTCCTATTAACTTTAGAACCTACATAGTCAGAATCTGAATACCCTATTAGTTCAAAACCCGAGTCTTTGGGATACCAAAGACCCAGATGCAAGGTACCTTTCAGGTACCGGAAAATGCGTTTTACGGCAGCTAGATGAGATTCTTTTGGATTGGCCTGATAACGCGCACACAGACAGGTAGCAAACATACTATCGGGTCTACTAGCAGTAAGATAAAGAAGGGACCCATCATACCTCGATAGTTCGTTACATCAACAGATTTACCATCTGGATCAACATGAATTTCAAGGGTGGTGCCATTGGAGTTTTCATAGGAGAGCAGTTTTCAAAATTAAATTTCTTCAGAAGGTCACGAATATACTTGCTTTGATTTATAAAAATCCCTTCTGAAGTTTGTTTGACCTGAACGCCTAAGAAAAATGTGAGCTCTCCCATCATGCTCATCTCATATTGACTCATCATGAGAGAAGCAAACTCATCATAAAGTGATTCATCGGTGGCACAAAAGATGATGTCATCCACATAGATTTGAACAAGTATAAGATTACATGAGGTTTGCTTGATGAACAAGGTGTTGTCAATTTTACCTCTGGAATACCCATTCTTTAAGAGAAAATCAGCAAGAGTGTCATACCAGGCATGAGGAGCCTGTTTGAGACCATAGAGAGCTTTGTCCAATCGATACACATAGTCTGGGTGTGTTGGGTCTTTAAATCTAGGTGGTTGTTTCACATAGACTTCCTTAACAAGTTCACCATTGAGGAATGCACTCTTAACATCTATCTGGAAGACTCTGAAATTTTGATGAGCAGCATGAGCCAGAAAGATCCTTATGGCTTCAAGTCTAGCAACATGAGCAAAGGTTTCTTCATAATCAATTCCTTCTTCCTGTCTGTATCCTTGAGCAACCAGTCTGTCCTTGTTTCTGATAACTGTACCTTCTTCATCCATTTTATTTCTGAATACCCACTTGGTTCCAATAAGAATTTTCTTTGGAGGTCTGGGAACCAATCTCCACACCTTGTTTCTTGTGAATTGAGAAAGTTCTTCTTGCATGACAGTGATTCAACAAGGATTAGTTGATGCTTCCTCAATTTTCTTTAGCTCTATGAGAGATAGAAAATTCACATAGAGACATATGTTTCCAATGCCTCTTCTAGTTTGGACCCCAGCTTGTTGATCACCGATAATTTGGTCCATGGGATGATCTTTGGTCCATTTGGTAGCAGGAGGTAGAGTAGGAGGAAGGCTTGAAGAGGGAAAATATGGAGGATCATGGGTGATTCGAGGAGTAGGATCTGGAAGATCGGTAGGAGATGGGATGCTTGGGTCAATTTTAGTAGGAGAAGGATTTGGTGAGGTGGAAGGTGACCCAACTTGTTGGAGATAATTAAGAGGATTAGAGTGGGCGAAAGGAATAGATGAGGAATCAGTGGGAGCTGCTACAGGAGCATCACCAATGCATGATGAAATCCATCTATTGAACTCATCATCATCATTTGAAAGAGATGATGATCTGAGGTCATCAAACTTTACATGAATAGATTCATCAATGCATTTTCTTCTGAGGTTGTACACACGGTAGGCTTTTGAGGATAGGGAGTATCCCACAAAGATTCCTTCATCAGCCTTAGGATCAAATTTCCCAAGGTTCTTACGATCATTCAGAATAAAACACACACAACCAAAGACATGAAGAAATCCTATATTTGGTTTTCGGCCATGGAAGACTTCATAAGAAGTTTTCCCATGTCTTTTGGTGATCACTGATCTGTTTTGGGTAAAGCAAGCAGTATTAACAGCTTCAGCCCAAAAGTAGGTGGGAAGATTTGATTCACATAGCATCGATCTTGCAGCTTCACATAGAGTCCGATTCTTTCTTTCAACCACCCCATTTTGTTGAGGAGTTCTGACAGCGGAGAAATTTTGAGAAATTCCTTTGTCATTGAAGAAGTCTTCTAGTGCACTGTTTTTGAATTCAGTGCCATTGTCACTTCTCACGGACCGTACAAGCTGACCATTCAGAACTTCATTCTTCTTGATAAAGTTGATGATCTCTTCAGTTGCATCACTTTTGTACCTGAGAAAACATACCCAAGTATATCTTGTAAATTCCTCAACAATTACAAGGATGTACCTTTTTCCACCTAGGCTGTGAGTGCTGATTGGTCCACATAGATCCATGTTTAACATTTGTAGAGGAAAGTGATGGAAGAACATTTCTTTGTCTTGAAGGAGGTTTTGGTGAGTTTTCCTTTCTCACATGCATCACATAGTTTTTCTTTTACAAAATTCAGCTTTGGCATATCGGTCACCAGATCTTTGTTGGAGATGATGTGAAGAGTTTTGAAATTTAGATGAGACAGACGTTTATGCCACATCCAGTTTCTTTTGGTTGTGTCATCAGACACAAAGCATACATTTGAGAAGCCATGACTTTGTCCCATGTCTATGACATAGACATTTTCCCTCCTTCTTCCATAAAGAACCACCTTCATGTCTTTATCCATAATTATACAGATACAAAGTTCAAAAATAACTTTGTACCCCAAATCACACAGTTGACTTATGCTCAGAAGATTGTGCATAAGCCCTTCAACAAGTGCTACTTTGTTAAATGTGACAGATCCATTGGTAAGAGTACCATAGCCTTTTGTGTAACCTCTAGAGTTGTCCCCAAAAGTTACTGATGGACCCTTTTCAGACACATAGTTTATAAGAAGAGATTCGTTTCCGGTCATATGACGTGAGCACCTACTATCCAAATACCATATTTGATGATGCTCATGGACCTGCAGTCACAGACAGATTAGTTTATGGGTACCCATTTGGTGGTGGGTCCTTTTGGGTTAGAAGAAGAAGGAGAGTCCTTAGCCTTTGTTCGGTAAAAAACCCTTAGGACAGTCTTTGGCAAGATGAAAAGTGTCTCTACAGTTGTAACATTTTCTATAAATGAACACCTTTTTATATTTTTGAATCTTTTCTTTGCCTTTTTCTTTAACATCAATTTGAATAGCTTTTGGACCAAAGGTAGAAATTAGAGGAGGAAAACTTAAAATTCTTTTTCCAGATGTGAAGGTTGTATTTCTTGGAGTAGGGTCTGTAGAGAAGTTTTTAAAAGGAGTTTTTGAAAGAGTTGAGGACTTTCTTTTTAAAGAGGGGTTAGCTTTATCCTTTTTGGGCTCTTTAGGATCTGTGGCTTCAGAGGAAGAGGCTTCATCTAGTGTCAAGAGTTTTAAAAGATCATGAATGGGTTTCAGAGAGTCATTAGAGTCCTCAGTCTCATTGTTTAGAAAAGAGATTGGATCTTTGGCTTTTATGAACATTCCAAATTTTAAGGCTTCAGATAAATCAGTCGAGTTCATAGACACAGACCCAACGGAGCTGGACTTAGAGGACTTATAAAGGTTTGGAGAAACACAAGAAGTGGAAGCAAGAGTTTGAGAATAGAGGTCAATGTCCATCTTTCCAAAACCTAGTCCAGTTTTATCCTCACAAGAGATTTGATCTTGAATTTTTTTCTCATGGTTCTTAGAAGAGCCGGTCCATTTTCTTACAGTTTCTTGCTCTCTTTTCAGTCTCTTAAAAAGTTTATTTTTCTCTTTAGCAATGATGTGATTTATGGTTTTCAAGTCCTTTAATTCAGCTTTGATCTCATCAAACTTTTTAAGTTGGGAAAGACAGATTTGAAGTTAAGAAGAAAGAGTTTTAACTTGCGCTGGTTTCTTTTTCTTAGCATCTTTGATATTATAGAAATCATTTGTCAAAGACTCATAAGCATCAATCTTTTCAGATTCAGATATGGAGTTGAAAGGATGTACCTAAGGGTAAGATGATGAGCACCCAGTTGACACCAGAGCTGTCAGAGTAATTTCTTTCTCAGGATTTTCCACATCATCAGATTTAGCCATGAAGCACATGTTGGGAGAGTCCTTGTCACTCTCAGAGGTTGGTTCATCAGCCCAGTCATGGACTTCAGCAATAAGTCCTTTTCCTTTCCTAAGAAGTCCCTCATTTCTTTCCTTCTCTCTCTTATATTTGGCTTTGTATTTTTTAGCACGTTCCTGATGTTCCTGAGAATAGGGTTGGCTACCTTTTCTAGGAAAGGTTGACTTTGAAGTGTTGTTCTTGGATTTCTCAAATTTAGGAGAGAATCTATCAGAGGAAGTGGTCCTAGTTCTTTCAATACGTTTACTTCTGCATTCAGAAGCAAAGTGTCATTTCTTACCAAAATTGAAGCACTCCTCATTTGACTTGTCAGTAGAAGAGTTTTTTGTGGAAGAGAAGGGTTTTGTGAAGGTTCTAGGTTTGCCAGAGAAACGAGGTTTGTTTTTGAACCCTTCCACCATGGCCATTTCATCAGTTATCTGTTCGACAGAGGTTTCCTCACCTTCATCATCAGCATCACTTAAAAATGCCTCCGTTTGGTGAGTAGGCTCATTTTGACTATCGTTATCAAAATCTGATGAAGGGTAGGTGATGCGAGGAACACACTGAGCTTTCTTGGAGTTATCACTGACAAGGGCTATAGAAGAGCCTTTTATCTCTTTAATGATAGACTTCCTTTGCATTTTAGTTTGTTCATAATTAAAGAGAGTTCCATAAAGGACAGTGAGAGACATGTATTCAAGATCCTTGGTTGTCTTGATGCAAGTACATATGTTTTCCCAAAAGTCAGGAAGACAGTCCATAAATTTACACAGGACTTCCTCATTATCATATATTCTGCCCAACAACTTTAAATCATTTAGAAGACTGTTAAAATGGTTGTAATAGCTAGAAATAGATTCTCCTTTCTCATGAGTAAAGAGCTCATATTTACTGATGAGAGCAATTTTCTTACTTTTCTTAACTTCCTCTGTACCTTCGTACAGAACACATTGAGTAGTTCACATTTCTTTAGCTGTAGCAAAGTTAACTAGAGAATGGTATACCTCATCAGGAAGAGAAAATGCAATGATTGCTCTCACTTTAGAGTCAAGGGAGACAAGGCGTTTTTCCTCATCAGTATATTTCTTTGGATTTTTAAGAATGTAACGACCAGTAGCAGCAGATTTTTCTTCATCAGAGGAATTATCAGAATCATCTTTGTCAACAACTTCCTTACCGGATTTTTGCGTTTCATAACGAACCCAGACTCTAGGGACTATGGGTCCCTCACTGAGAATGGTTGGATATCTAATATCCACTCCTTCCATGAAGAGCATCATCCGGCTTTTCCACAGAGAAAAGTTGTTGGGGTTAAACTTGGGAGGTTTGGCTATAGAGCCATTTTCAGAGAAATTGTTTTGAGAAGGAATTCATTGTTTGAAGAGGAGGAAACCATTGCAGATCAAGTTTATTGAGATTAAACTTTCTGCTCTGATACCACTTGTTAGTCCTAGATGGCTTAAACAAGTATTGTAGAAGGGGGGTTGAATACAATACACAAATTTTCACTTAATTAATTCTTTTATTGATTTTTCAAATCAAGAATTACACATAGAAAAACTAGATTGTTGCGGAAAGAACAGAAAAACGATTCTAACAATATTAACAAAGTAAACTGGAAAACAAAACAACTTCTAAAGCACAAAGATTGAAAGCTATAAAGTTCAAAGGAGAGAAAGCCTTATTGCACTGAGAAAGTTCTTCAGGAACGCGTAACCTTGCATGGAGAGCTCCTTCTTCTTTATATAGTGCATGAAGCATTAAATGCTTAGGACACTTGTCATCTGGAGATTCAAGAATAGGAGTTGACTTTGAAAAGTTGACAAGTCATTTTCACATTTTTTCTCAGTACCAGGAAGAACCACCATGCTTGATTGAGACATTATATGAAAATGGAAAAATGACAAATAGTCACTTTTTCCTGACATTGGATATTGTCCCATAATAAATGATCTTCATCTGCTAGCTTCCAAAGGAGGGATCTCACCGATTTTCATCATGAGATCGGTGAGATGTTTTGACCAATTTTGAGAAGAAAATGGACCAAGTGATCATTGATTCTCATCTTCCATCGGTGAGAAGTTTGACCAAATTTGATGAGGACTTCAGTCAGGTGTTCACCGATTTTCATCTTGAAAATTCGGTGGACAATAACTTAGATTTTGTTGAGAAGAATGTCTTCACTTCCACAATGAGAAACTTCTTCAAACTTTTTTTTGGTTGATCTTCGACTTCACCGAACTTTTGATGTCTTGTCTAAGTTATCACAAAGAACCAAAATAAAATATTCTAAGTAAGATGTTAAGGATAAAATCGGTGGGTCAATTTCAAATCTTTGGTGACCCAACAATTGGGATGTTTCATTTCGTAGAAAAGGGCAAAAGGGGCTTGATGCAATTACTACCTAGAAGATCTGAACACATCACCTTCAAAATAGTCCCAAATAATGGATCATTGCTTTGTTGGAAATTAGTTTGTTAGACCACGTTGAATGTTGTAACAAAAACACGTGGACGTTTGAGTTCGTGGAACTTTGGTTTTAAGAATTGTTAAACTTAACCCACATTTTTATAGTCAAATACTTGATAAATAAATTTGGAGCAAATAAGGAATCTTGTAGACCAATATCATTAACAATATATATTACGATGACAAATGTATAACTAGTTAAGACTCCTGAATCACACAGTGTCTCCTAAGCCTCAGTCCATTACTGTTCAACCACCTATCTCATGTCATTTAAGACTAATGATCAATCAACAACTGCTATTTGTGATCTTTCCTATCTATTAATTATGCAGGCATTCCATGATTTACAACTTATGTTGGTTTTTATGAGGCTTGTGCTCGTAAGACTAATGCTCTACCTGTGAATTTAAAGTCAATTAAGATATAATGGTTGTTCGATGCATGGAATCTCTTAAGGTGTACCACTATGGGTACTGGCCATTTGTTTCATTCAAGAGTTGAAGTTATAGAAAACTTAATGGTCTCTTTGATTTTTTTTTGTTCCTTTATTCTGATAAAATGTTATTTGCTTTGCATGTGAATGATTTTATATATGCTTTAACATTCTAAGCTTGAGGGGCTAAGGGGGGCCGTTTACCAAACGCTTACCGGTAAAATTTACACTATTACTTACCGGGTAAGATTTTATTCCACCAAAATGCTGTCATATGCAACAATTTTGCCGGTAAGCGTTAACCGGGTAAGAGTCTTCGCCGTCCTTTACCGGGTATGATTCTCGGTCGGTGCCTTGGCTCTTACCGGGTAAGATTTTTGGTCATTGTCATATTCCTCTGTAAGGTAATGTGACTTGGTATGCTCTTGATCGGGTAAACATTTGGTACACTCTATAATTCTTAAAACGATATGTTTTCTTTTTTTTGATTCATCGTTTGATATGATTATTGTTCTTTTTTCTATCTTGCCTCTTTGACATACATGATCATTCGGGCTACGGAGTGTCTACCGACAAGGTAAACCTGTGTTCATTTATGTCTAAACTAATGTGAATCATATTAGATACTAATAAAATTTGAGAACCAATATCAATTTTGCAGTTTGTTCAATAAAGAGTTGGTTTACATACAGTAACAACTAAACGTACACAAAAAGTCCCATTGTTGCTGTTGGGTCACCAAGATTTGAAATTGACTCATCAATGTTTTCCCTGTATCCTACTTAGAATATTTTAACATGGTTCTTTTAAAATGACTTGTTCAAAATAGTAACTGTTCGGTGAAGTCGAAGATCAACCGAAACCAAGCTTGAAGACATTGTCATTGTGGAAATGAGAATAACCTTCTCAATCATTTAACAAGTCATTGTCCACCGATGGTGTTTCCACACATCGGTGGACACTCTCCCACCGACCCTCCTCACGTCGGCCAGCAACATCCCACCGATAAGGATGCTCAAATCGGTGGGATCATTCTTCTCCTCTCATGAATGTTTTTCTTTGAAGAAAGTTTCAAGATCCAAGTCCTTTATATCGGTGGAACATCATCGGTGAAATTGTCTTGGAAGACACATCAAGAAGATCATTTATTATGGGACAATATCTATTGCCAGATAAAAGTGACTATTTGTCTTCTTATCTATTTTCAGATAAAGTCTTTTTCAGCATGTGTATTCTTCCTAGTACCAATGAAAAGGTGATAAAGACATATCAACTTTTCAGAAGTCAACAGCTACAAGCAAATCTCCTGATGACATGTGTCCCAAGCATTTAATGCTCATCTCACTATAAAAGGAAGAAGAGGCTCTCATGCAAACTACGCTTATAGAAAGTATTCTCAGTGCAAGCATCCTCCACTCTCTCAAGAACTTTAAAAGCTTTGTTCTAAGTGTTCAAGTTGTTTTAGTTTTCAGTATACTTTGTGAAAGATTGTTAGAATAGTTTTATCTGTTCTTTTTCGTAACAGTCTTTAGATTCTATGTGTAATTCTTGTTGAAGGTTTTTCAATAATATAATTAAAATTGTGAAAATTTTGAGTATTGTATTCAACCCCCCCCCCCCCCCCTTCTACAATACTTGTTAAAGCCATCTGGGACTAACAAGTGGTATCAGAGCAAAAAGTTTAATTCATAAACTTGATCTGCGATGCCTGCCTCTTCATCTTCAACTATTGAAAACTCTTTTCAAAATAACTTTTCTGAAAATGGCTCAATTACCAAACCTCATACGTTTAAGCTAAACAACTTTTCTCTTTGGAAAAGCCGCGTGATGCTCTTCATGGAAGGAGTGGATACTAGATATCCAACCATTCTCAAAGAGGGACCTATTATCCCTAGAGTATGGGCTCGCTATGAAACACAGAGGCCTGGTAAAGAAACCATTGATAAGGAGGATTCTAGTGACTCCAATGATTCTGATGAGTCTTCTGACAAAGAGAAATCTAAAGCTACTGGTCGTTATATCCTAAAAAATCCTAAGAAATATACTGATGAGGAAAAACGTTTGGTTTCTCTTGATTCTAAGCTAAGAGCAATCATTGCACTCTCACTTCCTGATGAGGTCTATCACTCTCTGGTTAACTTTGAAACTGCTAAAGAGATGTGGACCACACTGTGTGTACTGTACGAAGGTACAGAGGAAGTGAAGAAGAGCAAAAAGATCTCTCTCATCAGAAAGTATGAGCTCTTCACTCATGAAAAAGGTGAATCTCTTCCTAGCTACTATAATCGTTTCAACTCTCTTCAGAATGATCTGAAGTTACTAGGCAGAGTCTATGATAATGAGGAAGTTCTAAACAAGTTCATGGATTGTCTCCCTGAATTTTGGGAGAACATGTGCACTTGTATCAAAACTTCCAAGGACCTTGAGTACATGCCTTTAACTGTCTTATATGGAACTCTCTTCAACTTTGAACAAACCAAGTTACAAAGGAAATCTTTCATTAAAGAGATAAAGGGTTCTTCTATAGCCCTTGTCAGTGAAAATTCCAAGAAACCTCAAAGTGTTCCTCGTATCACCTATCCTTCATCAGACTCTGAAAATGAAAGCCACAACAACTCTTCTCACCAATCGGAGGCATATCTAAGTGATGCCGATGATGAAGGTGAAGAAATCTCGGTTAAGCAGATGTCTGATGAACTAGCCATGATGGCTGGATTCAAAAACAAATCTCGTTTTTCTAACAAATCCAAATCTTTCAGAAAACCCTTATCTTCTACAAAAACTTCCTCGTCTGATAAGACAAATGAGGAATGTTTTAATTGTGGAAATAAAGGACACTTCGCATCTGAGTGTAGAAGTAAGCGTGTGATGAAATCTAGGAATTCATCTTCTGACAAGTTTTCCTCCAAGTATGAAAAACCCAAAAATAACTCTTTCAAATCAAACCTCTGCAAGAAAGATACTCAATCTTCTTCCCAAGATCATCAAGAACGGACTGAGAAGTATAAATCCAAGTACAAGAAAGAAAAGGAAAGAAATGAGGGTCTCCTCAGAAAAGGAAAGGGCCTCATGGCCGAAATACATGATTGGGAAGAAGAAACCTCTGACAGTGACAACAACTCTCCCAACATGTGTTTTATGGCCATCTTAGAAGATATGGAAGATTCTGAAAAAGCTACCTCTCCAATGGCTTTGGTGTCAACTGGGTGCTCGACATCATACTCTCAGGTACATCCCTTTAATGATATGACTGACAGTGAAAAGATTGATGCTATTGAATCCTTAACTAAAGACTTTTATACTGTCAAAGATGGCAAGAAAAGAAAATCGGTTCAAGTTAAAAACCTCACCTCTCAACTTGAAATTTGTATGTCTAAGCTTGAAAAATTTGAGGAAATCAAAGCTGAGCTTGAGGATCTAAAAACAATAAACCATTTGATTTCAAAAGAGAAAAACAAGAATTTTAAGAAATTAAAAAGAGAACAAGAGGTTGTTAAAAAATGGACAATTTCATCAAAAAATATTGAGCAAATCTTTAAAGATCAAATTTCTGGTGATAACAAATTTGGTTTAGGCTTTGGAAAAACCATTTCTGAATCCTCTTCTCTTGCACTTGTTTCTACTTCTAGTGTATGGGATGATGCCTCAGAATCAAGCTCTTGTGATTCTATTTCCTTAAACTCAGTTGATCTAGGTGAACCTTTAAAGTTTGGGATGTTTATAAAAGCTAAAGAATCTTCTTCAGTACAAACCATTGAGAAACAAGATTCTAATGATGTTTCTAAACCCATCCATGATCTTTTAAAAGATTTAGCCATTGATGAAGTCTCTTCTTCTGATTCTTCAAAATCAAAGTTTTTCAAAAGAGCTAACTCCTATGATCTCTCTTTAAAAAGAAAATCCTCAGACCTTGGAAAAGAACATTTCAAAAATTCTTCAAGAAATCTTTCCAACTTCGCTTCCACCTCTGGTAATGGGATTTTAAGTTTTCCTCCTCTCATCTCACCATTTGGTCCTAAAGCCATTCAAGTTAATGTCATTGGGAAAGGAAAAGAAAAACTGCAAAAACCTAAAAAGACATTTATTTACATAAAGTGTTATAACTGTGGTGACACTTTTCATCTTGCAAAGGATTGTCCAAAGGAAAGAATTGACAGAACCAAACCTGAGGACTCTTCCTCTTCTAACCCCAAAGGACCCACCACCAAATGGGTACCTAGGAACTAATTTGTGTGTACATGCGGGTTTTTGAGCACCATCAAATATGGTATCTGGATAGTGGGTGCTCACGCCACATGACGGAAAATAAATCTCTTCTCATCAACTATGTGTCTGAAAAAGGTCCATCTGTAACTTTTGGTGACAACTCTAGAGGCTACACCAAAGGATATGGAACTCTCACAAACGGATCTATCACCTTCAATAAAGTGGCATTGTTGAAGGCCTCATGCATAATCTCCTCAGTATCAGCCAACTGTGTGATCTAGGATATAAAGTTATCTTCGAACTTTGTATCTGTACAGTTGTTGACAAAAACATGAAAGTGGTTCTTTCCGGAAAAAGAATGGAGAATGTCTATATCATAGATATGGGACAAAACAATAATTCATCCAGTGTATGCTTTGTGTCGGATAACACAACCAAAAGGAACTGGCTGTGGCATAAACGTCTATCTCATCTCAACTTCAAAACACTCCACAAAATTTCAAACAAAGAGCTGGTGACTGGCATGCCAAAGTTGAACTTTGTTAAAGAAAAGCTGTGTGATGCATGTGAAAAAAGGAAGCTCACCAAAACTTCCTTCAAGACCAAGCAATGCTCTTCCATCACTCTTCCTCTCCAAATGCTGCACATGGATCTATGTGGACCAGTCAGCACTCCCAGTCTTGGAGGCAAAAGGTACATTCTTGTAATTGTTGATGAATTTACTAGATATACTTGGGTGTCTTTTCTCAGGTATAAAAGTGATGCAACTGAAGAAATCATCAACTTTGTCAAGAAAAATGAAGTTCTAAATGGACAACTTGTACGTTCGTGAGAAGTGACAATGGCACTGAATTCAGAAACAACGCTCTTGAAGACTTCTTCAATGAGAAAGGAATTTCTCAGAATTTCTCAGCTGTCAGGACTCCTCAGCAAAATGGAGTCATGGAAAGGAAAAACAGAACTCTATGTGAGGCTGCAAGATCAATGCTTAGTGAATCAAATCTTCCCACCTATTTTTGGGCTGAAGCTGTTAATACTGCTTGCTTTACCCAAAATAGGTCGGTGATCTCCAAAAGGCATGATAAGACTCCTTATGAAGTTTTCCATGGCAGAAAACCAAATATAGGCTTTCTTCATGTTTTTGGCTGTGTGTGTTTCATTCTAAATGATCGTGACAATCTTGGGAAATTTGATCCCAAAGCTGATGAAGGAATCTTTGTTGGATACTCTCTATCCTCCAAAGCATATCGGGTGTATAATCTCAGGAGAAAATGCATTGATGAGTCTATTCATGTCAAATTTGATGACCTAAGATCATCATCTCTTTCAAATGATGATGATGAATTACACAGGTGGATTTCCTCATGCATAGGTGATGCTCCTATAGTCAATCCTACCGATGCTTCCTCTATTCCTTTAACTGCATCAAATCCCTCTCTTTCAAATAACCAAGTTGGGTCACCTTCCATAGTGCCTAACACTTCTCCTACCGAAATTGACCATGACCATCTCCCCACCGACATGAATTCTCCCACCGACATGCACCCTTCCACCGACATACAGCCTTCCACCGATCCTGTGCCTACCACCGACAATTCTGCCTTCCACCGAACCTCTGATCCCACTCCACTAACATACTCCACACAAAATATTCCACCACCTTTACCTCCTTCCACAAAATGGACCAAAGATCACCCAATAGATCAAATCATTGGTGATCAACAAGCTGGTGTCCAAACACGCAGATGAGTTGGAAATATTTGTCTCTATGTGAACTTTCTCTCTCTTATTGAGCCCAAGAAGATTGATGAAGCTCTAGCAGATCCCTGCTGGATCACTGCCATGCAAGAGGAGCTTTCTCAGTTTGAAAGAAACAAAGTTTGGAGATTGGTAACCAGACCTCCAAAGAAGACAATCATTGGAACCAAATGGATTTTCAGAAACAAAATGGATGAAGAAGGTACAGTTGTCAGAAACAAGGCCAGACTGGTAGCTCAAGGATATAGACAGGAAGAGGGCATTGACTATGATGAAACATTTTCCCCTGTTGCAAGACTTGAAGCCATAAGAATCTTTCTGGCTCATGCTGCCTACCGAAATTTTAGGGTCTTTCAGATGGATGTCAAAAGTGCCTTCCTCAATGGGGAACTTGCAGAGGAAGTCTATGTGAAACAACCACCTGGCTTTGAAGACCCTGCTCATCCGGACTATGTGTACAGATTAGACAAGGCTCTCTATGGTCTCAAGCAAGCTCCACGTGCTTGGTATGACACTCTTGCTGACTTTCTTCTAAAGAATGGATACTCCAGAGGTAAAATTGACAACACTCTCTTTATCAAGAAGACCTTAGGTAATCTCATTCTTGTTCAAATCTATGTTGATGACATCATCTTTGGTGCCACTGATGAATCACTATGTGATGAGTTTGCTTCTCTCATGATGAGTGAATATGAGATGAGCATGATGAGAGAGCTTACATTCTTTTTGGGCCTTCAGTTCTGTAAAGCCCGTGCTCCGGTATGTAATTTCTTTTATTAATTATTTT
The DNA here is from genome assembly GCA_033807775.1 of Saussurea involucrata. Taxonomy (NCBI): domain Eukaryota; kingdom Viridiplantae; phylum Streptophyta; class Magnoliopsida; order Asterales; family Asteraceae; genus Saussurea; species Saussurea involucrata. Next base: position 42,641,854 of record CM066323.1, read on the forward strand.
CTTTCAAGTTTGATTTATCGTGGTTTCCGTTAACGGGGTAGTCGAGTTGGGTCAAATCGTTAAGTATCGGAATTTTTGGTTAGGGGCGAGAGGCTTGCAAGTTGAAGGGCCATTGGTGACAAAGGCCAAAAACCCACATGGGTTTCGGCCCATGCAGTAAAAGAAAGAAAAAAAAATAATAGGTTTTTGGGGTTTGTATTTTGGTGGGTGGTGCGTGATCAACAAACAAAGAAAGAAGAAAAAGAAATCACCAAAACCCTACGGCTCCATCTTTCGTTTGGGTTGTTCTTGTTGTCACCGGCCGGAAAGAAGAACCGAGAGAGAGGAGGTGTTAGTCGCCGGCGAGAGTTGAGAAGAGGAACCACCGACCACCGCTGCTGCTGCCGACCACCGCTGCTGCCGCCGGAGTTACGCCGGAGTCGAGGAAGAAGGGTGAGAGTGAGAGAGGACTAGAGAACGTCGTCGTTTGTCGCAAGGTAAGTCCTCATCTCCTTTTCCTTTTTCTTTTCTTTTCCGGCGAAGCAACCACCGCCGCACGCCGCCTCTGTGGTGGCCGGGCGTGGGCGGTCGTGGTCATGTGTGGTTGTGGGTGCGGGTGGGCTCGCGTAGAACGATCGAAAGAGAGGGTCGGTGATATGAGAGTGGTGTGTGCGTGTGTGCGTGATCGCCGCCGACCATCACCGCCGCCGGAGGCGGCAAGGGGGGTGGTGCACGGCTGTTGTTACACCTTGGTATGATCTGTTTCCAGTAGGTTTTAGGTTTCCCGGGGCTGTTTGGATTAAGCATTGACTTAATGGGATTATAACCTTTAGTTATCATTTTATGTGAAAACGTTTGTCTGCCACTGTTTTGCGACGGCCATAACCTTTCCGTCCTAGCTCGGATTGAGGCGAATCCGGTGCCCACGGTTCACATTCTGTGCCGGGCACACTTTTCGTGTTTTAGCGGAAGTCCGGTTCGGCCTCTAGCTAGGCGTAAATTGGATGTTTATACAGCAGGTTCGGATGTGGCAGATCGCGTTCCGTTTTAAAAGTCACCGTTTCTGCCATTGTTTTGGGAAAGCCATAACTTTTTATAGGAACGTCTTATTGGAGTTAAACCAGTGCCAAAAGTTCCCTTTATGAGTCTAGTAAGTTTCTTATGTTTTGCGGAAAAACCAGTTCGGACCATAGCTAGTGTCAAACCGCTGTTTTGTAATGAAAGGTGCTGTTTTTCGCTGTGCAGTTAACCGGTTTTGTAAAATCCATAATAAATTGTAGAAAAATCGTTAGAGCGCGTGCAATATGTCCCTGGAACCCTAAGACATGGGACTTTGTGTTTATGGAAAACTATTTCTGGTTTGATCAGTTTTTGAGGGGTTAAACAGGTCCCGAACAGACCTGGTTTTCTAAGCCAAAAAGTCGTTTTAGCGACAGTTTAATCGTGCGTCATGTTTTAGGGTCCGGGCCTCGTATTGATACGTTTTAACGTTCGTTTAGGTGTCGGGAAGTGATCTTGGATTTGTGGAGCTTGAATTATTGTTTGTGAGCTAGGCGCGCTTACGAGGTGAGTTCTCTCACTATTTTTAATATCGGTTACTTTTACATTACGATAGTACGTGTGTGGTAGCTTTTTTTAATTGTGATGTGGGACTAGATAGTGGGGTGTCTAGTGGGACCTTTATTGTTATGTATACGCGGGTGGCGTAGGAACTCGGTGGGGCCGAAATTTGTATACGCGGGTGGCGTAGGAACTCGGTGGGGCCGAAATTTGTATACGCGGGTGGCGTAGGAACTCGGCGGGGCCGAAATTTGTATACGCGGGTGGCGTAGGAACTCGATGGGGCCGAAATTGTATACGCGGGTGGCGTAGGAACTCGGTGGGACCGGGTAATGTTTGCACGGTTATCGTGTTGTCGGTGGGACCGACGTATGCCTTTTGGGTGGGATGGTGTAGATATGCATGTTTATGATTTGTTCGTAGACTTGTATGCTTGTTTATATGCAACTATCTGTTTTAAGGGTAGTGTGGAATAACTGTGTTAATTATGGTGGTTGAATTCACTAAGCTTCGTGCTTACCCCTTCCCAAATTCTTATGATTTCAGGTGCGAGTAGCAGTCGGGCGTGACGGTACACACGGGCGCAAGGCGAAGATAGTTTGGTTTAATTTTTAATAAATGGGGTTGATTTACATACTTTTCCGCTGCTTAAACTTGGTTGACGATTTTAATTAACGATGTTATTCCTTATTGTAACGTGATTCGTTAACTCTTGGTTTGATAATAATGAAATGGATGGTTTTAAAAATTTTAAATTCTTTGTAATTTTTGGGACGTTACAACTTGGTATCAGAGCACAGCTTGAGTGAATCAAACACATCTCGGTGTGTTTGGTCTCAAGTCGCGGCTATGAATTTTTAAACTCTTTTACTAAAATCTTAAAGGAAAAAGGAAAACCCGTTTGGGAAACGGTGATCGAGGGCGCAGTGTGTACAGTCAGCCGACGCTAAGTGGGAAGGTACGGTACTTAGTGTATTTATCGCTTTCTAGATCATAGGGTATGCATGCTAGATTGCCTATGTTGTTTACATTGTACTGTATGATGATTGCTTGCTAGTAGGAATCAATGCTAGTTATAGTAGGTTGTTAAGTGAAGGCCCTATAGGTTGTATGCAGTAAGAATCATATAGCCTTAGAATATTTGATTTAGTTCTATTGCGCAGCTCTTGTTTGAGTCCAACCGTTCTAGGATAGAATCTTGTATTCGAATGTCTATTTGATTCACGCTGCATGCGACTGGGTATTCGCGAGGCAACTCGTTATGTCTAACAAGGATTCCGTTGTAGCAAGGGTAGTGGAATGAGATGAAATTCCTAGTGAGCTGGGAATAGCGTTTACATAAGAGTACGTATGCAAAATTGCTTTCTAGAACATAGGAGTATGTATGCTAGATTGCTTGGTGCTTAACACACTGTATTGTATGGTTGTTACTTGCTATTAGGAACTTATGCTAACTTTGATAGGTTGTTAAGCGAATGCACTATAGGTTGTATGCGGTAGGAACTGAATAGCCTTAGAATGTTGGATTTAGTTCTATTGCGCAGCTCTTGTTTGAGTCCAACCGTTGTAGGATAGAATCTTATATTTGAATGTCTATCTGGTTTCCACTGTATACGACTGTGCGTTTACGAGGCGACTCATCAGGGTTAGTGGGGGGGTTCCGCCCTAGCAAGGGTAGTGGGGTATTATGTTTATTCCTAGGGAGCTAGGAAGAGTGTGTATATGCGTCAGTATGGATATACGTGTATGGTTTTTGTTTGGGCGAGCAACTACTTGGATACTCGGGATGGGACTCGGAGCGGACAGTGATAGGTGTAGATGGTAGTAGTAGAGCTCCTACTACCGGAAGCACAGGATCAATGTTCGAGTCGGGGAAAGTCGCGAGGACTCCATGGAGTCGAGCGTGAGCGTGGTAGGATGAGTTATTATGTGCTAATGACTCGTTGTAATTTCTTTTCCTAGAATGGTCAACACTAGAAGAAACAACGCGGCTGAACCGCGGGCTGAGGCCGGGATCACTGAGGAACAGATTAGAGAGATGATTGCTACCGAGGTAGCATACGCGATCGGGGAGGCGATTCCCGAGATTATCACTGCCATCCGAGATGAGGTGGTGGTTCTGATGGAGGAGCGGATTGCAGCGATTCCACCGCCTGCGGGGGGACAGTCCCGTGCTAGAGAGTTCCAGTACCGGGATCTCTCTGCCTGCTCCCCGCCAAAGTTTAAAGGAGACCCGAGTCCAATTATCAGCATGCGGTGGATATCCGATATGGAGTGTGCGTTTCTGACCAGTGGTTTCCCGGATAATCTGAAGGTTCGTTTTGCCGTGAACTTGCTTCGTGGCGGAGCAAAGGATTGGTGTGCTACAGCATTGACGCTCGCTGAGCGCACTACTTTGACTTGGGAGGAGTTCGTCGTCCGTTTTCGCGCAGAATATGTACCTCCGGTAGAGATGGAGCGGATCGCCAAGGAGTTCCTGGAGCTCATGCAAACTACAGAGACGGTGAAAGAAATGAACCGTAAGTTCACCGAGATGGCATTGTTTTGTCCCCAGTATGCTGCCTCGGAAGAGATGAAGATGTCGCGGTATAAAGATATGTTGCGTACCGAGATTAGGGAATTCGTGAGCACGGCGCAGTATGCTTCCTTATCTGCGATGATGGATGCGGCCCGGAGGAGGGAACTCGAGTTAGAAACCCAAGCGAAGAAGAGGAAGGTGGCACAGGCGGTGACGCCGATCTCTGCGGTGCCACAGAAGTCGAAGTTCACTGATTCGCGCGCGGGTTCGAGGAGTGGCGGGTTAAAGCCCAGTGATACCGGAATGAGAAGATCTGAAGGGTGTTTTAAGTGTGGACAGTCCGGTCACTTTAGCCGGGACTGTAGAGTGTCGTTAATGGTCTGCTTTAACTGCAAACAGACGGGCCATGTGAAGACCAACTGTCCTAGTGCGAGGGTAGCAGATGGGAGTGGGGCACAGGGGGTGCCTGCGAATGCCCCATTGCGTATTACTGATGGTCGAACGGGTCAGCCATGGACGGAAGCGGCTCGAGGCAGAGTTCACCAGCTGACGGTGGAGGAGGCGCAGGATACGCCTAAAGTGGTGACAGGTACATTTTGCCACTTGTTTTCTGTTTTGATTATCGTATATAGTTGCTTTTTGCTTAAGCTATGAGATTAAGTGCGTTCTTAGTTAACTCGGTGTCTGCTGTAGTGATGCTTGATAGCGGGGCTACCCATTATTTTCGTGCCTCACACTTGTAGTGAGCGTTGGGCAGTAGTATGGGACGGCTAGGCTGTCCACTTGTGGTCGAGGTTGCTGTTGTAATATGTGCTTTAAGTAGACTGTTTCGGGTCGAGGTTGAGGATTGAGCTAGAATTTTAGGCTTTTGAGCCGACTTTGTTTTACGGAAAAACCGTTAGATAATTGGACGTGAATTCCAACTTGCCCTTAGAGGTTTAAATGACCGGATGACGATAGTGGACCGGAGATTTTTGGAGTAGTACGAGTCGAGATGTAGAATGCCGACTAAGTCATGCACAAAGTTTGATTTTGAAAATAAAATTTGCCTTAACTAATTCTTGCGTTTCCTGTCCTTATGGGTTGTGTTGTAGAATTTTTAGAGAATATTTTTGGTAGCATTTTACCATGAGTTGTTTGGTGCGCTTTCTAGTCAGCTAAATATTTTATTGTCAACAAACCGTTTCCTTGTTTTGTATATATAACTGATGCACGCAAAATTTTGGTTGGTAAAGCTTCGTTCCATATCATTTTGAATTTTGTAAGTAAACTGAACGACAATGGAATGATTTTCAACATGATTTTTACTACGTGAGACGAACGTGTTCATTTTTGCGTAATCACCGACCTGGTAATAGTAGTCTATTGCATACGGTCTTTTTGAAGTGAAAAATCTTGACATTGAAAATATTTTGTAAATGATTTGTAATCCATTTGGGAAAAGCGCTTTTAAGTGTTATGTGTCATTTTGAGCATTTACATATTTGGGGGAGTGAGTCATTCCAGGATAGGCATGATGGTTGGTAGACTGTTTACATTAAATCCTTGGTCAGGTTAGTCAGACGTTGGTAACGGTCGGTTGGGTATCTCGGGGTGGGACCCCGGTATCCATGTGTTATGACTTTGACTTTCCAGTAGGCACTAAGAGGATACAGTCTTGGGCACTTACCTGAGAGGTAGTTCCGATGTGCCGGGACTTGAGACGTACCTGGGAGGTAGGCGTTAAGGTGTATCTTGTTACGGTGTAACTAGGTTTCCTAGGGCGGGTAATGGTAGTAGTAACCCTGAGATGTCTACTTGTGATGAATGGTTGTAGTGGAATGACCTTCGTGGGTGATTATAAATTTACTGGTTCAATGATGCGTGTAAGGTAAGTTTTGGGAGTCTATTAGAACTCGTAGGAGTTAATCGACGGTTAATGGTAGGAATGATCGGACCCGAGTATCCAGTTGGGTATACTGGTGGGCAACTTTAGAATGGTTAGAGCTTGAGGTTGAGATGAGGGAGAACTATCCGGAGCTATTCGCCGGTCTAGACTTCGAGGACGAAGTCTAATCCAAGTGGGGGAGAGTTGTAAAGCCCGTGCTCCGGTATGTAATTTCTATTATTAATTATTTTCTTTCAAGTTTGATTTATCGTGGTTTCCGTTAACGGGGTAGTCGAGTTGGGTCAAATCGTTAAGTATCGGAATTTTTGGTTAGGGGCGAGAGGCTTGCAAGTTGAAGGGCCATTGGTGACAAAGGCCAAAAACCCACATGGGTTTCGGCCCATGCAGTAAAAGAAAGAAAAAAAAATAATAGGTTTTTGGGGTTTGTATTTTGGTGGGTGGTGCGTGATCAACAAACAAAGAAAGAAGAAAAAGAAATCACCAAAACCCTACGGCTCCATCTTTCGTTTGGGTTGTTCTTGTTGTCACCGGCCGGAAAGAAGAACCGAGAGAGAGGAGGTGTTAGTCGCCGGCGAGAGTTGAGAAGAGGAACCACCGACCACCGCTGCTGCTGCCGACCACCGCTGCTTCCGCCGGAGTTACGCCGGAGTCGAGGAAGAAGGGTGAGAGTGAGAGAGGACTAGAGAACGTCGTCGTTTGTCGCAAGGTAAGTCCTCATCTCCTTTTCCTTTTTCTTTTCTTTTCCGGTGAAGCAACCACCGCCGCACGCCGCCTCTGTGGTGGCCGGGCGTGGGCGGTCGTGGTCATGTGTGGTTGTGGGTGCGGGTGGGCTCGCGTAGAACGATCGAAAGAGAGGGTCGGTGATATGAGAGTGGTGTGTGCGTGTGTGCGTGATCGCCGCCGACCATCACCGCCGCCGGAGGCGGCAAGGGGGGTGGTGCACGGCTGTTGTTACACCTTGGTATGATCTGTTTCCAGTAGGTTTTAGGCTTCCCGGGGCTGTTTGGATTAAGCATTGACTTAATGGGATTATAACCTTTAGTTATCATTTTATGTGAAAACGTTTGTCTGCCACTGTTTTGCGACGGCCATAACCTTTCCGTCGTAGCTCGTATTGAGGCGAATCCGGTGCCCACGGTTCACATTCTGTGCCGGGCACACTTTTCGTGTTTTAGCGGAAGTCCGGTTCGGCCTCTAGCTAGGCGTAAATTGGCTGTTTATACAGCAGGTTCGGATGTGGCAGATCGCGTTCCGTTTTAAAAGTCACCGTTTCTGCCACTGTTTTGGGAAAGCCATAACTTTTTATAGGAACGTCTTATTGGAGTTAAACCAGAGCCAAAAGTTCCCTTTATGAGTCTAGTAAGTTTCTTATGTTTTGCGGAAAAACCAGTTCGGACCATAGCTAGTGTCAAACCGCTGTTTTGTAATGAAAGTTGCTGTTTTTCGCTGTGCAGTTAACCGGTTTTGTAAAATCCATAATAAATTGTAGAAAAATCGTTAGAGCGCGTGCAATATGTCCCTGGAACCCTAAGACATGGGACTTTGTGTTTATGGAAAACTATTTCTGGTTTGATCAGTTTTTGAGGGGTTAAACAGGTCCCGAACAGACCTGGTTTTCTAAGCCAAAAAGTCGTTTTAGCGACAGTTTAATCGTGCGTCATGTTTTAGGGTCCGGGCCTCGTATTGATACGTTTTAACGTTCGTTTAGGTGTCGGGAAGTGATCTTGGATTTGTGGAGCTTGAATTATTGTTTGTGAGCTAGGCGCGCTTATGAGGTGAGTTCTCTCACTATTTTTAATATCGGTTACTTTTACATTACGATAGTACGTGTGTGGTAGCTTTTTTTAATTGTGATGTGGGACTAGATAGTGGGGTGTCTAGTGGGACCTTTATTGTTATGTATACGCGGGTGGCGTAGGAACTCGGTGGGGCCGAAATTTGTATACGCGGGTGGCGTAGGAACTCGGTGGGGCCGAAATTTGTATACGCGGGTGGCGTAGGAACTCGGTGGGGCCGAAATTTGTATACGCGGGTGGCGTAAGAACTCGATGGGGCCGAAATTGTATATGCGGGTGGCGTAGGAACTCGGTGGGACCGGGTAATGTTTGCACGGTTATCGTGTGGTCGGTGGGACCGACGTATGCCTTTTGGGTGAGATGGTGTAGATATGCATGTTTATGATTTGTTCGTAGACTTGTATGCTTGTTTATATGCAACTATCTGTTTTAAGGGTAGTGTGGAATAACTGTGTTAATTATGGTGGTTGAATTCACTAAGCTTCGTGCTTACCCCTTCCCAAATTCTTATGATTTCAGGTGCGAGTAGCAGTCGGGCGTGACGATACACACGGGCGCAAGGCGAAGATAGTTTGGTTTAATTTTTAATAAATGGGGTTGATTTACATACTTTTCCGCTGCTTAAACTTGGTTGACGATTTTAATTAACGATGTTATTCCTTATTGTAACGTGATTCGTTAACTCTTGGTTTGATAATAATGAAATGGATGGTTTTAAAAATTTTAAATTCTTTGTAATTTTTGGGACGTTACAAGTTCAAACAAACTTCAGAAGGGATTTTTATAAATCAAAGTAAATATATTCGTGACCTTCTGAAGAAATTCAACTTTTTAGATAGATCTCCTATGAAAACTCCCATGGCACCACCTCTGAAAATTCATGCTGATCCGGATGGTCAATCTGTTGATGTAACGAATTATCGAGAGATGATTGGTTCTCTTCTTTATTTAACTGCTAGCAGACCGGATATTATGTTTGCTACTTGTCTTTATGCCCGTTATCAGGCCAATCCAAAAGAATCTCATTTGGCTGCTGTAAAACGAATTTTCCGGTATCTAAAAGGTACCTTGCACCTGGGTCTTTGGTATCCCAAAGACTCGGGGTTTGAACTAATTGGGTATTCAGATTCCGACTATGCAGGTTCCAAAATTGACAGGAAAAGTACCACATGTAGCTGCCAACTTCTTGGTGGAAAATTAGTCAGTTGGTCCAGCAAGAAACAAAAATCAGTTTCAACTTCAATTGCTGAAGCTGAATATGTAGCTGCTGGAAGCTGCTGTGCTCAGATCCTGTGGATGAAAAATCAATTACGGGACTACAATCAAGTTTACTCCAAGATACCAATACTATGTGACAATTCAAGTGCAATAGCTATTGCAAACAATCATGTTCTACACTCAAGATCAAAACACAAACATCAGATATCACTTCATCAGGGATCACATCTCAAAAGGTGACATTGAGCTGCATTTCATCCCTACTGACCTTCAGCTTGCTGATCTGTTCACCAAACCCTTAGATGAAGCCAGGTTCAATTTTCTAATAAGTGAACTTGGAATGTGCAACCCTCAGTGATTGTGTGTCCTCATCCTTCACCGATCTCTCATCTGTACCCTTTTCTTTCCTTCTCACCGACCTCACTACACCGATGACATTATCTTGATGATGTCATCACCATGATCTCATCTCTCCAAAGCTCTCACCGATCTCCTCTATATATGTTCTATCCCCTTTCTTTCTATCGAATTCTCTCACAAATAGGCTCACCGATAATTAATCTCTATTCTCACCGACACTCTTTGGCCGATATCCTACTTCCACCGATAGCACCTCCAAATTCCAATCGGTATACTAATCTCACCGATCCATCACTCTCACCGATCCATCACTCTCACCGATCCAAATTAGTTCTCCGACCCATTTGCTTCTCATCGGTAAAATGTACCCCACCAACCTCCTTTGGTCCACCCTCGTCGGTGACGATTACCCCACCGAAGTCTCAAATCGGTGGGTTCTCTCCTATCGGTACACCATATATCGCCTATCACCATTATGTTTACCTTCCTCAACCTTCATCGGTAGCGATACTCTACTGAAATACACACCGACGTATACAACAATATCTCCCATCGGTGGATTTTAACCCTAGTTTCACCGATTTCATCCACCGATTCCCTCATGCTTATCATGTACACTTCCCCATGATTACATCAACCCTAAAACCCTAGGTGTCAGTCAACTTTTGACCTTCCCCATTCCTTACCATCCCTATTAGCCACATATTCCCAAATCCTCATCATTACCTTTTTTATATACTTTTATCCCTCTCTCTCTTCTCTTTATAACTGTTGCCGCCCTAATTCAAAACCCACACCCTCTATCTTCTCACGATCTCTTTCCATATAAACCCATCCTCTTCATTATACTTCCATTTTCAAACCTGCAAATCTCACCTTCTCTTTCCTCACATCTATGGCTTCTTCGAAGGTTCCAAAGTCTACAAAGATCGTCAAGGATATTCCTACATGTTTTGCAGATTTAAAATTCAATCCTTGCAATCACGTTGCAAGATTCGAATCCGATCCCGCACATCCCGAATTCAACACTGTAATAAAGTTTTTGACCCGCTCTCCTCTTCTCCATGCTTTCTCATGCAACCCGAAGATGAGCAAGGTGCTCATTGGCAAATTTTGGCTATCTAGTGTGTATGATCCATCGAACGAGGCCATTCACGCCTCTATTCTTACTGATGAGGAAGGTGATCATGATCTCACCTTCGGCGTTGATGATGTTCGTCGTGCCCTCAAGATTGATGCTTTCTCCACTTATGAAGACATGCACGTAGACAACCTCCATGAAGTTGTAGTCAACACCCTTGGCTACATCCACCAATCTGATGACAAGGCTTCAAAATCCTCCAAAGGTCCAGGTACATTAACAAGAAACAAAATGGGTGGTGTATGGAACTTCTTCTTCGCTCATGTGATCTATTGTCTTTCTCGTAAGACAAGTGGTCAGGACCAATCCCCGTCTTACATTACTAACTTTCCCATGCACTGATTTTCCAAAGAAAGACCGACTTCGCTCAGTATTTATTCACAAAACTGTCTGAGGTGGTCAAGCACCCGAAACGGTACCATGTGGCCTACCCTCGCTTCATCTCTATGATCATACAACACAAACTCGGCTCAGCGTTGGATGTGGATCGCAAGTCTCCATCCCCTCGATTTGTTTACGATTGGTCATCTCACATAGTTGGCCAAAAGACACTCGACGTTGGCCGCCTCGCTACCGATCTTCCTCTCAGGACATGTATGATTTCTTTTGCTCAGACTCCCAATCTTTACTGGGGTGAGGCGGAAGCTCCCGGGTTTCACCACCCGGAAGTTCCCGCGGAGCCCCAAGTTGTAGTACCCCTTCTCCCCGTCCCCGAGTGAAGTCGGGTGGCGCTAAAAAGAAACAAACAAAGGCCCCCGACACCTCCGCACCCGCTTCTAGGACTACGCCACCGAGAGATCCCTCGGAGGCTTCCCCAGTCCAAATCCCGTCTCAAAAGCATAGGCGCTCAAAATCCCCTCCGAGGTCTCCTTTAAAGAGGTCTCGGAAATCTTCGGCCAAGACATCTAAACCAACTGTTGATTCTAAAAAATCAACAGTTGTTGAAATTTTCCCATCTGGGCCAAGGGAATCAGTTATCAGCCCTACCGACTCCTCCGTTGTCTCTCCACAGGCTTCGGTTGTAATTTTGGAGAAACCACATCCTACCTCCCCACTCACTTTCTTGGGTGGTGGAGATGACTTCGAGGTCTCTCCCCTTGAAGGCTCAGAATTCACACTGCACAGCCTAACACCCGATCATTATATGATCGATGATGCACAACCCGCTGAGGGTTCCCCCACAGATAAATCCCCCCTACGTGATTTCTTTAACTTTTTGTTGGAAGACACTAGTTCTCCCCGAACCATGCTCACCACCGACAAACCATCTATCACCGACGAACCGTCCCTCACTGACCCACCATCTCTACCGAAGGTTTCATCACCGACCCCCCCCCCCACCGAAGATTCCATCACCGACTTCATCTCCTCACCACCGATCCCCTAGCCTCCACCGATCCCCCACCGATCCCTCACCCCCCACCGATCTGATTCATCTGATGATAGCCATCCTCCATCACCTTCACCCCCACGAAGGCCACCATCACCCCCACGTAGAATTCTCTACCCCGATCCCTTGCTAGCTCACCCATCCACTTCCATATTACCTACGGAGAGACTCATTCCACATACCCCATTATCACTCACCAATCCCCGTTTCCACCTCCCCGAGGTTCGTGCCCCTTTTCCTACAGGTATTCGGCCGCCAAGTGACTTAATCACTGAAGTTCAGGAAAGTGCCCGTTAATGTAGGATGGTGGGTACTCAATTCGAATCGTTCAAAAGGTCTACTATCTCCATGATTGCTCAAGCAAATGAACGTGTCTCGGTCTTGGAATCACAGCAACCTCAGTTATTGGCCTCTACTCTACAGGATCTTCTTCGGCCTCTTACTGAAAATATGGCCACCTTCTCTACAAGGTTAGAGGCATTGACCAACTCCCACTCTGACTTGGCCATGTCTATTGCCTCCATCAAAGCTTCCATCGATGTCAAAGATCCCGAGCTCTTTCGCCTTATCAATCGGGAAACTCGTCATCAGTCTCTACGTACTTCTTTGAATGGGTCGCTTGAAAGTCGTCACCGAAAAGTCGACTCTCTTAATGATAGTCTTGGTTGGGATCTTGACTTGGGCGATTTTTCCTTAACCAGTGTTTATCCGGTAAGTGTTCAGCTTCTCCACAACAAGGTGGATCAACTTATTTCTCATATAGGTTTGGAAGTTTCGGCTGCTGCTGAGGGGGAGAGAACTCTCACAACACCGAAAATGCCTTCTATGAGGCGATCGAACAGCAATCAACCTCCTCCTTCCACCGATAAACCACTGATCCACATCTCCAAGAAGACCACCGAAACATCAGGTACCACTCTCTCTTCCACTCCTCAACCATCGGTGGAAAAATCACCACCGAAATCACCACCACCGAAATCATCACCGATTCAATCTCCACCGAAAGCAACAGGTACCACCGACGTATTGTCTTCCCCACCGATTCAGCAGGTACCATCAGTGGAGATGTCCTCACCGATCCACTTTTCATCGGTAGAAAATTTGCATGCAACAGTTGAGGGGGAGCAAATCAGTGAGGCTCCTAAAGACAAAGGCAAGAAAGCCCTTTCTGCCGAAGTTGAGGCAAAAGAAGAAAAGAAAAAGAAGGAACTGGCAAAGTATGGGTCTCGTCCTTCAGATGCTCAAACTCTAAGACTTAAACCTCCTTCCCAAGGAGTTATCTCCGACCTTGGTCTATCTCCTCAAGAAATTGAGGAGGCTAGACTTGCTCAGAAAGAATTGGATGAAACCAAGGCTCTCTCCTTGAAAGTTGCAAAAGAGGAAGCAGTAAAGGCCAAGTCCACCGACCCTATACTTGTTCAAAAATCTGTTTTGGGGGCTCTAAAAGAAGAAAAGGATGAGGAAATAAACTGGTACAAGAAGATGATGCACTACCGAACCAACAGGTCTCCAATCTCAGGTATTAAAATTGCCACCTCTAAAGCTAATCCTACCGATGTAAGGCTGATCATAGAAAGAGAAGATGGTTTGTCTAGAAGTATTAGAGATTTCCACCTGAAACAATTCGGCCTCTCCGAATGGTATGAACTCTCTAAGCTCTTAGTGAAGAGTGCCAATCCAAAGAAAGACATATTCATCAAGTGCATTGATGATTGATGAATAAGATGAAAGAGTTGAAAAAGAAACATAACATTGTTCTCTCCACCGATGAAAGAGCCAAACTTCAATCTCTCAAGGAAGATATCCGTCTACCGAAAACTAAAATCCAAAAGGTGACCGAAAACGTCTTCAAAGAGTTGGCCACGAAAGGAAAAACTCCCTATGTGGACAATCTCAACTTGTCCCTCCCCACATCAAGTTCTTATCCCTCAACCACTCTAAGTCTCTCACCCATTCCTGGAATCTACTTTAATGACGGATTTGGCCACCGACGCTTCTTCAGATTTTCTCAAATTCACTTGGCCGACATCATCTTTCTTCAAGGCATATCCAATCTGATGCCGTACATCTCTGAAGCTCAACCGTTTTACCAGAACATCCTTGCCGAAATGAAGCACCGTCAGGAAATGAGAAAATAATCTAAGTGTTTTCCTTTTTCCCGTTTAAGTACTTGTAAAATTTTCTTAATTTCCAAATGTATGAAAATTTAAGTAAATGCAAGTATTTCTCTTCTATTTGAATTTCCTTGTTGCACATAGTTATATTTTTCTTACTTGTAAATATTGTTTATAGTGTACAAACTCATACAAAAGAAAAATAGAACAAAAAGAATGGTCTATGTGAAAAGAACCAAAAAAGAGTAAAAAGGGTCAAAATGCATTTTACTTTCAGATACTCTTAAATATTCTAAGAATAGAGCTCAAATTCAAATAGGGGGAGATTGTTGGGTCACCAAGATTTGAAATTGACTCACCTATGTTTTCCCTATATCTTACTTAGAATATTTTAGCATTGTTCTTTTAAAATGGCTTGTTCAAAATAGTAACTGTTCGGTGAAGTCGAAGATCAACCGAAACCAAGCTTGAAGACATTCTCATTGTGGAAATGAGAATAACCTTCTCAATCATTTAACAAGTCATTCTCCACCGATGGTGTTTCCACACATCGGTGGACACTTTCCCACCGACCCTCCTCACGTCGGCCAACAGCATCCCACCGATAAGGACGCTCAAATCGGTGGGATCATTCTTCTCCTCTCATGAATGTTTTTCTTTGAAGAAAGTTTCAAGATCCAAGTCCTTTATATCGGTGGAACATCATCGGTGAAATTGTCTTGGAAGGCACATCAAGAAGATCATTTTTTATGGGACAATATCTATTGCCAGGTAAAAGTGACTATTTGTCATCTTATCTATTTTTAGATAAAGTCTTTTTCAGCATGAGTATTCTTCCTAGTACCAATGAAAAGGTGATAAAGACATATCAACGTTTCAAAAGTCAACAACTACAAGCAAATCTCCTGATGACATGTGTCCCAAACATTTAATGCTCATCTCACTATAAAAGGAAGAAGAGGCTCCCATGCAAACTACGCTTACAGAAAGTATTCTCAGTGCAAGCATCCTCCACTCTTTCAAGAACTTTAAAAGCTTTGTTCTAAGTGTTCAAGTTGTTTTAGTTTTCAGTATACTTTGTGAAAGATTGTTATAATAGTTTTATATGTTATTTTACACAACAGTCTTTAGATTCTATGTGTAATTCTTGTTGAAGGTTTTTCAATAATAGAATTAAAATTGTGAAAATTTTGAGTATCGTATTCAACCCCCCCCCCCCCCCCTTCTACAATACTTGTTAAAGCCATCTGGGACTAACAGTTGTCTACTATAAGTGACCAAACAATATGCTTGCGTCTCTGTTTTCACATCAGAAACCATAACTAACACCACGAAACACCCAAAAACATCCAAAATTGATCTATAAATTACCTACAAGTTTAAGTCGATTTACAATCAATAGGTTGCTTATATGCCCTTCTAATAAAGATAGTCATGTTTACACAAAAACACATCTTTGATTTTTTTTTGCCAGTTTTTATAGCAAAAGACCAGTTTATGCTACAAACACAAGGTTTTTCTCCAAGTTAAGGTTTTTCAACTAATTTTCCTTCCACTGTTTTCAGATCACGGTTTCAAGAGATGTGCGTATGATAGAGTAGACCCATTGAAATCAAATGAAGGTTTCTAGGCTTTGCTCTTAGTGATCGATTATTATGAACTTGGTCGGTGCTTATTTTAAAATTTATGGTCCTCTGGTTTATAAGACGATACCATTTTATTTATATATTTTTCTTATTACTCCTGTGTATATATCTACCTTTGAAGTTTTCCAGATTTGTGGTGATCTAATGATGAGGAAAATTTTGAATTGTTTTTAGTTCGATACTTTGCTTAAAGTTCGCTTATTCCCTATGATGTGTTTAGGGTATAACATCTTCCTGCATGAATATGTGATGTGGGAGTATTTAATATTACATCCTCATGTAGTTCTTTATTGCAAGATCATGAACTGCTGCTTTAATCTTACATTAGTGTATATCTTATCCACTAAGACGTTGATTTAAGTACCAAGATGTTTAATCATGTTTTCCGTATCTCGATAAAGTTTGACATCCCGCCGCATTGCGCGAGCATTCAACTAGTAGAAAATAAAAGGTTGAAGACATTCAATGCTATATTTTTTATTTAAAAAATATTCAAAATTCTTACAAAATTTTAAGCCTCAATGGTGGCATCTTCTTAACTCTCTCTACTACATTCTCTTTTATATTTCATCATATGAAACACTTTCATTAAACAATTTCTTTCAATTAAACATTGAAAACAAGGGTTTGTACGGTTTGTTAGATTTCAATAGTTTATAAAATAGTTTTGGCCTATATATATATATAGTATATATATATAAGCATGAAACGACAGTTAATGTTGAAATTTAAGTCGTATGACTTTTGATGTTATATGTACAAGTCTCACAACTCACATCTCTTTAAGAAATACAATTTTCAATTTCTAAGTTAAACTTTATACCCTTAGAATTAGTTATTCAATTTACTTTTAATCCCTTACTTTTTCATTTTTTATTTTACACCCTTATCATATAAACATAAATCGTATATGAACAAGAATGCATTAAAAAAATATACATTTCTTTTTTTTACAAATTACATCATTGTAATCTTCTCGTCAATATCTTCGAAATGAGCCCAATATTGAATATTTTTGGATTTAATCATATTATTAAATATCATGAACATGTACGAATTAATTTGTTTTATATCCCTTACATTATTCATTTTCATTTTACACCCTTATCTATATCTATCTATGATATATATCTATACTACTTTATTAAAAGAATATAATGGTTATTTTCAACATACCGTTATTTTCAACACATACAATAAAAGAAGCATGATGTACAACCTTAAAAGCTCACATCTTCCACGTCTCTAAAAAATAAAACAATTTTCAATTTCTAAGTTACACTTTATATCCTTAGAATTAGTTATTCAATTTACTTTTAATCCCTTACTTTTTCACTTTTTTATTTTACACCCTTATCATATTAACATAAATAATCGTATATGAAATAGAATGCATTAAAAATACATTTCTTTTTTACAAATTATACCATTGTAATCGTGTCGTCAATATCTTCGGAATGAGCCCAATATTGAATATTTTTGGATTTAATCATGTTATTAAATATCAACAACATGTACGAATTATTTTGTTTTATATCCCTTACATTATTCATTTTCATTTTACACCCTTATAACATTAAAAATACATAATCATAATTTAACTTAAATTATTCATTTTCATTTTACACCCTTATAATCATAAAAATACATAATCATAGTTTGACTTAAATATTAATCAATGCATTTTTTACAAATAGCAATACTGTTAGAAAAGAATAGCAAACAAAAACTCATTTTTTTATTTTAACAATGATGTTGGACATGCTATAATATGATAAGCTTTAAATTAATATCCCCTATATTAATATAAGATATTAACTATTTTTTCTTAAATATTTTGTTTTTTAAATTAAAAATCTTTTATGTAATCTCTACTATTTTATTAAAATTATATAACAATTATTTTGAAAATATTAAGATATTAACGGGACGTACAACACTGTAAAGCACCCAATTGAAAACTTAACTTCATCTCCTCTACTACGGCTTTTCCTTTTACCCCATGTTTCCCCTGGTTCCCCACGTTCCCGTCTCCCCTATTCACCTTCTACGCTGCCACATCTCCTCCAACCGTCCTCCTCCACGTTCTTCATAAGCCGCAAAGATAAGGAAGGGTTTCGCTCCATCATTTCCTCTGAAGAAGAATCAGATTCACACACACATAACTATTCTACGTGTGATGGTCGATCGGTTAAAAGGTACCTTGCCCAGGTTTTGATGGTGTAAAAATAAGTATTGATGTTGGGTTGGAGATGACTTAAACATTGATTATCCAAAATATAAACCAAATCAAAACTGATTTGAATTTGTGTGATTTGCCACTTTTTACTTTTGTTTTCTCGCTTGTTCATTCTGGTGGGATCATATGGCCTATTTTTGTTTTCCGACTTTGCCCAGGGAAGGTTCTCATCACTCTCGTTTGCTCGAGCTCAAACACAACCTTCGTTTTAACTCAAGTCCTGTTTTCGGTCTTTTTCTGTTTTGAGTGTTGGTATTTTTTAGATTTAGTGAAAATTTGATGTTGTTTACTAATTTTTTCTAGGTTTGATGTCCTCTTCTTATTTCAATCACTGGCATACCCTGTGGTTTCGACAATTTCTGTACAGGATCATATCGTATGCTAGAGAAGACGCACATTATTTTCTGTATATATACGACGTATTGAAAAGAAAGTTGCTTTCATCATCAATAGATCTGAACCGCCCTGAAGCACTTACTGTAGAGGTAAGATTCATATACATACATACATACACACACACACACACATATATATATATATACACGTATATGATATGAAAATAATCGATTTCCCCAGTTTCTTATATGTTTTATATCCCTTACATTATTCATTTTCATTTTACACCCTTATATATATCTATCTATCTATCTATGCTATATATCTATACTACTTTATTAAAAGAATATAATGGTTATTTTCAACATACCGTTATTTTCAACATACCGTTATTTTCAACACATACAATAAAAGAAGCATGATGTACAACCTTAAAAGCTCACATCTTCCACGTCTCTAAAAAATAAAACAATTTTCAATTTCTAAGTTATACTTTATATACTTAGAATTAGTTATTCAATTTACTTTTAATCCCTTACTTTTTCACTTTTTTTATTTTACACCCTTATCATATTAACATAAATAATAGTATATGAAATAGAATGCATTAAAAAATACATTTCTTTTTTACAAATTATACCATTGTAATCGTGTCGTCAATATCTTCGGAATGAGCCCAATATTGAATATTTTTGGATTTAATCATGTTATTAAATATCAACAACTTGTATGAATTATTTTGTTTTATATCCCTTACATTATTTTCATTTTCATTTTACACCCTTATAATATTAAAAATACATAATCATAATTTAACTTAAATTATTCATTTTCATTTTACACCCTTATAATCATAAAAATACATAATCATAGTTTGACTTAAATATTAATCAATGCATTTTTTTTTACAAATAGCAATACTATTAGAAAAGAATAGCTAACAAAAACTCATTTTTTTATTTTAACAATGATGTTGGACATGCTATATATATGATAAGCTTTAAATTAATATCCCCTAATTTAATATAAGATATTAACTATTTTTTCTTAAATATTTTGTTTTTTAAATTTAAAATCTTTTATGTAATCTCTACTACTTTATTAAAATTATATAACAATTATTTTGAAAATATTAAGATATTAACGGGACGTACAACACTGTAAAGCACCCAATTGAAAACTTGACTTCATCTCCTCTACTACGGCTTCTCCTTTTACCCCATGTTTCCCCTGATTCCCCACGTTCCTGTCTCCCCTATTCACCTTCTACGCTGCCACATCTCTTCCAACCGTCCTCCTCCACGTTCTTCATAAGCCTCAAAGATAAGGAAGGGTTTCACTCCATCATTTCCTCTGAAGAAGAATCAGATTCACACACACATAACTATTCTACGTGTGATGGTCGATCGGTTAAAAGGTACCTTGCCCAGGTTTTGATGGTGTAAAAATAAGTATTGATGTTGGGTTGGAGATGACTTAAACATTGATTATCCAAAATATAAACCAAATCAAAACTGATTTGAATTTGTGTGATTTGCCACTTTTTACTTTTGTTTTCTCGCTTGTTCATTCTGGTGGGATCATATGGCTTATTTTTGTTTTCCGACTTTGCCCAGGGAAGGTTCTCATCACTCTCGTTTGCTCGAGCTCAAACACAACCTTCGAAGGTTTTAACTCAAGTCCTGTTTTCGGTCTTTCTCTGTTTTGAGTGTTGGTATTTTTTAGATTTAGTGAAAATTTGATGTTGTTTACTAATTTTTTCTAGGTTTGATGTCCTGTTCTTATTTCAATCACTGGCATAGCCTGTGGTTTCGACAATTTCTGTACATGATCATATCGTATGCTAGAGAAGACGCACATTATTTTTTGTATATATACGACGTATTGAAAAGAAAGTTGCTTTCATCATCAATAGATCAGAACCGCCCTGAAGCACTTACTGTAGAGGTAAGATTCATATACATACATACATACACACACACACACACATATATATATATATATACACGTATATGATATGAAAATAATCGATTTCCCCAGTTTCTTATATCTTTTAACTTGACCATTCTTTTTGATTTGTTGATTTTCAGGTATACCAACACAATTATGATCTATGCATGGAGCTCTATCAGAAAGAGATCTCGACTGAGAACTCGTATCAAAGGTTTTAAGGGTAATTTTTTGTGATTTCAAATTTTTACAACTTGAAATGCAGGTTAGTTTATTATGAAAAATTAATAATAAAGGATTAAAGGGCACTTTTTTTTGTTGGTTGATTCAGGCTGCTTGCTCATGATCTCAACTGTCAGCAACTTCAATTGTTGTAGTAAGTCGTTCGCTTCATTCTGTTAACTTATTGTGCCTTGTTCTAGCCGAACTATGTCAGAGCTTGCTTGGATCATAAAAGACAGACTTGTACAGGCTCAGTTTTTGTAGGCTTAGATGTCGTGTAGAAATATTATTGAATTCAGTTTTTTTTTCCAAATGGAATGCAGGGACTTTGATGTAACACCCTAAAAACTCAAGGAGGGGAGATTGTAATAACCCAAATTAAGCAATATGCCTTAATTGAAAGTTAGGGACTATAAGTGTTTATTGCTAAAACTCAAGGGGTTGAAAAAGGAAAATGGGAAATCAATTCCCATTCTTGTGCGCCGCTTTCAGCATTAGAATAGGAGAAACATATTTCTTTATTTAGGGTTAGTGTTGTTGGAGGTGTGGTTGCATACGGAGGAGAGGCAAAAAGAAAGAAAGAAGAAAGGAGTTGGTGTGTGTGTGTCTTGTGTGTGTACGCCGGGGTTAAGCAGCGGGAGACAGCCGGAGAGAGCGAGAGAGAGAGAGACAGCCAGCGAGAGAGAGAGACTGCCGGCGAGAGGGAGAGAGAGACGACGGAGGAGAGAGAGAGACGAAGAGAGAGAGAGACGAAGAGAGAGAGAGAGAGAGAGTGGCGACGGGGAGAAGAAGATGGTGGCTGCTGGTGGTGGTCGCCGGCAGTGGTGGATGCCGGTGGTGGTCGCCGGAGGTGGTGATTGAGTTGGTTGTTTCATGCGAAATGGGAAGAAAGGAGAAACCTATCGCAACCAAACCCAGGTATGATCTGAATCGTCTTATCATTTTCTTCTATTTAATTGGGTTTAGGATAACCTAAGATTTAAGGAAAAGAAAGTGGAATCTGAATGAAAAATCGATTGAAGTCCTGCTCCCACGATTTTATTTGAAATGGGTAAGTTTTGGCTAAGAAAGTAATTAAGATGGCTGGATTTTTATAAAAATCCTTATAATCGTTTATGTTGGTCTATTTCTTCGCGTAATAAATGAAATTGGATTTAATCGAGACTGGTCAAGAACCTGAGTTTTGGCTTTTATGAAAGTCCCGGTAGTAGCACGTACCGGTGGATTAAAGTCCCGGTATTTTGGTTCGAAGTCCCGGTATGGTTTTTAAATATGGTCCGAGACATAAATTTTTAAAGGTGGTCGGTGTGTGTAATGCTTGGGCCAACATGGAATATGGAGGTCACGTGGGCCACTTCATTTATTTGTTTGGCACGTGATTTCCCACCATTTCAATCCATATGGTCATGTTTTGGACGTAATCAATTTTGATGGAGGGTATTGTCTTGGGCCGTGGACCAAAAGAATTATTAATAGAAAGTTGGTGTATTTACTAATTGCAATTCCAATTATCAACCAATTTTAGTGGGTCACGTAATTCATTTAGTATCCACACCATGTGACTTATCATTTAAATTGCCATCCAAATTGTATTCTAGTACATTTAGATCCGAAATGTTATTTCCACTTGGGTCGGTGAGCGGAGTCCATTAATAATGATTTTTGGACTAGAAGTGTAATCTACCGATTTAGATAAGTTAGGGTTGAGTTCGGGATTTAACTCGAGTAATAATTGAACGAATTATGACGAACGTTATTAATATAATAGGTGTTCCGCCTAGAGATCGGAAGTATAAGTGAGGAGCTTTGGAGCGAGCTAGCCAGGTGAGTTTTTCTAACTAAAATACGTACTCTTACGTGTTTTCCAAGGAAAGTGATTTTATGAATATACTCTGTTATTTTACCTGACTTTTACGTAAACGAAAGTTAACACTACTGATCAGAGTATGTTTATGAGCATGATTTATTTACAAGCTGTTACGAATGTTTTCCCACGAAAAGAATTGTTCTACTGAAAAGATTTTCCAGCAATATGATATGGATTGTAAACGTTATACGGAGTTCATGTTTTATGTATATGACGAACTATGTGTATGCTATGTGGAGTCGGTCTGCACTGTGGGATCAGAGATAGATCCTCGGGTTCTGATGACCCCTTGGATATGTATGACATACTGGTAGGATGGAATTCATTTCCTCCTATTTCGAGTAGAGGGGAGTCTGCATAGGCTCCGGGAAGGGGAGTCTACGTAGGCTCCAGAAGAGGCGAAAGGGGAGTCTGCTGGGGGCCCGATCGCGAGTAACGATGTGATCCTTGACACAGTGCAGTACCATGCTTGACGCTTATGTGAAGAATGTGAACTGTTTTATAAAAATGATTTATAATGTTGACGTACACTGTTTACGGAGGGAACTCACTAGATCTCATGGTCTAACCCTCGCTTTTCCAAACTAAAATCTTTTCAGGTAAGCATTAGTAGGAGGCTCAGGTAAGTGAGCAAGCGCAGGATAGAGTATTGATGCAGTTAGCGACAGAGCCGGTGCCACTTGTAGTTATAGTTGTTCTCAGTTGTGTATAGGTTGTTTCCGCCAACCGCAGTTTTAGAAGTATTGTAAAGAAATTTTGGGACCCAGATTTGAAATATTTATGAGTTATTGCTATGTATGTCCTATTGTAGTGTTGGGTTGTTACAAATGGTATCAGAGCCATAGTTTAAGGGATTTAGGTGACCGGACGGGCCTAAACTTAAACTTGGGAGTAGAAATCACAACTGAGAATCAGGAAATACGTTAGGAGGGCACTATTGTAGATACAGGGAATGCGTTAGGATGACACTATTATAGAAATAGGACTAATAGGGTACTGAGGACTGTCATGTAAGGTAAGTTTGAGATTTCACCTGGCCAGTGTAATTGCGAACTTACAGGTACATGTACGTGCTTAACCTGCCTTATTAATCTACCTAGTGTTTATGCCGTGTTCTAGTACGTTAGAATGTCAACAAGATCCCTGAAGGGTAGACTGAGACCCCTTGTTGGGGAAGTTTCTTGAGAGGTCACTTATGATGTGATGTATATATACATCGTAGAGAAGGAATGTTGTATCGACTATTATGAGTCGTCTAGAGGTAACTCTTCGTGGATTCGGAGAGGATGAATGTTTGAGGTCGGGTAGGGCTCTTATTTCGAGGGAGTCCCAGTTCTAGAAATCCTGGAATAGATCAGTCAGAATAGTAAGGAAAGACTGTGTCGAAATCTTGAAAGTGTCTATGGAGCTCTGGTTTCTAAATCGAGCTTTTCCATGGTAGGGTGAATGAAATAAGAAGCCTATAGTGAAGCGAAACCATGTAGAAGTGGAAAGTGAGATAGTTGTTTAAAAACGCATAGTATGAAAAGGTTGAGTAAGTGAGATGTGGAAAGCGTGTTCAGCAAGTTGTTGCATGACCGAGAGGGCGACCGTTGGTCGTAGGTAGAGTGTCAAGGACAAGCTAAGCGAGTAAAGCAGTTGACCTTGTTAGAGTGAGTAGCCTTCAAATGCAAGTAGAGTCTCATGCATGGTGTCCTTTTATGTAACATGAAATTTTGAGCTTAACGATTTGCAAAGTATTTCGTACTTTCCATGATAAGTTAAATTGTTACAAAAAGGTCGAGAAAACATTTGCTAGCAAAACTTTTAAAAATCAAAATGAGTTTTGACCTGTTGATATCATATAAAAGGGTGTGAGAACCGACTGGTTTACTTTGTGTTGGTAATACCTTTCAGGATTGTGTCGTATGAAAAGACTTTCATTCAATATATTACTGTCGTAATAACTTCGTTCGGATTGAGTAAGATTGAGGTTCACGGGAAGGTGCATGCAAACGATCCTCAAATCGTTGTGCAGTGCATTGAAGTTATAAGAGTGATGGGGTCATGTGTACCCAAGTTGTTTTCAAATGTGTTTATTTAAAATGATAAAATGTACGAAATGATTTATTTACTGTGTTGTCCTGCATGAAGGCTATGAACTCACTAGGTCGTAGAGTATTACATTTTAAGCTAAGGAAGAACTTCAAGAGTGGAAAAGTGTCAGTCAAATCAGGAAAGAATGTTGTAGCTTTAATGATTTGTGTTTAAGAGGAAAGGTGAACAGGAGTAGAGTCGGAAGTGGATTATAGTGTCGGTTGTATGAGGGTTTGCACCCTTGCTCGATAACTGGAGGTACGGTTGTCAAGGGACGGTTGTGTCCGGAGGAAGGACTCGAAGCTTTCAAGGTGATGGTTTTTGCAACTCGTTATGAGTAGTGTAATGAGGAAGAATGAAATGTCTATAGCGTGGGAGTATGAGTTTTCGAGGTGAGCTCGTAATGTTGATGTTAAATGAGTAGGTTCGAAAAGAGGGAGGCAGATCATGAAGTTGATTTTGATATGTGGAAGGATTAGGTTCCGTAAGGAACCCTTGTCATAGAATAAGTTAAGAAGGTAGTTACAGGTTGTCAGTTGATGTAGAAGTCGACGGTTGTGTAAGATGGTTGAGGCTGAAGACTTGAACCAGAAGGTTGAAAGTTGATAGGACACCTTGTAGGGGTACTAAGAGGATGAGAAGTTATTGTTTGATTAAGCGTTCTATTTACGAAGCATGGAGGGTTCGTAGAATGTTGAGGTATGTAGCACGAGCGAAGCAAGTGTGTAGATTCTATCGTCCAGTGAGGGACTGTGTCCAGCTTATGTAAGGCCTCGGATCGTAAAGAGCGAGCAAGAACGATTACATTTGAGCTAATTAGGAATTAGGGAGTTATAGTTCAGCTAGAGTGAGAAAGGACAAAGTAGCGAGATAGACTCGATCGTATATGCGAGAAAATGTGAAGGCGAGTTTAAATTGTGTATGGATGATTATGAGAGATCTGGTCTACAGTGTGATGTTATGGGCAAAGAGGGTAAGGATGTGTAGTGACAGTATTTGTCAAGTTAAATGTGCCAGCTAGTGTCGTAGTAATGTGTGGTTAGAGAGAGATGAAGCATCAGATAGAAGCCTTCTGGGGGTTTCGGATGAGGTGTGCGACTTGTTAACCAGGTTGTTGGAGCACGTAGGGTGTAAGTTGACGTTGTAATATGATTAAGTTCGGGATAGAATGACGGAGTGATGGTGAGTAGTTACTCAAATAAGAAACCAATTGTTTTGTGGTTGTAAGAGTCGCTAAGTAAGCATGTGTTGAGACCATTAGAAGTTTAAAGAAGATGAAGAGTGTGTTAGCCATATTGTGTTATAGTAAATGCTAAACCTCTAAAAGAGCATGAATTGTTTCTCATGTGTGAGGGAATGATCCTAGAAGGAATCAGTTGGAAGTTTGGTTAGGTTTAAAGAATGACATGATGTTGTCTATGTGTCGGAATGATAGTATGATGGAATGAGTAATTCTCAAATTATTTTGAAAACGTGGAATTGTTGAGTTGCTCAGTGGGAGTTGTTAGTTACGAAATCAGTTTGACTGAGAAATTCTATGAATTCCAGCATATCGAGATGTTGATGCTAAGTTATTATAGATGATGATTTATGGTGGATAGAAAGAAATGAATTGCATCTCAATTTGAGTTTATCTTTTGAAATAGGTTGATAATTATAATTGAAATGAGTTGATCGAGTTAAAGTTGCTTGTGATAAAGAGAAGAAATTGTATCGTTTGGCGCGGTAAAGATTGGTGGTTTTATTGCACTAGCCGAGAAATGAGTTCGGAAATTGTAAGGTGGTCATGAATCAGATAAGGTAATTAGGGAGTGGTAAACGTTGAGGTGCTTACAACTTTGTTCACATATTATGATTTATAAGATGAATTACGAGAATTCGTGGGAAATGTTATTGAGATTAACACACTGATCGGTAGGGAATTATTTAAGATAAATCTAAGTAAGAAAGCCGGGATGACTTTATATATCTACCTGATTTTATGGTCTTTGTGGTTAATCGAAGGAGTTTTAGAACCCGAGTTTCGTGGTGTTCCTGAAGTAATAGATCCAATTTGGAAGATGAAGGATGGGACGATTGTATGTTACTGTTGTAAGCAGAGATTTTGAATTTAATCTGGGTTGCGTAGCTAAGGCGTGAAGGTATGTTGTTATTATTTTGAGATTAGAAAGAATTATTCCGAGAGTTGAGATTTAAACTTTGATGATCAAGCTACGCCGGCTACCTTTGGAGTGAATTCCGGGACGGAATTCTATTAAGGAGGGGAGATTGTAATAACCCAAATTAAGCAATATGCCTTAATTGAAAGTTAGGGACTATAAGTGTTTATTGCTAAAACTCAAGGGGTTGAAAAAGGAAAATGGGAAATCAATTCCCATTCTTGTGCGCCGCTTTCAGCATTAGAATAGGAGAAACATATTTCTTTATTTAGGGTTAGTGTTGTTGGAGGTGTGGTTGCATACGGAGGAGAGGCAAAAAGAAAGAAAGAAGAAAGGAGCTGGTGTGTGTGTGTCTTGTGTGTGTACGCCGGGGTTAAGCAGCGGGAGACAGCCGGAGAGAGTGAGAGAGAGAGACAGTCGGCGAGAGAGATAGAGAGACAGCCAGCGAGAGAGAGAGAGAGAGACTGCCGGCGAGAGGGAGAGAGAGACGACGGAGGAGAGAGAGAGACGCAGAGAGAGAGAGAGAGAGAGAGAGAGTGGCGAAGGGGAGAAGAAGATGGTGGCTGCTGGTGGTGGTCACCGGTCAATGGTGGCTGCCGGTGGTGGTCGCCGGAGGTGGTGATTGAGTTGGTTGTTTCATGCGAAATGGAAAGAAAGGAGAAACCTATCGCAACCAAACCCAGGTATGATCTGAATCGTCTTATCATTTTCTTCTATTTAATTGGGTTTAAGATAACCTAAGATTTAAGGAAAAGAAAGTGGAATCTGAATGAAAAATCGATTGAAGTCCTGCTCCCACGATTTTATTTGAAATGGGTAAGGTTTGGCTAAGAAAGTAATTAAGATGGCTGGATTTTTATAAAAATCCTTATAATCGTTTATGTTGGTCTATTTCTTCGCGTAATAAATGAAATTGGATTTAATCGAGACTGGTCAAGAACCTGAGTTTTGGATTTTATGAAAGTCCCGGTAGTAGCACGTACCGGTGGATTAAAGTCCCGGTATTTTGGTTCGAAGTCCCGGTATGGTTTTTAAATATGGTCCGAGACATAAATTTTTAAAGGTGGTCGGTGTGTGTAATGCTTGGGCCGACATGGAATATGGAGGTCACGTGGGCCACTTCATTTATTTGTTTGGCACGTGATTTCCCACCATTTCAATCCATATGGTTATGTTTTGGACGTAATCAATTTTGATGGAGGGTATTGTCTTGGGCCGTGGACCAAAAGAATTATTAATAGAAAGTTGGTGTATTTACTAATTGCAATTCCAATTATCAACCAATTTTAGTGGGTCACGTAATTCATTTAGTATCCACACCATGTGACTTATCATTTAAATTGCCATCCAAATTGTATTCTAGTACATTTAGATCTGAAATGTTATTTCCACTTGGGTCGGTGAGCGGAGTCCATTAATAATGATTTTTGGACTAGAAGTGTAATCTACCGATTTAGATAAGTTAGGATTGAGTTCGGGATTTAACTCGAGTAATAATTGAACGAATTATGACGAACGTTATTAATATAATAGGTGTTCTGCCTAGAGATCGGAAGTATAAGTGAGGAGCTTTGGAGCGAGCTAGCCAGGTGAGTTTTTCTAACTAAAATACGTACTCTTACGTGTTTTCCAAGGAAAGTGATTTTATGAATATACTCTGTTATTTTACCTGACTTTTACGTAAACGAAAGTTAACACTCTACTGATCAGAGTATGTTTATGAGCATGATTTATTTACAAGCTGTTACGAATGTTTTCCCACGAAAAGAATTGTTCTACTGAAAAGATTTTCCAGCAATATGATATGGATTGTAAACGTTATACGGAGTTCATGTTTTATGTATATGACGAACTATGTGTATGCTATGTGGAGTCGGTCTGCACTCTGGGATCAGAGATAGATCCTCGGGTTCTGATGACCCCTTGGATATGTATGACATACTGGTAGGCTGGAATTCGTTTCCTCCTATTTCGAGTAGAGGGGAGTCTGCGTAGGCTCCGGGAAGGGGAGTCTGCGTAGGCTCCAGGAGAGGCGAAAGGGGAGTCTGCTGGGGCCCCGATCGCGAGTAACGATGTGATCATTGACACAGTGCAGTACCATGCTTGACGCTTATGTGAAGAATGTGAACTGTTTTATAAAAATGATTTATAATGTTGACGTACACTGTTTACGGAGGGAACTCACTAGACCTCATGGTCTAACCCTCGCTTTTCAAAACTAAAATCTTTTCAGGTAAGCATTAGTAGGAGGCTCAGGTAAGTGAGCAAGCGCAGGATAGAGTATTGATGCAGTTAGCGACAGAGCCGGTGCCACTTGTAGTTATAGTTGTTCTCGGTTGTGTATAGGTTGTTTCCGCCAACCGCAGTTTTAGAAGTATTGTAAAGAAATTTTAGGACCCAGATTTGAAATATTTATGAGTTATTGCTATGTATGTCCTATTGTAGTGTTGGGTCGTTACAAATGGTATCAGAGCCATAGTTTAAGGGATTTAGGTGACCGGACGGGCCTAAACTTAAACTTGGGAGTAGAAATCACAACTGAGAATCAGGAAATACGTTAGGAGGGCACTATTGTAGATACAGGGAATGCGTTAGGATGACACTATTATAGATTTAGGACTAATAGGGTACTGAGGACTGTCATGTAAGGTAAGTTTGAGATTTCACCTGGCCAGTGTAATTGCGAACTTACAGGTACATGTACGTGCTTAACCTGCCTTATTAACCTACCTAGTGTTTATGCCGTGTTCTAGTACGTTAGAATGTCAACAAGATCCCTGAAGGGTAGACTGAGACCCCTTGTTGGGGAAGTTTCTTGAGAGGTCACTTATGATGTGATGTATATATACATCGTAGAGAAGGAATGTTGTATCGACTATTATGAGTCGTCTAGAGGTAACACTTCGTGGATTTGGAAAGGATGAATGTTTGAGGTCGGGTAGGGCTCTTATTTCGAGGGAGTCCCAGTTCTAGAAATCCTGGAATAGATCAGTCAGAATAGTAAGGAAACACTGTGTCGAAATCTTGAAAGTGTCTATGGAGCTCTGGTTTCTAAATCGAGCTTTTCCATGGTAGGGTGAATGAAATAAGAAGCCTATAGTGAAGCGAAACCATGTAGAAGTGGAAAGTGAGATAGTTGTTTAAAAACGCATAGTATGAAAAGGTTGAGTAAGTGAGATGTGGAAAGCGTGTTCAGCAAGTTGTTGCATGACCGAGAGGGCGACCGTTGGTCGTAGGTAGAGTGTCAAGGACAAGCTAAGCGAGTAAAGCAGTTGACCTTGTTAGAGTGAGTAGCCTTCAAATGCAAGTAGAGTCTCATGCATGGTGTCCTTTTATGTAACATGAAATTTTGAGCTTAACGATTTGCAAAGTATTTCGCACTTTCCATGATAAGTTAAATTGTTACAAAAAGGTCGAGAAAACATTTGCTAGCAAAACTTTTAAAAATCAAAATGAGTTTTGACCTGTTGATATCATATAAAAGGGTGTGAGAACCGACTGGTTTACTTTGTGTTGGTAATACCTTTCAGGATTGTGTCGTATGAAAAGACTTTCATTCAATATATTACTGTCGTAATAACTTCGTTCGGATTGAGTAAGATTGAGGTTCACGGGAAGGTGCATGCAAACGATCCTCAAATCGTTGTGCAGTGCATTGAAGTTATAAGAGTGATGGGGTCATGTGTACCCAAGTTGTTTTCAAATGTGTTTATTTAAAATGATAAAAGGTACGAAATGATTTATTTACTGTGTTGTCCTGCATGAAGGCTATAAACTCACTAGGTCGTAGAGGAAACATTTTAAGCTAAGGAAGAACTTCAAGAGTGGAAAAGTGTCAGTCAAATCAGGAAAGAATGTTGTAGCTTTAATGATTTGTGTTTAAGAGGAAAGGTGAACAAGAGTAGAGTCGGAAGTGGATTATAGTGTCGGTTGTATGAGGGTTTGCACCCTTGCTCGATAACTGGAGGTACGGTTGTCAAGGGACGATTGTGTCCGGAGGAAGGACTCGAAGCTTTCAAGGTGATGGTTTTTGCAACTCGTTATGAGTAGTGTAATGAGGAAGAATGAAATGTCTATAGCGTGGGAGTATGAGTTTTCGAGGTGAGCTCGTAATGTTGATGTTAAATGAGTAGGTTCGAAAAGAGGGAGGCAGATCATGAAGTTGATTTTGATATGTGGAAGGATTAGGTTCCGTAAGGAACCCCTGTCATAGAATAAGTTAAGAAGGTAGTTACAGGTTGTCAGTTGATGTAGAAGTCGACGGTTGTGTAAGATGGTTGAAGCCAAAGACTTGAACAAGAAGGTTGAAAGTTGATAGGACACCTTGTAGGGGTACTAAGAGGATGAGAAGTTATTGTTTTGATTAAGCGTTCTATTTACGAAGCATGGAGGGTTCGTAGAATGTTGAGGTATATAGCACGAGCGAAGCAAGTGTGTAGATTCTATCGTCCAGTGAGGGACTGTGTCCAGCTTATGTAAGGCCTCGGATCGTAAAGAGCGAGCAAGAACGATTACATTTGAGCTAATTGGGAATTAGGGAGTTATAGTTCAGCTAGAGTGAGAAAGGACAAAGTAGCGAGATAGACTCGATCGTATATGCGAGAAAATGTGAAGGCGAGTTTAAATTGTGTATGGATGATTATGAGAGATCTGGTCTACAGTGTGATGTTATGGGCAAAGAGGGTAAGGATTTGTAGTGACAGTATTTGTCAAGTTAAATGTGCCAGCTAGTGTCGTAGTAATGTGTGGTTAGAGAGAGATGAAGCATCAGATAGAAGCCTTCTGGGGGTTTCGGATGAGGTGTGCGACTTGTTAACCAGGTTGTTGGAGCACGTAGGGTGTAAGTTGACGTTGTAATATGATTAAGTTCGGGATAGAATGACAGAGTGATGGTGAGTAGTTACTCAAATAAGAAACCAATTGTTTTGTGGTTGTAAGAGTCGCTAAGTAAGCATGTGTTGAGACCATTAGAAGTTTAAAGAAGATGAAGAGTGTGTTAGCCATATTGTGTTATAGTAAATGCTAAACCTCTAAAAGAGCATGAATTGTTTCTCATGTGTGAGGGAATGATCCTAGAAGGAATCAGTTGGAAGTTTGGTTAGGTTTAAAGAATGACATGATGTTGTCTATGTGTCGGAATGATAGTATGATGGAATGAGTAATTCTCAAATTATTTTGAAAACGTGGAATTGTTGAGTTGTTCAGTGGGAGTTGTTAGTTACGAAATCAGTTTGACTGAGAAATTCTATGAATTCCAGTATATCGAGATGTTGATGCTAAGTTATTATAGATGATGATTTATGGTGGATAGAAAGAAATGAATTGCATCTCAATTTGAGTTTATCTTTTGAAATAGGTTGATAATTATAATTGAAATGAGTTGATCGAGTTAAAGTTGCTTGTGATAAAGAGAAGAAATTGTATCGTTTGGCGCGGTAAAGATTGGTGGTTTTATTGCACTAGCCGAGAAATGAGTTCGGAAATTGTAAGGTGGTCATGAATCAGATAAGGTAATTAGGGAGTGGTAAACGTTGAGGTGCTTACAACTTTGTTCACATATTATGATTTATAAGATGAATTACGAGAATTCGTGGGAAATGTTATTGAGATTAACACACTGATCGGTAGGGAATTATTTAAGATAAATCTAAGTAAGAAAGCCGGGATGACTTTATATATCTACCTGATTTTATGGTCTTTGTGGTTAATCGAAGGAGTTTTAGAACCCGAGTTTCGTGGTGTTCCTGAAGTAATAGATCTGATTTGGAAGATGAAGGATGGGACGATTGTATGTTACTGTTGTAAGCAGAGATTTTGAATTTAATCTGGGTTGCGTAGCTAAGGCGTGAAGGTATGTTGTTATTATTTTGAGATTAGAAAGAATTATTCCGAGAGTTGAGATTTAAACTTTGATGATCAAGCTACGCCGGCTACCTTTGGAGTGAATTCCGGGACGAAATTCTATTAAGGAGGGGAGATTGTAATAACCCAAATTAAGCAATATGCCTTAATTGAAAGTTAGGGACTATAAGTGTTTATTGCTAAAACTCAAGGGGTTGAAAAAGGAAAATGGGAAATCAATTCCCATTCTTGTGCGCCGCTTTCAGCATTAGAATAGGAGAAACATATTTCTTTATTTAGGGTTAGTGTTGTTGGAGGTGTGGTTGCATACGGAGGAGAGGCAAAAAGAAAGAAAGAAGAAAGGAGCTGGTGTGTGTGTGTCTTGTGTGTGTACGCCGGGGTTAAGCAGCGGGAGACAGCCGGAGAGAGCGAGAGAGAGAGACAGCCGGCGAGAGAGAGAGAGAGACAGCCGGCGAGAGAGAGAGACTGCCGGCGAGAGGGAGAGAGAGACGACGGAGGAGAGAGAGAGAGACGAAGAGAGAGAGAGAGAGTGGCGACGGGGAGAAGAAGATGGTGGCTGCTGGTGGTGGTCGCCGGCAGTGGTGGCTGCCGGTGGTGGTCGCCGGAGGTGGTGATTGAGTTGGTTGTTTCATGCAAAATGGGAAGAAAGGAGAAACCTATCGCAACCAAACCCAGGTATGATCTGAATCGTCTTATCATTTTTTTCTATTTAATTGGGTTTAGGATAACCTAAGATTTAAGGAAAAGAAAGTGGAATCTGAATGAAAAATCGATTGAAGTCCTGCTCCCACGATTTTATTTGAAATGGGTAAGTTTTGGCTAAGAAAGTAATTAAGATGGCTGGATTTTTATAAAAATCCTTATAATCGTTTATGTTGGTCTATTTCTTCGCGTAATAAATGAAATTGGATTTAATCGAGACTGGTCAAGAACCTGAGTTTTGGCTTTTATGAAAGTCCCGGTAGTAGCACGTACCGGTGGATTAAAGTCCCGGTATTTTGGTTCGAAGTCCCGGTATGGTTTTTAAATATGGTCCGAGACATAAATTTTTAAAGGTGGTCGGTGTGTGTAATGCTTGGGCCGACATGGAATATGGAGGTCACGTGGGCCACTTCATTTATTTGTTTGGCACGTGATTTCCCACCATTTCAATCCATATGGTCATGTTTTGGACGTAATCAATTTTGATGGAGGGTATTGTCTTGGGCCGTGGACCAAAAGAATTATTAATAGAAAGTTGGTGTATTTACTAATTGCAATTCCAATTATCAACCAATTTTAGTGGGTCACGTAATTCATTTAGTATCCACACCATGTGACTTATCATTTAAATTGCCATCCAAATTGTATTCTAGTACATTTAGATCCGAAATGTTATTTCCACTTGGGTCGGTGAGCGGAGTCCATTAATAATGATTTTTGGACTAGAAGTGTAATCTACCGATTTAGATAAGTTAGGGTTGAGTTCGGGATTTAACTCGAGTAATAATTGAACGAATTATGACGAACGTTATTAATATAATAGGTGTTCCGCCTAGAGATCGGAAGTATAAGTGAGGAGCTTTGGAGCGAGCTAGCCAGGTGAGTTTTTCTAACTAAAATACGTACTCTTACGTGTTTTCCAAGGAAAGTGATTTTATGAATATACTCTGTTATTTTACCTGACTTTTACGTAAACGAAAGTTAACACTCTACTGATCAGAGTATGTTTATGAGCATGATTTATTTACAAGCTGTTACGAATGTTTTCCCACGAAAAGAATTGTTCTACTGAAAAGATTTTCCAGCAATATGATATGGATTGTAAACGTTATACGGAGTTCATGTTTTATGTATATGACGAACTATGTGTATGCTATGTGGAGTCGGTCTGCACTGTGGGATCAGAGATAGATCCTCGGGTTCTGATGACCCCTTGGATATGTATGACAGACTGGTAGGCTGGAATTCGTTTCCTGTTATTTCGAGTAGAGGGGAGTCTGCGTAGGCTCCAGAAGAGGCGAAAGGGGAGTCTGCTGGGGCCCCGATCGCGAGTAACGATGTGATCCTTGACACAGTGCAGTACCATGCTTGACGCTTATGTGAAGAATGTGAACTGTTTTATAAAAATGATTTATAATGTTGACGTACACTGTTTACGGAGGGAACTCGCTAGACCTCATGGTCTAACCCTCGCTTTTCAAAACTAAAATCTTTTCAGGTAAGCATTAGTAGGAGGCTCAGGTAAGTGAGCAAGCGCAGGATAGAGTATTGATGCAGTTAGCGACAGAGCCGGTGCCACTTGTAGTTATAGTTGTTCTCAGTTGTGTATAGGTTGTTTCCGCCAACCGCAGTTTTAGAAGTATTGTAAAGAAATTTTGGGACCCAGATTTGAAATATTTATGAGTTATTGCTATGTATGTCCTATTGTAGTGTTGGGTCGTTACACTTTTTCACATTTTTATTTTACACCCTTATCATATTAACATAAATAATCGTATATGAAATAGAATGCATTAAAAAATACATTTCTTTTTTACAAATTATACCATTGTAATCGTCTCGTCAATATCTTCGGAATGAGCCAAATATTGAATATTTTTGGATTTAATCATGTTATTAAATATCAACAACATGTACGAATTATTTTGTTTTATATCCCTTACATTATTCATTTTCATTTTACACCCTTATAATATTAAAAATACATAATCATAATTTAACTTAAATTATTCATTTTCATTTTACACCCTTATAATCATAAAAATACATAATCATAGTTTGACTTAAATATTAATCAATGCATTTTTTTTACAAATAGCAATACTGTTAGAATAGAATAGCAAACAAAAACTCATTTTTTTATTTTAACAATGATGTTGGACATGCTATAATATGATAAGCTTTAAATTAATATCCCCTAATTTAATATAAGATATTAACTATTTTTTCTTAAATATTTTGTTTTTTAAATTTAAAATCTTTTATGTAATCTCTACTACTTTATTAAAATTATATAACAATTATTTTGAAAATATTAAGATATTAACGGGACGTACAACACTGTAAAGCACCCAATTGAAAACTTAACTTCATCTCCTCTACTACGGCTTCTCCTTTTACCCCATGTTTCCCCTGATTCCCCACGTTCCCGTCTCCCCTATTCACCTTCTACGCTGCCACATCTCCTCCAACTGTCCTCCTCCACGTTCTTCATAAGCCGCAAAGATAAGGAAGGGTTTCGCTCCATCATTTCCTCTGAAGAAGAATCAGATTCACACACACATAACTATTCTACGTGTGATGGTCGATCGGTTAAAAGGTACCTTGCCCAGGTTTTGATGGTGTAAAAATAAGTATTGATGTTGGGTTGGAGATGACTTAAACATTGATTATCCAAAATATAAACCAAATCAAAACTGATTTGAATTTGTGTGATTTGCCACTTTTTACTTTTGTTTTCTCGCTTGTTCATTATGGTGGGATCATATGGCCTATTTTTGTTTTCCGACTTTGCCCAGGGAAGGTTCTCATCACTCTCGTTTGCTCGAGCTCAAACACAACCTTCGAAGGTTTTAACTCAAGTCCTGTTTTCGGTCTTTTTCTGTTTTGAGTGTTGGTATTTTTTAGATTTAGTGAAAATTTGATGTTGTTTACTAATTTTTTCTAGGTTTGATGTCCTCTTCTTATTTCAATCACTGGCATACCCTGTGGTTTCGACAATTTCTGTACAGGATCATATCGTATGCTAGAGAAGACGCACATTATTTTCTATATATATACGACGTATTGAAAAGAAAGTTGCTTTCATCATCAATAGATCTGAACCGCCCTGAAGCACTTACTGTAGAGGTAAGATTCATATACATACATACATACATACACACACACATATATATATATATATGCACGTATATGATATGAAAATAATCGATTTCCCTAGTTTCTTATATCTTTTAACTTGACCATTCTTTTTGATTTGTTGATTTTTAGGTATACCAACACAGTTATGATCTATGCATGGAGCTCTATCAGAAAGAGATCTCGACTGAGAACTCGTATCAAAGGTTTTAAGGGTAATTTTTTGTGATTTCAAATTTTTACAACTTGAAATGCAGGTTAGTTTATTATGAAAAATTAATAATAAAGGATTAAAGGGCACTTTTTTTGTTGGTTGATTCAGGCTGCTTGCTCATGATCTCAACTGTCAGCAACTTCAATTGTTGTAGTAAGTCGTTCGCTTATTTCTGTTAACTTATTGTGCCTTGTTCTAGCCGAACTGTGTCAGAGCTTGCTTGGATCATAAAAGACAGACTTGTACAGGCTCGGTTTTTGTAGGCTTAGATGTCGTGTAGAAATATTATTGAATTCAGATTTTTTTTCCAAATGGAATGCAGGGACTTTGATGTAACACCCTAAAAACTGGGTAAAATTAAAACTTGCGGATTTTCCGGAAATATGCATCTAAAATAGACCAATCACCCAATGAATGGGGAAATAAGTATGGCGTTTACAATTCCAAGGAATGAGCAATTAACGGTTCAACAACCTAATAATCTAAACCAACAATTCTTAGATTACATTCAGGTGTTGTTTAATTGCTACCAAAATTCAATATTGATCAACTGTCGTATATGCCTCTATATACTTCCAAAAATGCTATTCACCATCACATCTCTTCACTCAAGCCCGAGGAGCCCCACCGCTTGAAGACCCTATGCATGTACCCAAGAGAAGAAGTGTTAGTCTAACGCAATGAGTGTGAGAACCGACAATTTATTAAAATAAGAATTAATTCGAGATACGATGAGAAACATAATAAAACCCATGGTGGAGGTCACTTGGTATCCAATGCTCCAACCGTTAGCGGAAGCTTGATAATCAACAATAATTGCATAAGACAAGGTAGCCATATAACCGTTAGTAGTAATAATCACATATCCACAGTAAGACGGAAACAAGCGCAACCCCGAGGAGTCTATAACTTGTGAGCCCCCAATTTCAACCACTCCAGGTTTATACATTGGGTCACTCTAAATCCACAAAGAAGCACTTTGGAATTACACCTTACTGTCCATGAGACGATGCCCGACCATATAGGTCCACATCTTACTTATCATGGATCCCGATGCCTATTCCATGCTACGAATCTAGTGCCTATGGATCCATTACACTCAAACTACAAGCCACGACTCTCAACAAGTCATATCATTACTATTAACAAGTCAACTTTATATCCATGGATAATAATAAGCACTTAACAAATGTGAGGACACCTTCATCAAGATACCTTATTAGACATTTGAGTATCATAATTTCCAAAATAGGTATTTAGTCCATAATCCCACATCAAACCTATTTTCATAATGTTTACATTAAAATCCCCAAATTTATCAAAACCCTAGATTTCGATCTAAAAATGGTCAAAATCGTTTTGTTGAACCAAATGATCAATAGAGGTGAGCAAATTCCAAGT
This sequence comes from Saussurea involucrata, assembly GCA_033807775.1. Lineage (NCBI taxonomy): Eukaryota > Viridiplantae > Streptophyta > Magnoliopsida > Asterales > Asteraceae > Saussurea > Saussurea involucrata. The sequence goes on from CM066323.1 coordinate 42,679,630, forward strand.
AGACCAAAAATGTCATATATTTAAACCTTTTAAAACATTTTACCCAACAACTCATAGAAGTCCGTCAAACCCATTTTAGGTCAAAATTGAGATTATGCAAGATAAAGATAGACACATCATTTAAATTAGAATCTATATGTAACATGTATATGAGTTGGATTTGAAGAGAAACTCACCTTAAGGCCCAAAAGATGGAAACCCTAGAAATGGAGACTCTTGAATCTTGACCACTACTTCCTAGGAGTACTTAGAGATGGGTGGACCTAAGAACAAGCATTTAATGGCCATAAGTTCCTAAGATCTTGCCGTTAATGAAGAGAGGTGAAGGAAACAAGAGATTACCTTAGTTGGAGGAGAAAATCTCCCAAAAATGAAGAGGAGAGGATTATGGTTCGATTTGGTAAAACTGAGAGAGAGAAGAGTGGAACTTGGGGTAAAAGAGAAAAAAAAATCGTCAGACGGCAAGCGGACGTCCGACTGGCTCCATGCGGACGTCCGTCCCTAAAATCCCATTTCTTGGCCAAATCTTCTGTTGCTTCCGCGGTTGATCCGCGGGCTTCCACATGACACGGACGTCCAGCTACAACAATCGGACGTCCGCAAAACCCAAAATCTCAATTCTCCCCTTAACGATTTAATCCCAACAACTTGCGAACTAGATGGTTAGCTTACTTAATAAAAAAATTTGGGGTGTTACAATCCTCCCCAACTTGGAAAAGATTTTGTCCTCGAAATCGTATACTACGCGAACAAACTAGGATATCGTCGCTTCATGTCTTCTTCCGCCTCCCAAGTCACGTTGGTACCCCTGTGGTGCTTCCATTTCACTTTGACCATGACCACCTCCTTGTGTCGAAGTTTCTTGGTCGTTTTTTCCAAAATTGTTTCGGGCTCTTCGACACAACGGTTGTTGTCTACACGGATTTCCCACAAAGGTATTACACTTTCCTCTTCCGCTAAGCATTTCCGTAGAAAACATACATGAAAATTGGATGGATCCCGTCCATTTCCAGTGGTAAGTCCGATTTGTAGGCTTGCGAACCCACACGTTCTAGAATGGTGAATGGCCCAAGGAAACGGGGACTTAACTTCCCTCGCTTTCCGAAACGAATTAATCATTTCCAAGGAGACACTTTCAACATTACTCGTTCTCCCACTTGAAATTCTACCGGTTTCCTCTTCTTGTCGGCGTAACTCTTTTGTCGGTCTTGGGCCGCTTTCAAACGTTCTCTAATGATCTTGACTTTATCGGCCGTTTCTTGTACGATTTCCGGTCCGGCAAATTGCTTTTCCCCCGCCTCAAGCCAACACGCGGGAGTCCTACACTTTCTCCCATACAAGGCCTCAAATGGTGCCGCCTTCAAGCTCGAGTGATAACTATTGTTGTAAGCAAACTCTACTAACAGTAGATGAGTATCCCAATTGCCCCCAAAGTCGATTACACACACCCTTAGCATATCCTCCAAGGTTTGAATAGTCCTTTCACTTTGTCCATCCGTCTGCGGGTGATATGTCGTGCTCAAGTTTACCCTCGTACCAAGTTCCTCTTGCAAAGCTTGCCAAAATCTTGACGTGAACCGACTATCCTGATCCGAGACTATGGATACGGGCACACCATGCCTCGACACCACTTCATCGATATAGAGCTTTGCCAATTTGTCCATCGGCAAAGTTTCCCGCATCGCTATGAAATGTGCACTTTTCGTCAACCGATCCACTATCACCCAAATAGTGTCGTGACCTTTCAAAGTCTTCGGCAACTTGGTCACAAAATCCATGGTGATTTTCTCCCACTTCCACTCTGGGATCTCCAACGGTCGTAAACTGCCGTAAGGTAGCTGATGTTGAGCCTTCACTTGTGAGCAAGTCACACATCGCTCTACGTAGTGCGTCACGTCCAACTTCATGACTGGCCACCAATAATGTAACTTCAAATCCCGATACATTTTGGTACTTCCGGGATGGATGGACTACTTGGACTTATGAACCTCGTCCATGAGTAGCTCCCGATTTCCACCGATCTTGGGCACCCACACGCGCCCGTTGAACAACTTAACTCCACGACTATCCTCCGTTAAAAGTTGCTTTTGCTTCACCATTACCTCATCTTTGAGATTTTCTTCCAACAAGGCTTCGGATTGCGCCGCTCTAATCCGTTCCACTAAACTTGACACGATGTTAATCCTTGAGAGGTTGGCGTGCAGGCTCCCACTATACTCTTTTCTGCTCAAAGCGTCGGCGACCACATTGGCCTTACCCGGATGGTAAAGCAATTCACAATCGTAGTCTTTGAGTAGCTCCAACCATCTCCTTTGTCTCATGTTCAACTCTTTTTGATCGAATACGTACTTCAAACTCTTGTGATCGGTGTACAACGTGCATTTCGTGCCGTATAGGTAATGACGCCACAACTTCAATGCAAATACCATTGTAGCCAACTCCAAATCATGCGTAGGGTAGTTCTTTTCGTGCACCTTGAGTTGTCTTGAAGCGTAGGCGATCACCTTTCCCCTTTGCATTAGCACGCATCCCAAACCCATCTTGGATGCGTCACTATAGACCACGAAATCTTCCGATCCTTCAGGTAAGGATAAAATTGGTGCTTCGCATAACTGCTTTTGTAGAGTACGGAACGCTTTCTCTTGCGCTTCGGTTCAAACAAACTTCACATTCTTTCGGGTCAACGCTGTCAAGGAAGAAGCAATCTTGGAAAAATCTTGAATGAATCTTCGGTAGTAACCCGTCAAGCCTAAGAAGCTTCGTATTTCTCCCGGACTCTTAGGAGGTTCCCAATTCATCATTGCCTCGATTTTGGAAGGATCCACCTTTACCCCGTCTCGGGTCACCACGTGACCCAAGAATTGGACCTCACTCAACCAAAAATCGCACTTGGAGAACTTTGCGTAAAGTCTTTCTTTCCTTCAGACCTCCAACACCTCTCGTAGATGTAGTTCATGGTCCAATTCGTTATCTGAGTAAACTAAGATGTCGTCTACGAAAACAATTACCGACTTGTTGAGGAAGGGTCGATACACCCAGTTCATCAAATCCATGAACACCGCCGGTGCATTTGTCAACCCAAAAGGCATGACTAGAAACTCATAGTGACCATACCGAGTTTGAAACGCTGTCTTTGGAATATCGCCTTCTCTAACCTTTACTTGACGATAGACCGAACGTAGATCGATCTTTGAGAAGCATCCCGCTCCTTGAAGTTGGTCGAACAAGTCGTCGATTCTAGGGTGTGGATACTTGTTCTTCACGGTCAACTTGTTCAACTCTCGGTAGTCGATACACATCCTCATGGTGCCATCCTTCTTCTTCACGAATAAGACTGGTGCTCCCCAAGGAGAGGAACTCGGCCTCACGAACCCCTTCTCCAAAAGCTCTTGGAGTTGCGCCATCATCTCTTGCATTTTGAACGGAGCCAAACGGTAGGGAGCTCTAGCCATCGGAGCCGCTCCTGGCACTAAGTATATCTTGAACTCCACTTGACGATCGGGTGGCAAACCCGACAAGTCTTCCGGAAATGTGTCGGGAAACTCGCGTACCACCTTCACGTCCTCAAGCTTCTTCTTCTCTAACTTAGCATCGATTACATATGATAAGAAGGATGTACACCCCTTGACTAAACATTTGCGTGCCTTCAACATGCAGATGATTGCTACATCTCCTTTCCTTCGCTCACCATATACGACCACACAAATCCTGTCCGGAGAAGGTATGCGAATCAACTTCTTTGCGCATAAGATTTCGGCTTGATTCTCGGCTAACCAATTCATTCCAACCACCATGTCGAATCCCCCGATTACCATTGGCATCAAATCAATTGAGAATTTTATTCCTTCGATTTCTAACATGGAACCCCGTAAAATATCCCGAACTACTACTTGTCCACCATCGGCTATTTCTACCACTATGGCTTCTTCTAAACTACTAGTGGGCATAGGCAACTTTTGACAAAAGGAGGTCGACACAAACGAAAAACTTGCACCCGAATCAAATAACACACGCGTAGGTACGGAGTTTAGAAGAAACGTACCCGACACTACGTTCGTCCAAGCCGTCGCCTCCTCGGTTGTCATCCGAAAAGCTCTTCCCGTAGCTCTCAGAGGCTCCACCTTCGGTCCTCCGCTTCCTCCCACCTTCAGCTTCGGGCAATCCCTTCTAACGTGACCCGACTCCTTGCACTCGAAGCACATTGTCCCCCTGACGGGACAAGAATTGATTGAATGCTCGGTCTTGCCACACTTATAGCACTCTCCCGGAACAAAGTTGCATGGGCCGAAGTGCTTGCTCCGGCACATGGAGCACTACCTAGCCTCCCTCTTTGGGTCGGCTCCCCGGTAATTGTCGTCAAACGTCCTTGGTTTCTTGAAGGGTACGGAATTCCCTTCTCATATCCTCTTCTCCGGCACTCTAGCAATCTCTTCCTTGCCTCGACCATAGGCATCTTCCACCAGTTGAGCTTCCTCCACCGCCTCACGAAGAGTGGAGGCCTTAGACACTCGGACCATAGTCATCATGTTCGATGGAAGACCCTTGAGGTAGGCCTTGATCTTCTCTTTCTCTGTCGGGACCAGATATCCCACCAACCCCAACTTGTCCATAAACAGACGATTGTACTCTTTTACTGCCAGATTTCCCTTCTTCAAATTTCGGAACTCCTCTTCGATCCGGTGGCCCTCTCATTGAAATATTCTTCCAACACCTTCTTCTTGAAGGTTGCCCAACTCAGTTTTGCCAATATCGTGGCCTCTAGAGATGCGGAATAGACATTCCACCATGTAAGATCCGCCCCTCTCAACATCTGAGAACCAAACTTCGCTTTCTGGCTTTCCCTACACTCACTAGTCCGAAACGCTTTCTCCATCTCTCGTATCCAGTTCATACAGACAACCGGATCATCTGCTCCTTTGAACTCGGGCGGTCTACAACTCAGGAAAGTCTTGAAGGAACAAGCCTTCCCTGCTTGCCCCGTTTCCATTGTCCCCTAACCATCAGTAAGATTTCCATTGCCAGTGCCCCCAGATCCGACCACTACAATGTTCTCGGCAACCATCTCGTGCTTACGGTTGTCCGTATCCCTGTCTTCCATAAGCTTCAAAAACTGCTCTTGTTGTTGAGCCATGGCCTTGTTCATGGCCTTCATCATTATGTCCATCATTCGTGTCTCGGCTGTTGCCTCTTCCATAACAGGGTCAGATGTTTCCAGGTCATGGTGAGGGATATGCTCAGTTCCCCCTCCCAAAACGGTGTTAATCGGCAGAGGTACCGTTGTCGTTGTCACCCTTGGCTGACCAACTGTAGATGTCGTGGCATCATGGCCATCCACTCTACTGCGAGTATTAACCATTGGAATCTGCCACACATTCGAGAATGAGGTGAGAAATAGGCTATAAGAATTTAAACATAAGGAAATGTACTAATACATGCATCAATCATCATAACAATAGTAATCTAAGAATACTCACGTAATGATACATTCATAATAGCATTAGCTAATTGAAATTATGAACATACTTCACATAAGGATTCTCGTTACCAAGGTCACAACCTTCAACATATGTACTTCCGTCGACTCTAAGACCATCCTATCTTAGGAGTTCTACCCAAGCTCACTGCTCCATACTTAATCTTTCCAACTTAAGTCTAGGCATTTTAACAACATACCTAGTTCACTTAAAATACTGCTCTGATACCAACTTGTAACATGCGAAAAAACTGGGTAAAATTAAAACTTGTGGATTTTCCGGAAGTATGCATCTAAAATAGACCAATCACCTAATGAATAGGGAAATAAGTATGGCGTTTACAATTCCAAGGAATGAGCAATTAACGGTTCAACAACCTAATAATCTAAACCAACAATTCTTATATTACATTCGGGTGTTGTTTAATTGCTACAAAAATTCAATATTGATCAACTATCGTATACACCTCTATATACCGCCAAAAATGCTATTCACCATCACATCTCTTCACTCAAGCCCGAGGAGCCCCACCGCTTGAAGACCCTAAGCATGTACCCAAGAGAAGAAGTGTTAGTCTAACGCAATGAGAGTGAGAACCGACAATTTATTAAAATAAGAATTAATTCTAGATACGATGGGAAACATAATAAAACCCATGGTGGAGGTCACTTGGTATCCAATGCTCCAACCGTTAGTGGATGCTTGATAATCAACAATAGTTGCATAAGACAAGGTAGCCATATAACCGTTAGTAGGAATAATCACATATCCACAGTAAGACGGAAACAAGCGCAAACCCGAGGAGTCTATAACTTGTGAGCCCCCAATTTCAACCACTCCAGGTCTATACATTGGGTCACTCTAAATCCACAAACAAGCACTTTGGAATTACACCTTACTGCCCATGAGACGATGCCCGAGCATATAGGTCCACATCTTACTTATCATGGATCCCGATGCCTATTCCGTGCTACGACTCTAGTGCCTATGGATCTATTACACTCAAACTACAAGCCACGACTCTCAACAAGTCAAATCATTACTATTTACAAGTCAACTTTATATCCATGGATAATAATAAGCACTTAACAAATGTGAGGACACCTTCATCAAGATACCATATTAGACATTTGAGTATCATAATCCCACATCAAACCTCTTTTCATAATGTTTACATTAAAATCCCCAAATTTATTAAAACCCAAGATTTCGATCTAAAAATGGTCAAAATCGTTTTGTTGAACCAAATGATCAATAGAGGTGAGCAAATCCCAAGTAGACCAAAAATGTCATATATTTAAACCTTTCAAAACATTTTACCCAACAACTCATAGAAGTCCATCAAACCCATTCTAGGTCAAAATAGAGATTCTGCAAGATAAAGATAGACACATCATTTAAATTAGAATCTATATATAACATGTATATGAGTTGGATTTGAAGAGAAACTCACCTTAAGGGTCAATCAGGTTGTAGCGCAGTGGTTGATCGCCTTGGGTGATGTGGTTGAATATCCCATCTACCCAGGGCTCGATTCCAGGTGCCCTCAACATTGATAAGACATCTTTAAGTTTCAAAATTGTCAGGGATTAGTCCGGGCTGTGCCTGGGATACCCTTTCCAGAAAAAAAACTCACCTTAAGACCCAAAAGATGGAAACCCTAGAAATGGAGACTCTTGAATCTTGACCACTACTTGCTAGGAGTACTTAGAGATGGGTGCACCTAAGAACAAGCATTTAATGGCCATAAAATCCTAAGATCTTGCCATTAATGAAGAGAGGTGAAGGAAACAAGAGATTACCTTAGTTGGGGAGAAAATCGCCCAAAAATGAAGAGGAGAGGAGTGTGGTTCGATTTGGTAAAAGTGAGAGAGAGAAGAGTGGAACTTGGGGTAAAAGAGAAAAAAAATCGCCAGACACCAAGCGGACGTCCGACTGGCTCCATGCGGACGTCCGTCCCCAAAATCCCATTTCTCGGCCAAATCTTCTGTTGCTTCCGCGGACGATCCGCGGGCTTCCGCATGACACGGACGTCCGGCTGCAACAAGCGGACGTCCGCAAAACCCAGAATCTCAATTCTTCCCTTAACGATTTAATCCCAACAACTTGCGAACTAGATGGTTAGCTTACTTACCAAAAAATATTTGGGGTGCCACATTTGAGTGACAAGATGTTATTGCTCATTCAGAAGATGAAAGTAGCGGTTATATGTTGCCTAACAAAGTTCCTATTGAAGTTGATAATTTAATTGCTCTTTTTTCTTTTCACCGTGCTCTGTAAAAGTTCAATTTCTTTTCGACTGTTAATATTAGCATCTCATGTCTGCCCTTTTCTTCGTAAAGCAAAGAAAATTCCGGTCACACTTGGAAAATTGCGTCACATAATGAAGTCCATACACGTATCCCAGTAGGGTTTCTTGCTTGTATTTGTCTTTGTAAACGTTAAAGATCCTGTTTTTGTGATTCATTATGCATCTCAATCTCAGGTAAAACAAATCAAGCATCATATATAGAACTAAAAGGTATGAACCCTAAAAATTTGGCAATTGCTTATGCAATTGGATATCCAAAACGTACGGTAATGCATCTAAAAGTTACTTGTTCTATCTACGAATCAATTATGGAATAGATACTTTGCCTTTACCAATATATGATGCTAACAGGTGTGTTCTGACATCTGTTGAGTAGGTTTTGATTCCTATTGAGGTTGTTAGAGTGGTTTCGTAAGCTTGTAAGAGTTGGGTTAAATGCTAAATTAATTCTTGATTGTTGCAAGTTGCAAGTTGATATATTGGATTTGGGGCAATATTTGATCGTATTACTGTTGTTGTGAAGTTTGTTCTCTATGAAAGAAATTGTTATATTAAGTTAAGTTTGTCTTTTTTTAATACTGTTAAGCAGGCTTAATTCATCATTCACTCATCCTCATAGACGACTGTTTTCGTCAAGAGTAAGGAAAATCCAAAGAAGATGGAGGATTGGGGTAAAGCTACATTCTCTCTAGATCTGTTCTTCAGTGTTTGGTTATCATCACTATAGGTTAATCATCATGCAGTTAATTTTACTTAGATTATAAGTTTCTTTATAAAACCTGAACTTGCAACCATTGCTTAGATCCATCAAGAATTGTAAAAATAGCTTCTTGTCTGGATACCATTTGCTAAAAAGCTTGTAGCCTTGTGAATCGCCAAGTGGTAGATCAAAATGTGTGTTTTTTTACTAGGGTAAACTTATCTTAGTTAGCAGTATTTAGTCTGAATAATTTGCAGTAGAGAAATTAGCTTTCAAGTTACCTAAAACATATTTTATATGCGCTGTACGTGTATATTTTATTCTTGTATTACCATTTAGATGTGTTTTGTGTTAGTATGTATTGTACACACTTTACAACAATTTCAATTGAATGTGTTAGAGGATGAGCCAACTCCACTGGAAAGAAGTGAGAGGGTAAGATTTTCATGGGGCATGCCTCTCTGGTACTATATATTTGGCTTCTTTCTTTACAAATCCCTTATGCAATTTTTTAATATTTTAGTAGTTGATGTACATTAACTTGAAAACATTATCTTCATTTTGTTACATAATTTTTGTAGTCATGGTTGATTTATTGCATGTAAGGTCCAAGTAAAACTTTTACGGTACTCTTGTTAATGAGCACATGGATTATTTATGTGTATTTTTCTTGTTTATCATGCTACTAATGATGAAAATAGTTTCATTCTCGTGTAAAGGGTATAATTTTGTTGTTTTAAGTGTATCTCGAACTCTCTTGTTGGGTTTAAAGTTAAGTCGTTGCTCATTATTTTTCTGAAGCATTTCTTAGGTGATCAATTTGTAATTCAAGGGGTACGTCTTTCGTAATTCTGTAAAATTTGTTTTGTTTAATAAAGGTTTTCCTAGGGGCGACGTCTCATTTTTTCAAAAAAATTGTTCGGTTGACGATATGATCAGACATGTGAGAAAACCGTAGTGGTAAGATTTTGCATCGTGTATGTTGGTGTCAAATATATAGAAAAAGTAAGATGAAAGATGTTATTTATACGATTGTCTTGGAATTATTCTCAATTGTTTAGTATTTTTATTCCAATTGAATATATTTTGTTAAAGATTTTTAATAATTTTACACTTTGCTGCATTGCACCCGACACATAAACTATTAATGCCTAAGTTGGTCGTTGAAATCTAAACACAAATGTTTTGAGTTTGAAAACCATATTATCTGTCAATTCCAGTTCAAAATATTTAACCAATCATCTATATTAACCTACAATTTATATATTATCCACTTTGCGATATAAAACCACATGCATATATCCACAAAATTAACATTGAGAAGCAAGGAAATAGAACAAAAAATAAAACATGATTGCCGTCTTGAGTTCTCAGTTTCGGTTTCAAGATGTTTTGCACCGCATCGTGCACGAATACATGACTAGTATATATATATATATATATTGATTTTTATTTGTTGCATTACACGTGCACATAATTAGTTTATGATAATTGTAAAATCAATTGTTAAAAAGATAGGTAATCAACCTAATTCCCACGCTCTATTAAAACCATAAAGTACAATCGAGAGGGATAAAGAATATAATAAGCATGAATCAGATTTAGGGTCTGAGCTTTTAACTTTGAGAATTGAAATATATTACACAACATTACACATGCACACTTTTAGTTGTACATCGAATATCCAAAGAAGACTTTATATATTATTAATGATAAATAACTCTAAATAGTAATAAATATAACTTATCATGAAGAACATCAATCTCTAATGTAAAATGAGTGTTATAAAAGCATCTCCAACAGCTATATTAAAATAAAAAAAAGTGAGGAGCATTTTTGTTGCTCCAACAGCTATGCTATCATCTATGCTAAAATAGAAAAAATATAAGAGAAATTGTAAAAATCTATAAATTTAGAGAAATATCTAAATAGATGGTTTATCCAAAACTAATTATTACCCCAAAAAAAATAAACTTTTATTCTCTCAACTTTCCATATATTGAATATTTTAATAATATAATTAAATAAAATTTAGTATTTTAATAAGATAATTAATACTAGAGTTGCTAAAATAGCATAGTTTTTGGAGTTGGATGCAAGTTTTTTAGAGATTTTGAATTTTTTTATTCTGTTTTAAAAAAACTTTAGCATAGCTGTTGGAGATGCTCTTAAAAAACCCCTCCTCGGTTGATGCACTCCACACCATCACTTGTACAACAATAGGGGGTTCTTTGAAGATGGAGTGCAACAACACCAATTGGGTGTGTGCCCAACCTCTAATAAACAAGCACGTTGACTAAAATTTATGAAATCAAAACGACAAATTGAAGGTGATTCTCGGCTAGGAATGAATTAATGCCCACTGGGGTTAAAGTCAGAGACGAAAATCATAATAAAATGCAAATCACATGAGGAAAACTAAAGTTTTGGTAACTCATATGAACAATTTTTGTAATTACTCTATACATTTAACGGCCATAATCACATGAGAATCATATCATAAAAAGACTATGATTCTTTTCATTTAAAACTATGATTTAAGGTACTGATTCACACATATTTTTTCCAATATATTTGTTCAAAATTTATAACTTTTTACGTGTATTTGTTGTTGGGAAATTAATTAAAATACCCTAAGTTTGACCATGTTTTACTGAAATACCCAAAATCTCTCACACTTTGCAAAAATACCCTAAAAATTCGCGATGGGAGCCCGCGATCGCGGGCCAGGGACCTTTCTAACACTTTTTTAAACTTGCAGGGACCATTTTTGAAAAATGGAATCCCGCGATCGCGGGCTCATCCCGCGATGGGGTTATTTTTGTGACTTTTCAATTGCAAGGGACCATTTTTGAAAAATTCCAGGGACCATTTATGAAAATTTTGATATTTTTGGCACTTATCACCCCATTTCGTCCATTTTTACGAATTTAAAATGAAATGTTACACTTTCAACCCCTATACTTATTTACTAAATTTACTTTATACCTTTTACTTTCATTATTTTAATTTTACATTTAACACATATAATCGTTTATTAACTAAAATACGTTAAAAAATACGTTTTAATTTTAACAAATTACACCATTATAATCGTCTCTTCGATACGTTCGAAATGAGCCCAATCTTGAATTTTTTTGGATTTATATATTTTAATATATATCATATACAGTTATACACTACATAAAAAAATATTTTTTATATTTAAAATTCATACTCTTATAGTTAATTATTTAATTTATGGTACATCTCTTATTTTTTTTTCAGTTTTGTTTTACACTCCTATTGCATTAACATAATAATCATATATTAACTAATTCATTAAATCGTTTTAAATTATTATTATTTGAATGTGTTTATAGATTTCGTCTGAAAAAGTTGTCTGCATGATTCCACTGAAAAAGTAACTGCAATATTCGTCTGCTCTTGAATAAAGGTCTTTCATTAGGCAGAAAATTAGTCTTTAAGTAGTCAAACATAGCTAATTAATGAGAATTTAGATCAGATTTATATGGTACTATCAAATGCAAGTTTCTATAATATAGATATTGTTCTACATTACATGATACCAATTTTTGCATCATATGAATCACTTCCAGACAACAAGAACCAATACCCCAATAATCAAGAAATAAATGTTTGTTCATCCAATAATCTCTGTATTAGGATTATCGCAAGTTTCATAAACCTACTTACTAGGTGTTGGAAATATGGGTTTTACTAAACTTTGGACGCATTTAAATTTATATATATGTGTTATATATAACTAACTTTTAGTAGGTTTATGTTCTTCTATATGAGATCTTCGAAATGATATATAATGCGTCCAAAATAGAGTATGTGTGAAAGAGATATCGATACTCAAAGTTGAGTAAATTGATGAAATTAGCAAAAACCAAATGAAGTAAACAGTAAGTCAATCACAATACTTTAACAAAATAAGTTAATACTAAAAATAACAATTATTTAATGTTACATAAACAACCTAACGTGGCCCTATTTGACAATGTTCATAAATGGACTCCGCCATATGTATGCGGAAATCTTTGGCAACAACCTCGGCCTCGTCAGGGTGTACCCATACCTCATTTTTATTTATCAACATTTGGACATTACGGCATACCCAGACACCGCAATCTGCAGTTATCCCGGCCTGCTGGGGTGCATTCTTGGCGAACTTATAGCGAAAGCCACCTGTCATTTCGCGACGTCTAACATCCTTGACCCGACAAAAGAAGTCATTCAGCACAGCTTTAAACTTTGGCATTTGCTCTTCCAATTGCTGTCTGAAGAGACTGGCACTGTCGCTATCATATATGGTCATGGTCATAGCGTCAAGTTCAAACACTCCAAGCAGCCAATGTTGGGGATTAAGGCATATAGGGATGTACACCTGAAATATTACAATATTAGACAACTTAGTTAGCAACAAAACAAGTTAAATAAAATCAGAGTAAAACGATTTACATACCACATCGAGGAGAGCCCAAGAGGTCCCTTCCACGCCATTGCATGAATTAACCACGGAGGTGGGACCTAGATGCTCAATCAACAAGTAATGAAAGAACATACTGAACATCATGGTCCACCTCGTGTCTGTTCCACGATGTCTTTGCAACAACGAGACCCAACAATCGATGTGCTATACATAAAAAATAGATGGTTAGACATGTAAAATAAATATATTTGATTATATGACTATAATTAAACTTCATACTAACCACATCCAGTAAGTCAGACTCCAAAGGGTCAACGGCCAGCAATACATTGAAAAACGAGGGGGTGATTTCCAAGTTCAAGTGAGGGATGAAGATCAAGGGGGGGAGGCGACCAGTCCGACACATCCTCAATATTTCTGATGCCGGTTGAGGCTCCGGTGAAGACACCTTTCCCTTTTTCTTTCCTCCCTTCTTTCCCCCCGCTTTCTTTGCTTGTTTTTTAGCGGCCGGTGGTGTCGTAGATCCTTGTTGGCCAAACGGGTGACGAAACCATTGTGAAATTTTATGCGACCGCTTTAGAGGGAGCGGGGTCACCTGTGGTGGTGGATCTACAACATCCATCGAGTCATCGTCAGGCTCCGAGAAGTGCTCCGAGAAGCGATCCTGGATAATAGGAGACCCCGTCTGAAAATTACGTTACTCAATGTTTTAAGTACAATTTAGGAAATGTTCACAATTAAACCAAAACTACCAAAATAACTTACAGTATGCATTTCCGGCCTGTAATAGTCATCGGCCGAACCGCCAAAGATGTTTGTGATTGCTGTGGTGGCGAACGACGGCATGTGCTGTGCCCCCGACATCCCGGCCTGCGTGACATTGATCATTAAAATAGTTACAAAATTAGGATTATCGATATATAACTATAATGGTTACTCAGTGTCACTAACACTCTCCGGGATAGTCGAATATGATGTGGTGGCGAACGGCGGCGGCATCTGCGAGGTGTATGCCCCCGACATCCCGGCCTGCGTGACATTGATCATTAAAATAGTTACAAAATTAGGAACAAACATATAACTATAATGGTTACTCAGTGTCACTTACACTCTCCGGGATAGTAGAATAGGATGTGGTGGCGAACGGCGTTTGGGACATCCCGGCCCCCGACATCCCGGCCTGCGTGACATTGATCATTATAAGAGTTACAAACTTAGGAACAAACATATAACTATAATGGTTACTCAATGTCACTGTAACAACCCAAATCCCATAACATACATCATAATACATAACATTCATACCTATCATTGATTTACAACAAAAGTTACATAACAAACCAAGTACGGTCTCATTAGTCTTGACATTACAAAATATATCTAAGCTTCCTAATCAACATCCATCAAAAGCTTCCTACACTTCATCCTCTCCTGCCGATCCTTAACCTGGAAAACATATTTTTGAAAACAAAATGAGGGTTAGACCAAACGGGTCTAGTGAGTTAATCCCGGTCCTTTCCAAAATCATTATCAAACCTTTTATGTAAATCCTTTGTATCAAAATAGTTTAGATAAACCTTTCGTAAAATATAAACATACCACACGTATTTAAATACCAATCCAGACTCGTGCATCGTGTACATCTCATTCACCTTATTCCTCCACAAATGGCCATATTAGTTGGTAGCAAGCCAACTAATAAATCAACAACCTGTCCGCTCACCGGAACCCGGCTACCTATCGGTCCGCACACCGGAACCCGACTACTCACCGGTCCGCACACCGGAACCCGGCTACACACCGGTCCGCACTCCGGAACCCGGCTACACACCGGTCCGCACTCCGGAACCCGGTAACAAGTGCACTCGTGTAGTGCAAAGCTTATATAAATACAATATATATCTCATTACATCATATTGTCATTTATATACACATAATCATATTCCTACCACATAATCATCTCATATATATATACACATATATATGTATTCCAGTTCAAAAACGTTTTAAAGCAAAACTCACCTTGAATGCTTAAAATACGCTTCCAAGCCTTTCTCCGAGCTATCCGTTCCTTTATCCAAATACCTCAGAATCTGAAACCATTTACATACAAATATCTCCTTACCAACTCATGTATAAGACTTACTAGCAGGTTATGGACTCTAGATACATCTACATAACTTTTATCCTCAAAATTACCCAAACAGCCAAGTTATCCGGACAACCCAAACAACCCGGACTACATGACTTTTCCGGACAACCTCAGTAATCCGGACAGCAAGACTAATCCGGACAACACGACTTATCCGGACAACACAAGGAATCCGGACGCCATCCGGACTCTAAATCACCCGGAAACTCTCAAACAAATCATCCGGACACTATCAATAAACTACCCGGACACCACCCAAGAAACTACCCGGATACCTTCATATTATCCGGACACCTCTGACTGTTTATCCCATTTTCACCCAGAAATCGACTGAATCATTAACAGAAGTAATTCTAACTATTCTACTCCGATAGAAACATTCAGCTATCAATTATACACATAATATGTAAAGAAAACATACCTCAAACACTTCCAAATGAATCAATTTGATGCCTTTACCCTTCTTTTCTTCTTCTCCCTTTTTCTCTCAAAACACACACATACACCTACTGATTTTCTGCTGATGTGAGGATAACTTGACACCTAATCAGATATTATTAACTTAATTTACCCATCTAGCCCCTAAACTCTTCATTAAAGACTAAAACACCTTTATCTTATAAACTTATCCAAACTTACCCTAAATAGTAACTTTAAGGTTAAATAAACTTAACGGAATTGAATTTTTAACTAACGGATTTACCCGGGGTATTACAGTCACTTACATTTTCAGGGAATGACGGATGGGATGTGGTGGCAAACGTCGCATGTGCCCCCTGTCCGAACGGAGCGGGGATCGATGTCGTACTCGACAGCTAAAACAAATTTAGAACGTAATATTAATATACAAACTAAATAAACGTGGCCAACAAATTAAGTTAAACACTAACATTGACAGCGCTAAACTGTCTGTAGACTTCCTCCAGATAGTGTACACGTGTCTCTAGCGGCCCGTGGACGTAGTCCCACAGGACTTCATGTGAGCCACGTTGTGGCTCGTAGGAAGGGGCCGCCTGATATGGATTGTAGGAGGAGGAAGGGGGCGCCTGGTAGGAGGAGGAAGGGGGCGCCTGGTAGGAGGAGGAACGGGCCGGCTGGTAGGAGGAGGAACGGGTCGGATGGTATCCACCGGAAGGGGGCCTGTCGTCGTCTTCCTCATATTCGGAAGTAGGGGGACGTCGAGCCCTTTCCGCCTCTGCGTCAATAAAGGCCACGCTGTCTCTGTACCAATCTGTGCCCATCTCGTCGACAGTAGGCACAAGGCGATCGAAAGGCAAGAGTGGCTGCTAAATATATGATAAAACATAAAAGAAATTAATATGCGTGACTAACGTATGCAAATTGTAAACATAGTAAAAGAACTTACATTTCTATACGCATTGAAGAACTGAAACCAAAGCGACCTACTTAGGGTAACACGCTTGTCCCAACGGGTTCCCCTAAGTACTCGATCGTCGCGCTTGACGAAATATCGGATTGATGCGGGAAACATCTCCAAGATCCATATCTGGAATTAGACAAGAAGAGCAAGTACGTAAAAAGAAAAGCCAAACAGTTTGTATGTATTATTAACAATTGTTATACTACGTATCTAACCTTGAAGGCGTATGTAAAACCACAAAGATTCATCTTTGCATGTTGATCAACGCGTCTGGCTATGGCTCGGTGCAGAATAGAGTAGCAATGTGTCCAGATATGGCTACCCCACGGGTAGCTGTTAAACAGCTCAAGGTCCTCGACGGCCCTAAGGACCGTCTCGGAAGCATACTGGCTATACTCACGGCCCAAGAAGCCCATATCCACGATCACCACCAAGCATACACGGACAACATCGTCGTCGGTTAGGGCACTAAGGCCCTCTTTCATCATTTCCCGGGTTGCCTTCAGCTTCAAACGAGATGCTGAAATGCCCCAAACCCTAGGAACGAAGGAGCAGTCTTCTAAGGGAGGAAGGGGGGAGCCTCTCCAAAACGTAGTCCTGTAATTAGACAGAACTCACGACGCCCAAAATGCAATTGAGAGCCGAAGAAATCAAAAAGCATCTCATCCGGCTCAGCGTTGGCGTCCTCGACCTCCAACTGTAGAAACATGTGTACTAGCGTAGGGTCGCCACCAGAGTAAGACACATCCATCCATGGCCCGAACGGTGTCCCTCTATAGATGGTCTCAAGGGTATCCGCGCGATCACCTAATCCCCTAAAGAGCGCTCCTAATTCCTCGATGTAGGAAACTTTGCACCTTACCGTCAAGTCGATGTTAAAGAAATCCTTCTACATAGTCATTCACAAATGTTATAGTTAGTGTTATATATAGATGCTGCGGTTTATTTTATTTTATATAGATGTTGCGGTTTATTTTATTTCAACGTATCATATTGTTATATATAGATAAAGTGCGGTTTATTTTATTTCAACGTATCATATTGTTATATATAGATAAAGTGCGGTGGTATTTTATTTCAACGTATCATATTGTTATATATAGATAAAGTGCGGTTTATTTTATTTCAACGTATCATATTGTTATATATAGATAAAGTGCGGTGGTATTTTATTTCAACGTATCATATTGTTATATATAGATAAAGTGCGGTGATATTTTATTTCAACGTATCATATTGTTATATATAGATAAAGTGCGGTTTATTTTATTTCAACGTATCATATTGTTATATATAGATAAAGTGCGGTGATATTTTATTTCAACGTATCATATTGTTATATATAGATAAAGTGCGGTTTATTTTATTTCAACGTATCATATTGTTATATATAGATAAAGTGCGGTGGTATTTTATTTCAACGTATAATAGTGTTATATATAGATAAAGTGCGGTTTATTTTATTTCAACGTATCATATTGTTATATATAGATAAAGTGCGGTTTAGGGACCCTAGTTGTCATTCTTAAAAGCTTAGGACCTAATTGGCATTCTTAAAAGTTTAGGACCTAATTGGCATTCTTAAAAGTTTAGGGACCTAAGTTGTCATTCTTAAAACCGTAGGGACCTAAGTTGTCATTCTTAACATTTTTTTATAAAAAACACATTCTTAACAATTTTTTTTTATAAAATGTGTTTTTTTATAAAAAATTGTTAAGAGTTTGTTTTTATAAAAAAATTGTTATAGTTTTATGGTTTTATGTTTGAATATGATATTTGTATGTTATAATGTGTATGTTGTTATAGTGTGTTTTTTCATATAAAAATTGTTAAGAGTGTTTTTTTATAAAAAAATTGTTAAAAGTGTGTTTTTATAAAAAAAAACACATTTTTAACAATTTGTTTTATAAAAACACACTTTTAACAATTTTTTTATAAAAAACACTCTTAACAATTTTATATGAAAAAACACACTATAACAACATACACATTATAACATACAAATATCACATTCAAACATAAAACCATAAAACTATAACAATTTTTTTTATAAAAACACACTCTTAACAATTTTTTTATAAAAAACACATTTTTAACAATTTTTTTATAAAAACTGTTTTTGTAAAAAAAAAATTAACAATTTTTTTATAAAAAAACACATTATAAAAACCATAAAACTATAACAATTTTTTATAAAAACACACTCTTAACAATTTTTTATAAAAACACATTGTTTTTATAAAAAATTGTTAAGGGTGTGTTTTTATAAAAAAATTGTTAAGAGTGTGTTTTTATAAAAAAAAACATTGTTAACAATTTTTTTATAAAAACTCACTCTTAACAATTTTTTTATAAAAGAACACTCTTAACAATTTTTTTTATGAAAAGACACACTATAACAACATACACATTATAACATACAAATATCACATTCAAACATAAAACCATACATATCATGTTAAACATACAACATATTCAAACATAAGTTATAAACACTATAACAACCTACAAATCATATATCTTAACTTAAAATAACATACAAAAAATAACAAAAAACATAAGGAAAACATACCACAGAGGTAATACGAGACATCTTCACAAAACCCGAACGCGTATTCCACACGACAAAATTGAGAGAGTGGGAGAAAATTGAGAGAGTTTGATTAAAAATTGAGAGAGTGATTAAAAAAATGAGAGTGACCGGTTTTTGGTCCCCCCCCTTATATAGTGCGGCCGAAGTAACATTTAGGGTTTAGGGTTCGTCAAAGTGATTTTAGGGTTAACCCTGTGCCGACACGTGGCACAGGAGCCCGCGATCGCGGGGGGTCAAAGAAAGTCAAACGCGGGCAGGGTCCAAAACTGCACACGCGGGCATTCTTGAGGGGGGAAAGCTGGACCGCGGGCATTCTTGAGGGACCAACGCGGGCAAAGTGGGCAAACTTTGGACACGTGTAGCCCGCGATCGCGGGGGTCAACGAGAGTCAAACGCGGGCAGGGACCAAAACTGCACACGCGGGCATTCTTGAGGGGGGAAAGCTGGACCGCGGGCATTCTTGAGGGACCAACGCGGGCAAAGTGGGCAAACTTTGGTGACACGTGGCCTGGAGCCCGCGATTGCGGGCTCTATCGCGGATGTTTGGGGTATTTTTGTAACATGGGAGAGATTTGGGGTATTTCAGTAACACTTGGTTTGACTTAGGGTGTGTTTACTTGTGACTTATTGGGCTTAATGGGGAAACTGACTTATTCGCGCAGACAAAATTGGGTGTTTACTTGTGGCTTATTCGCACAGATGTCAGCTTATTCGCACAGATGGAGAAGAGGTGTTGTCCACATTCAGCCAACAAATTGACATCCATGCCCCTGTTATTAAACACGCCTCTTTCCCTTTCATTATGTACGTCTTCTTCCAGAGTTATGAAGCTCCCATCACATATCAAGAACCCACCTCACATCAAGAAACCCTAATCTCTAATCGCTAATCTTCTTCCATGCCCCTGTTATCAAGAACCCACCTCACATCAAGAAACCCTAATCTCTAATCGCTAATCTTCTTCCATGCCCCTGTTATCAAGAACCCACCTCACATCAAGAAACCCTAATCTATAATCTTCTTCCATGCCCCTGTTATCAAGAACCCTTCTGTACGTCTCCTTCTGTACGAATCGAAACCCTAATCTCTAATCGCAAGGCCCTTCTGTACGAACCCCTTCTGTACGCCTCCTTTTCTTGATATCGATTTTGACCTCTAAATCCCCTGTTGTCGATTCCTGCTACTGTTGATTTTTGGTTTGGGAACTTTGGTGTTCTATCAGCTTGTTGGTTATTGTCTAATTTTGATTGAAATGGTGTAAAAAAATCGGTTCAAGCATTGGATTACTATTAGAAAATTTGGATTGATTTTTGAATGAGATTTGATTGGATTGATTTTTGGTTATAAGATTTGATCGGATTGCTATTATTAATTTGATGATGAGAGATGCACAATATTCATCTTCATGGGTAAAATTGTCATTTATATCGTTCAGACTGTTGATTCAGATAAAAAAGTAAACAACAGCAACAATTTATCCAGACAGAAAAATTTAACCAGATTGACACATTTATCCATACAGGACTTAATGAAAATTTTGGTAAACAGGCCCTTAGGGTATTTTAATTAATTTCCCTGTTGTTTCACAACATAAAAAACAAATGATTAATTGGCTCTCATGATTCTCAATGTTTTTTTTAGGTTCTCATTTGATTAAATCCTTGTATATTTACCTTGCAAATTGTGAGATCCGTAATATCCGATGTAAAGCACAAAATAGAAAAATTATTAATTTTGTTAATTTTGAATTAAAAAAATTAAATAAAATTTGTTATGGGTATTTGTAAATCATCTCTTTCCCCTCTTCTTTTTATATCTCCTCATCTCTCCCACCCCCACCCCCACCCCCACCTCTCCTTCGTTGCTAACACGTTTAGCCAAAAACCACCCGATTTTTTTACACCCCTGTGATATATAAATATTGTGAGCACAATGTTAATACCATTGTGAACGAGTTTTTGTACAACCCTATGGTATATAAATATTGTGAACCCAATGTGCATACTCTGCAAATGGTGGTTATGTGGTGGGAGGACAATCTGAAGAGTGTGCACACCACATGTAATATCCCATATTGGTTGGGAAGGAGAACAAATGTTGCCTTATAAGAGGTACTTGCTACCTCCTTTATAAGACGCGTTTTAAAACCGTGAGTCCAGATGTGTGGACAAAACGGACAATATCTGGTACGTTTAATCTGCGATGTTACAAATGGTATCAGAGTCGAGAACCGGACTGGTGTGCCAGCGAGGACGCTGGGCTCCCAAGGGGGGTGGATTGTAAGATCCCACATTGGTTGAGGAAGGGAACAAAGGTTGTTGTTAGTCCCAGATGGCTTAACAAGTATTGTAGAAGGGGGGGGGGGGGGTTGAATACAATACACGAAAATTTCACAATTTTAATTCTTATATTTGAAAAACTTTCAAAAGAATTACACACAGAAAACTTAAGACTGTTGCGGAAAAGAACAGATAAACTATTCTAACAATCTTACACAAAGTATACAACAAAACAACTAAGAACACTGAGAGCAAAGCTATTGAGTTTTAAGGCTTAAAAGAAGGTTTCTTGCACTGAGAGAATTTCTTGAAAGCGTGAGAATTGCATGAAGAGCACTTCTCCTTTTATAGTGCCAAGGAGTGCCCAAGCATTAAATGCTTGGGACACTTGTCATCTTCACATATGCTGATAATGTTGACTCCAGGAGAACTGTGAAGACCTTGTCACTTTTCACTAGGTGCAGACAGAGTAGCTTGAGCAGATAAAAGGGACCTTAACTGAAAGTGGATAAAGAGACAAACTGTCACTTTTCTCTGCTGGAGGATATTGTCCCATAATAAATGATCTTCTGTCTTGAGCTTTTAGCACCGAAGTGGTTTCCACCGAGATTGAGAAATCTTCGGTGGAAAGAAGACTAGTCCACCGAAATTGCAAGCATGTTTCGGTGGTGAGAGGACCACCGAAATTGCAAGCATGTTTCGGTGGTGAGAGGAGCACCGAAAGAGTCATCGGTGGTGGATGGGGCCACCGAATTTGTCCAAGCACTTCGGTGGAAGAAGGCCACCGAAATTGTCCTATAAATTCGGTGGAGAGAAGGCCACCGAAATGTCAAGGAATTTCGGTGGTGATGACTTGTTTGAATGTTGCCGAGAGTCTTCTATTTTCCACAAGTAGAGAGTCTTCAAGCTTGGTTTCGGTTGATCTTCGACTTCACCGAACATTTGATATCTTGTACAAGTCATTCAAAGAACTGAACTAAAATATTCTAAGTAGGAGTTTTAGGAAAAACATCGGTGAGTCAATTTCAAATCCTTGGTGACCCAACAATCTCCCCCTATTTGAATTTGAGCTCCTTATCTTAGAATATTCAAGAGTAAATAAAAGTAAGTGCGTTTTTGACCCTTTTTACTCTTTTGGGTTCTTTTCACATAGACCATTCTTTTTGTTCTTTTTGATCTTTTTCTTTTGTATGCGTATGTATACTATGTACAGTATTTACAGGTAACGAAAGATAAAGTATGTACAGAAATAAAATTCAAATAGAGATACTTGTATTAAGATAAGTTCTCGTACAATTTACAAAATGAGAAACTAACTTTTACAAGTACCAAATGGAGAGAACTTACTTCTTTGAGGTTTTGCGGCGCTTGATTTCATCCAGTAAGTTTCTATAGAACGGTTGAGCTTCGAGGATGTTCGGAAAGAGGTTGTGAATGCCTTCCAGAAATATAGTATCGGCGATGGATATCTGGGCAAATCTGAAGAATGCCCGACGACCGAGACCGTCGTTAAAGAACAATCCTGGTATTGGTGAGAGGCTTAAGGTTGTGGTAGGATAGGGAACAGAAGTGGGAATGGTAAGGTTAAGATTGTTTACATTCGGGATTTTACCTTCTCTTGCCATTTCCTTGAAGACTGAGTCAGGAGGATTTTTGACTTTGGGGAGGATGATCTTCTCTTTCAGAGACTGCAGTTTGGCTCTTTCTTCGGTGGAGAGGGTGATGTTATGTTTTCTTTTGATCTCCTTCATCTTATTCATTAGACCATCAATGTATTTGACAAAGATGTCTTTCTTTGGATTTGGACTCCTGACAAGGTGTTGAGTGATTTCATACCATTCCGAGAGACCGAAGAGTTGGAGATGGCTTTCTTTCACACTCTTCATAGAGCCATCTTCCCAGTTAATAATCAATCTGATGTCTTGAGGGTTTGCCTTGGAGGTGGAAATCTTTACTGAAGAAATTTGTGACCTATAGCTTCGGAGGTGCATGGTCTTTTTGTACCAACTAATTTCTTCATTCTTTTCTTGTTCCAAGGCACTGAGCACCGATTTCTGTGTTTGGATGGCATCGGTGGACTTGACTTTTGTAGCTTCTTCTGCGGCAGCTTTGAGAGACAGATCTCTGGATTTGTCTAAGTCGATTTGAGCTATTCTTGCTTCCTCAATTTCTTGAGCAGAGAGGCCAAGTTCGGTGGTGATAGGTTGAGAAGCAGGCTTGAGTTTGAGAGTTTCAGCGTCCTTCGGTCGAGCCCCATATCTTGCCAGATCCTTTTTCTTCTTTGCTTCTCTGGCCAATTCTTCGGCCGAAAGAGTTCTTTTTCCTTTGTCTTCGGGAGATTTGCTGGACTGCTCCCCCTCAACTGATGCATTAAGGTCAAGAGCTTCGGTGGAGCCAGTATGGGTCGGTGAGAGTGAGACATTTTTCGGTGGAGAAGAGGGTTTCGGTGAAGAGGTAGAGAGTTTCGGTGGTGAGGATTTCGGTGGTGAGGATTTCGGTGGTGAGGAGGATTTCGGTGGTGAGGAGGATTTTGGTGAAGAGGGTTTCGGTGGAGGCTGGTTACTGGAAAGTTTCTTGATGGATGGAAGTTTCGGTGGAGCCGCGGTTTTCTCCCCCTCAGGAACAGCCGGTAACTTGAAACCCAACTCATAGAAGGCCTTATCAAACTTGGAGTGTAGGAAGGCCAGACTCGTTTCGGTGGTATGGGGAACCAAGGCAAAGTCACCGAGATCCATTTCCCACTGGGAACGTTCAGGATTGGGTGAGTCGGTGGAAGGTTTGGAGAGGGACTCCACTGTGGTAGAAAGGGTAGATAATTTTTCTTGAATGGGGCGTAGGGCTTCGGTGATGGCATCAAGAAGAAGATGCGGTAGCTGAGACTCGAGGTTAGAGATGCGGGAATTGGCTTGGGAGATTAAGGTGATGGTAGATTTAAGAAAGGTAGAGGTGCGGTCGATGTGCGGGGAAGTTTGGCCACCGATTTCGGGGAACGAACAGTGCCATCGAAGGGGATCCGCTTCGGGAAGAGGATGTCGTAAGTGAGGCGCGAGTGCGTCGGTGTAGAGGGTTCGGGGAGGTCGGGGAGGTGAGGGTGTATGTTGTGGAGAGTGTTGCCTCGGCGAGGGAGGCTCGATGGGATGTTCTTCGGGGGACGGGATGGTTCGGGGAGAACCAGTGTCCGCTAAAAGAAATGCAAAGAAATCATGTGGGGGTGAAGTCTATGGGGGGGAACCCTGATTGGGTTGTGCAATCTCATCGATCAGAAACTGGTCGGGTGAAAAGATGTGAAGTGAAAAATCAGAACCCTCGAGAGGAGAGACCTCGAGGTCATCTCCACCACCCAAAGAATCGAGTGGGGAGGTTTGTTGAGGGTTCTCCAAGTGTACAACTGAGGCCTTTTGAGAGGCAACAGAGGAGTTGGTGGGGTCTGAAACGGATACCCTTGGCCCGGAGGGATGAAGTTCAACAACCGGCGATTTTTGAGAATCGACAGTTGGATTTGTTGGAGGGGCTGATGGTATCCGGGACCTCTTTGGAAGAGATCCCGAAGGGGAAGATGAGTGCCTCCGCTTATGAGAAGGGGTTTGAACCGGGGAAGCCTCCGAGGGAACTCTCGGTGACATAGTTCGAGAAGCGGGTGCGGAGGTGTCGGTGGCCTTTCGTCGTTTCTTTTGAGTGCCACCCGACGTAACTCGGTAACGGGGAGTAGGGGCCACTACAGTTGGAGGGACCTCGGGAATTTCTAGGTGTTGAAACCCGGGAATTTCCGCATCACCCCAATGTAGTTCGGGAGAAAGAGCAAAAGAAATCATACCTGGTCGTAATGGGCGATCGGTGGCGAGAGGCTTAACGTTGAGAGTTTTGGTGCCTACACACGGAGAAGACCAGTCATAAGAGAAGCGCGGTAAAGGGGATTTGCGATCTGACTCCAATGCCTTAGAAAGTTTGTGCTGTATGATCATTGAGATGAAGCGTGGAAAGGCAACATAGCATTTCTTGGGAGTCTTGATGACCTCGACAAGCTCTGAGAAGAAATATTGGGCGAAGTCGACTTTTCTTTGGAAGATGAGGGCATGAGAGAGTTTGTTGACGTGTGAAGGCGATTGATCATGCCCACTTGTTTTGCGTGAGAGGCAATGGATAACGTGGGCAAAGAAGAAGTTCCAAATGCCTCCCATTTTGCTGCGAAGAAGAGTACCGGGGCCTTTGGAGCTTTTGGAGGAGTCGTCGAGCACATAACCGGTGGTAAGAACAATGTCTTCATGTATGGTGTCCAAATACATGTCTTCATAGTCGGAAAAGGCGTCGATCTTGAGAGCGAGACGAACATCATCGACTCCAAAAGTGAGGTCGTGATCACCGGCGTCGTCGGAAAGAATGGAGGCGTGAATGGCTTCGTTGGAGGGATCGTACACACATGTTAACCAAAATCTGCCAATGAGCATTTTACTCATCTTGGGGTTGCATGAAAAGGCATGAAGAAGAGGAGAGCGAGTGAGGAACTTTGCGACTATGGAGAACTCGGGATGAGCTGGATCCGGGTCGAAGCGGGCAACGTGATTGCATTGATTAAACTTAAGCTCTTCAAATCGTGTGGGAATAGGGTATCGAGAAGATGCCATGAGAGAAATGTGTTTGAGAGAGAAGAGAGAGTGCAGGTTTGAAACTTGAGGAAGAAGTGGAAAAGATGTAGGGGACGGTATGTATATATAGTGAAAGGATAAGGTACCGTGATGATGAGTTTGCATGGGGAAATGGGACATGCGACTCATGAGATGAAAGGTTTCTTGGGGAATCGGGACACGGAACGACGGATAGGCGAAAGGTCTGACACAAATGCAATTGAGTGGCCACAAGTGGGCGTTGGGAATCGTAAGGATCGGTGTAGACTCGGTGATGGTTCGGTGGACATTTCGGTGGACATTCGGTGATTATTCGGTGGACAGTCGGTGAGAGATCGGTGGGGGATCGGTGGAAAAAGGTCGTAGGGTTTCACCGATTGAGGAGATTTACCACCGAAATGGAACTTCGGTGGTAGAGTGGATTCACCGAATTTGGATTTCGGTGGTGGAATGGTATCACCGAATGGAGGTGACCACCGAAATGAGACTTCGGTGGTGGACAAGTTTCACCGATTTTGAAGATTATCACCGAAATGAGGCTTCGGTGGTAGAAAGGTTTCATCGAATTTGTAGAATTTCGGGGAGGGTTTAGATAGCTTCTACCAAAATGTGGACCGAGAAGATGCCACCGAATTTTGATTCGGTGGTTGGAAAGAAAGAAGAAAAGAAAAGATTTAACACATAGATTTGTCCACCGATGAGAGATCGGTGGTGAGAGAGAGGTAGATAAAGAAGAGTCCACCGATGTGAGATCGGTGGAGTATGAACGCTTGTTTATTCTTGTAGATTGCACATCCCAAGTTCACTGATGAGAAAGTTGAACCTGGTTTCATCAAGAGGTTTGGTGAAAAGATCAGCAAGCTGCAAATCGGTGGGAATGAAGTGCAGTTCAATGTCACCTTTGTAAATGTGGTCCCTGATGAAATGATACCTGATATCGATGTGTTTAGATCTAGAGTGAAGAACAGGATTATTTGCTATAGCTATAGCACTGGAATTATCACACAGAATTGGAACTTTAGAAAAGAATTGATTATAGTCCCGTAGTTGGTTTCTCATCCATAGAATCTGAGCACAACAGCTCCCAGCAGCTACATATTCAGCCTCAGCAGTAGAGGTTGATACAGAGTTTTGTTTCTTGCTGGACCAACTTACCAATTTTCCACCAAGGAGCTGACAGCTTCCTGTAGTACTCTTTCTATCAATCTGGGAACCTGCATAGTCTGAATCTGAGTAACCAATTAGTTCAAAACCCGAGTCTTTGGGATACCAAAGACCCAAGTGCAGTGTGCCCTTAAGGTACCGAAAAATTCGTTTTACAGCCTTTAAATGTGATTCTTTAGGATTGGCCTGATAACGAGCACATAGACAGGTAGCAAACATAATATCCGGTCTGCTAGCAGTTAGGTAAAGCAGAGAGCCTATCATACCTCGGTAAAGAGTGACATCCACAGATTCACCTTTTAGATCAGCACACAGTTTCAAGGGAGGTGCCATGGGAGTTTTCATAGGAGAGCTATCTAGAAAGTTAAATTTCTTCAGAAGGTCACGAATATATTTGCTTTGATTTATAAAAATCCCTTCTGAAGATTGTTTGACTTGAAGGCCCAAGAAAAATGTAAGCTCTCCCATCATGCTCATCTCATATTCACTCATCATGAGAGAAGCAAACTCATCACATAGGCATTCATCAGTGGCACCAAAGATGATGTCATCAACATAGATTTGAACAAGAATGATATTACCTGAGGTTTCTTTGATGAAGAGAGTATTGTCAATTTTACCTCTGGAATATCCATGCTTGAGAAGAAAGTTGGCAAGAGTGTCATACCAAGCACGTGGAGCTTGCTTGAGACCATACAATGCTTTGTCAAGTCTGTACACATAGTCTGGATGAGCTGGGTCTTCAAAGCCAGGAGGTTGTTTCACATAGACTTCCTCTGCAAGTTCCCCATTGAGAAAGGCACTTTTAACATCCATTTGAAAGACCCTAAAATTTTGGTAGGCAGCATGAGCCAGAAAGATCCTTATGGCTTCAAGTCTTGCAACAGGGGCAAATGTTTCATCATAGTCAATGCCTTATTCCTGTCTGTATCCTTGAGCTACTAATCGGGCCTTGTTCCTGATAACAGTACCATCTTCATCCATTTTGTTCCTGAATACCCACTTGGTTCCAATGATTGTCTTGTTTCTGGGTTTGGGAACCAATCTCCAAACTTTATTTCTCTGGAACTGAGAAAGTTCTTCTTGCATGGCAGTGATCCAACAAGGATCTGATAGAGCTTCATCCACTTTCTTGGGTTCAGAGAGAGAGAGGAAATTCACATAGAGACAAATATTTCCAACTCCTCTGCGAGTTTGGACACCTGCTTGTTGGTCACCAATAATTTGATCTATGGGGTGATCTTTGGTCCATTTTAGAGCAGGGGGTAAAGGTGATGGGGTATGAGAAGTAGAGTGAACTGGAGTAGTGGGATCAGAGGTTTGGTGTAAGATGGGATTTTCGGTAGTGGATGCCATGTGATTTTCGGTGGGATTAAGGATGGAAGAAGGGCTTCGGTGTGGAGTTTCGGTGGGAATAGGAAAATCGGTGTGAGAGATGGGTTGATCAATTTCGGTGGGAGAGAGTGATCCAGCTGGGTTTTTTGAGGTAGATGGATTTGAGGGAATTGAGGAGATATCGGTGGAAGTGACTAAGGGGATATCACCAATACATGATGAGATCCATCTGTGTAAATCATCCTCATCACTTGAAAGTGATGAACATCTGAGATCATCAAACTTGACATGAATGGACTCATCAATGCATTTTCTTCTGAGATTGTACACCCTATAAGCTTTGGAGGATAAGGAGTACCCAACAAATATTCCCTCATCTGCCTTGGGATCAAACTTCCCAAGATTTTCACGATCATTAAGAATAAAGCAGATACACCCAAAGACATGAAGAAAGCCAATATTTGGTTTTCTGCCATGAAAAACTTCATACGGGGTTTTATCATGTCTTTTGGATATTACTGACCTGTTTTGAGTGAAGCAGGCAGTATTCACAGCTTCGGCCCAAAAATAGGTGGGGAGATTTGATTC
Organism: Saussurea involucrata; assembly: GCA_033807775.1. Lineage (NCBI taxonomy): Eukaryota > Viridiplantae > Streptophyta > Magnoliopsida > Asterales > Asteraceae > Saussurea > Saussurea involucrata. Next base: position 42,708,667 of record CM066323.1, read on the forward strand.
ACTCAGCATGGATCTAGCGGCCTCACACAGTGTTCTGTTTTTCCTTTCCACCACTCCATTTTGCTGAGGAGTACGAACAGCAGAGAAGTTCTGAGAGATCCATTTCTCGGTGAAGAAGTCTTCAAGAGCACTATTTCTGAATTCAGTGCCATTGTCACTCCTTACCGAGCGGACAAGCTGGCCATTGAGAACTTCATTTTTCTTGACAAAGTTGATGATTTCTTCAGTGGCATCACTTTTGTACCTGAGAAAGAACACCCAAGTATATCTGGTAAATTCATCAACAATAACAAGAATATACCTTTTGCCTCCAAGACTTGGAGTGCTGACTGGTCCACATAGATCCATGTGCAGCAATTGAAGAGGAAGAGTGATGGAAGAGCATTGCTTCGTCTTGAAGGATGTTTTGGTGAGATTTCCCTTTTCACATGCATCACACAGCTTCTCTTTGACAAAGTTCAACTTTGGCATGCCCGTCACCAGCTCTTTGTTGGAGATTTTATGCAAGGTCTTGAAGTTTAGATGAGAGAGACGTTTGTGCCACAACCAGTTCCTTTTGGATGCATCATTTGACACAAAGCAGACATTTGATGAAGAATTGGATTGTCCCATATCTATGACGTAGACATTTTCCATCCGTCTTCCCGATAACACCACATTGAATTGTTTGTCTACCACGGAGCAGACACAAAGTTCAAAGATAACTTTGTATCCAAGATCACACAGTTGGCTAATGCTGAGGAGGTTATGCATGAGGCCGTCCACAAAAGCCACTTTATTGAAGGTTACAGATCCATTAGAGAGAGTTTCGTATCCTTTGGTGTAACCCTTAGAATTATCACCAAAAGTTACAGATGGACCTTTTCCCGGCACATAGTTGATGAGAAGAGACTTGTTTCCCGTCATGTGGCGTGAGCACCCGCTGTCTAGATACCAAATTTGATGGTGCTCAAAAGCCTGCATGCAAACACATATTAGTTCTTTGGTACCCATTTTGTAATGGGTCCTTTGGGGTTAGAAGAGCATGATTCCTTAAGCTTGGATCTATCAATTCTATCCTTGGGACAGTCCTTAGCCATATGAAAAGTGTCACCACAGTTATAGCATTTTCTATAGATAAACACCTTTTTAACATTTTTAGCATTTTCCATGTTTTGGCTTTTATCATTTGTTCTTATAACCTTGTTAGAGGAGAACAGAGCAGAAGGTTTGGTCCCAAGGATTCCTTTGGATAAATCTTTGGAGGTTGATTTTCTTAAAAGCACAGATCTAGGAATTTGATGAATATAAGTGTTGTTAGAGGGAATGTTTGGGGTAAAACTTTTAGGATGGGAGCTTGCCATGCAGTTGACCACCGATTTTCCTTTGTCGGCACAGGAGATCCTTTTTGAGTGAACAGGAGTTTCTCTTTTGGGGATCTTTGAGGGCTTAGGTTCGGTGTAGGTATCTATGTGAATAGATTTTAACACTTCATGAAGAGGAATTGGAGGATCATTGATTGAGGGATCGGTGGGCACAAAGGGGATAAGATCGGTGGGTTTAGATCTTTTGGAAGGATTAGCTTTTGAAGAGTTTGAGGAGGAGGCTTCATCCATGGCCGAAAATTTGAGCTGATCATGGATGGGTTTAGAAACGTCATTTGAATCTTGCTTCTCAATGATTTGCAATGAGGAGTCTTTGGCCTTTAAGGATATACCATACTTTAAGGCTTCACACAGATCTAACGAGTTCAAAGAGATGGAATCACAAGAGCTAGAATCAGAGAAATCATCACATGCATTGGTGGGGGGAACAAGAGCAAGAGTGGACTCACAAACATCAGTTTTTCCAAATCCTAGACCGAACTTGTTTGAACTACATATTTGACTTTGAAAGATTTGTTCAAGATTTTTGGAAGAGCTTGACCATTTTTTGATGACTTCTTGTTCCCTTTTTAGTTTCTTAAACAGGGAGTTCTTTTCTTTTGAGATCACATGGTTTATTGTTTTCAAGTCCTCAAGCTCATTTTTGATTTACTCAAACCTTTTAAGCTTAGACATGCAAATTTCAAGTTCAGCTTTGAGCTCTTTCACTTGAGCAGATTTTCTATTCTTACTGTCTTTAACAGAATAAAAATCTTGAGTTAAAGACTCATAGGCATTGATCTTTTCAATATCAGACATATTATTGAAGGGATGTACCTGAGCGTAGGCTGTGGAGCACCCAGTTGCCACCAGAGCCATAGGAGAAGTGGCCTTTTCGGAAACTTCCATTTCTTCTGAGATGGCCACGAAGCATCTATTCTGAGAATCACTGTCGGAGGTGTCTTCGTCGTCCCAATCGTGGGTTTCTGCCATGAGACCCTTCCCTTTTCTCTCTAGACCCTCACTCCTTTCCTTCTCTTTCTTGTACTTGGCCTTGTATTTCTCAGCACGCTCCTGATGATTTAAGAAGGATGGTGGGAACTCCTTTTTGGGAAAGGTTGATTTGAAAGGCATGTGTTTGGATTTTTCCCTTTTTGAAGAGGGATTGTCAGAAGAAGTAAATCTGGACTTGGAGATACGCTTGCTTCTACACTCAGATGCAAAATGTCCTTTCTTGCCACAGTTGTAGCATTCCTCATTAGACTTGTCAGAAGAAGTTTTGAAAGATGAAGTTTTTCTAAGACTTCGAGATTTGTTGAAGGGACGAAACTTGTGTTTAGAACCGGCCATCATTGCCATCTCATCCGACAACTGTTCAACCATGATATCCTCACCTTCATCATCAGCATCACTAAGATATGCTTCCGTTTGGTGGGTTACATTTGTTTGGCTGTCATTGTCAGAGTCGGATGAAGGATAGGTGATTCTAGGAAGATTTTGAGAATTCTTGGAACTTTCACTAACAAGAGCTATAGAGGAGCTCTTTATTTCTTTGATGAAAGATTTCCGTTGAAGCTTGGTTTGCTCAAAATTGAAAAGAGTACCATATAAAACAGTTAAGGGCATGAACTCAAGGTCCTTGGTAGTTTTAATACAAGTACATATGTTTTCCCAAAATTCTGGGAGACAGTCCATGAACTTGCATAAAACTTCCTCATTATCATAGACTCTGCCCAATAACTTGAGATCATTAATAAGAGAGTTGAAGCGATTGTAGAAGCTAGGAAGAGATTCTCCTTTTTCAAAAGAAAATAGTTCATACTTTCTGATAAGACCAATCTTTTTACATTTCTTGACTTCCTCTGTACCTTCGTACAGAACACATAGAGTGGTCCACATTTCTTTGGCAGTTTCAAAGTTCACCAAAGAGTGGTAGACCTCATCAGGAAGAGAGAGAGCAATAATAGCTCTTACCTTGGAGTCAAGAGTAACTAAACGTTTTTCCTCATCAGTATACTTTTTAGGATTTTTGAGAATATACCGACCAGTAGCACTGGATTTTTCCTCATCAGAATCACTAGAGATTTCCTTTTCAAAGGTCTCTTTACCTGGCCTCTGCGTGTCATAGCGAGCCCAAACTCTGGGGATAATGGGTCCCTCTTTGAGAATGGTTGGATATCTAGTATCCACTCCTTCCATGAATAGCATCATGCGGCTTTTCCACAAGGAGAAGTTGTTGGCATTAAACTTAGGAGGTTTTGAAATAGACCCATTTTCTGAAAAGTTGCTTTGAAGAGAGTTTTCAACAGTAGAAGAAGAAGAGGCAGCCATCGCAGATCAAGTTTATGGGATTAAACTTTCTGCTCTGATACCACTTGTTAGTCCCAGATGGCTTAACAAGTATTGTAGAAGGGGGGGGGGGGGGGTTGAATACAATACACAAAAATTTCACAATTTTAATTCTTATATTTGAAAAACTTTCAAAAGAATTACACACAGAAAACTTAAGACTGTTCCGGAAAAGAACAGATAAACTATTCTAACAATCTTACACAAAGTATACAACAAAACAACTAAGAACACTGAGAGCAAAGCTATTGAGTTTTAAGGCTTAAAAGAAGGTTTCTTGCACTGAGAGAATTTCTTGAAAGCGTGAGAATTGCATGAAGAGCACTTCTCCTTTTATAGTGCCAAGGAGTGCCCAAGCATTAAATGCTTGGGACACTTGTCATCTTCACATATGCTGATAATGTTGACTCCAGGAGAACTGTGAAGTCCTTGTCACTTTTCACTAGGTGCAGACAGAGTAGCTTGAGCAGATAAAAGGGACCTTAACTGAAAGTGGATAAAGAGACAAACTGTCACTTTTCTCTGCTGGAGGATATTGTCCCATAATAAATGATCTTCTGTCTTGAGCTTTTAGCACCGAAGTGGTTTCCACCGAGATTGAGAAATCTTCGGTGGAAAGAAGACTAGTCCACCGAAATTGCAAGCATGTTTCGGTGGTGAGAGGACCACCGAAATTGCAAGCATGTTTCGGTAGTGAGAGGAGCACCGAAAGAGTCATCGGTGGTGGATGGGGCCACCGAATTTGTCCAAGCACTTCGGTGGAAGAAGGCCACCGAAATTGTCCTATAAATTCGGTGGAGAGAAGGCCACCGAAATGTCAAGGAATTTCGGTGGTGATGACTTGTTTGAATGTTGCCGAGAGTCTTCTATTTTCCACAAGTAGAGAGTCTTCAAGCTTGGTTTCGGTTGATCTTCGACTTCACCGAACATTTGATATCTTGTACAAGTCATTCAAAGAACTGAACTAAAATATTCTAAGTAGGAGTTTTAGGGAAAACATCGGTGAGTCAATTTCAAATCCTTGGTGACCCAACAGTTGTCTTATAAGAGGAACTTGATACCTTCTCTATCAGACGCGTTTTAAAACCGTGAGTCCAGAACAAAGCGAACAATATCTGGTGCGGTTAACGTGAGATGTTACACCACACACTGTGCATACTCTGCAAATGGTGGTTCTGTGGTAGGATGACATTGTTGCACAATGTGCACTCCATCGTTGCTCAACCGTTCACTAGATCTGTTCAAATGGTGAGTAGATTTTTAGATCTGGAGGGGGTGATGAAGAACACGATACCTTACGATGTTGAAGAAAGTTTTGAAAAAGGTAACATCGAGTTACAGTCTTACGGTGTCGAGCTGTTGTACACAGTTGAACGTACATAAATATTCATAATGAATATAACACTTATATATCTTTTCACGTAAAAAAACACTTAAAACGAAAAAAGCTATATCCAGATGGATGTCATATCGAAGAGCATGAAGTTCTCGTTTTTTACGTAATTTGTTTGATAAAAATATGAGTAATTTTTAAGATAACTTATTTTAAACTTTAAGGGGAGTTTTAACTAAAACAGAAAAATAAAAAGTCAAATAAGTTAAGCGTGAGATTGAAAGGAACTTCCGTTTTTACCTTTAATCACCTTAATTAATAAGTTTAATAGAAAACTCTATTTAATGAGAGTTGTTGGATCAATAAAGGTAGAGGGCCGATATCATGTTCACAATGAAAAATAGTTTGCAAATGGACTTCCCAAAACTCTCTCTTGATATATATATATATATATATATATATATATACAGAGAGAGAGAGAGAGAGAGGGATAAAAAATTGTAAACCTCTAAATATGTGTAAACTTTGGATTTCATAGGTTTTCTTGATGAAATTGTTTCATGAAATTGTTTATTTTGATGAAAGTGTTTCATATCATTCGTTTCATGATGAAATTGTTTCATATATTTGTGTTTTTTATGTAAAAACGACAAAGTTTATACGAAAAAAAGTTTACAAAATAGTGGGTCTATATATATATATATATATGTATGGCTCATGGGAAACCGTAAAAAATAAAACGTGAATAACACATGTTCATTTGGACGGTATGCACATGTGCATACAAGTGATTTGTGTAACATCTGTAACACCCGTAATTTTCGGATAAGTACAATTTCGAATCAGTGTGGAATCGATCTTTTAAAAAAATATGAAAAATAGTATTTTGGATTAAATCCTAGATTTTATGGTCTTGTTGGATGGGGAATTTGAATACGAGTCCAACGGTTCTTTCCGGAGCAAAAACGGAGCTAAAACGAAGAAGTTATGGCCAAAACAGTGTTTAAGAGAAAACCGGGCGATCGGTGCCCGGCGCGCATCATGGCGCTAGTTCACTCGCACGGAGACCCGCGCGGAGCACCTGATCAGCATAAAACGTGAATTTCACCCCCCAAACTTCATTTCTTCACATCTCTCTCATTTCAACTCCGATTTTGGTGATTCAAGTTGATATGGTTCCGTTTTTGAGAGCTCTTCAAGGATCTAGAAAGAGTTTGGAAGTTTATTGAAAGATTCAAGAACGTTTGGTGGTGGTAAGTCTCTCATTTCTCACTCTCAAGTCTTTTCTCTTCTCTCCAAATCGTTTCCCCTCTTTCCCTCACAAACCCTAACTGATTTTGGGGCTTTTCATGGAGATTAATGTGTTCCTTCTCCATTTTATGCTAGTGGTTTCATTTATTTATGCAAGAGCAAGTTTCATCCAAAACATTAGAGATTTTTGGGGTTTTCTAGGTTTTCATCAAAACCTAAGTGGTGAGTTCATCTTCTCAGCTTCTATACTCTCATATGAGTTATAAATGCTCCATTGATGGCTTCCTAGTTTGTATGCTTAACAATCTTGGTTTGGATGAATTTAGGGAAGTTAGGTTAATATTGGGGTTTTGGTCAAAATGGAGATTTTGATATAAGATGTTTGGGGAATGGTTTTAAAGTGGTTGAATATGAATATTCATGGTTGAAAACTTGTGGATGTTGGTTTATGGAAGATTTGGCTTGAGGATTCGGGTTTCTCAAAGGAGCTTACGTTTGGGGAAAATCTAGATTTAACCTAAATCAAGCAAGGTGAGTTCAAGTTGCTTTGTGAAAACTTTGTACATGCCAACAATGTTATTTTCCAAGTACTTATGTGTTTTACATGAAAATTATCAATGTTGAGTTATTTGGTGGGTTTTAACTTTTGATGAATTTATTGTGGTAAATATTGTAAAACACTTACATTGGGAATTTTGGGAAAATGTGATAGATAAATCATACATGAAAATGAGTTGTTGATTTATGTTATAAATGGAGTCTATTTGTAATGAAAATGCATTGGTGTATATTTTGAAAACATGCATTTAGTACATTATGGGACGATTTGGAAATGTACGGTGTGAGTCCTTTGGAAAAGAGGGTTGTCCCAACCCAAGGTTCTATTTCGGGTTTTCATGGATTTGAAATATTATTGGCAAAAGTGTGTGTTGCTATGTTTAATCTCATGTTATGACTTTTCATGAATTATCTTTTGAGTCAGTTGAGTTTATGGCTCGGTATTGGATTTTGTTAAGTCTTGGGGACAATTGTCCAGTTTTGATAGCTCAAGTTGAGTTTTGATCATGATTTACGTTATTGAGGAATTGCATGTTTTGAATGCACTTGTTTATTCATTTGGGGTCGTGTAATGTTTTAGACCTTGTTAGCTATGGATCCATAGGAATTTGAGTTTCCCCTAGTCGCGCGGGCAAGAGATCGGGATTGATTGAGCTCAGTTTACGAGACGTTAGTTTCTCTTTCGTAGTACGTAATAGGCATCGGGTTCCATGATAAGTAAGGCGTGGGCCTACATGGTCGGGCGTCGTCTCATGGGCAGTAAGGTGTAATTCCATATGTGCTTGGCACGGGATAGGCATCGGGTTCCATGATAAGTAAGGCGTGGACCTATATGGTCGGGCGTCGTCTCATGGGCAGTAAGGTGTAATCCCTAATGTGCTGTTGTGGATTTGGAGTGACCCGATGTATAGACCTGGAGTGGTTGAAGTTGGGGGCTCCCTAGTCTCGCGGGCAATAGATCTGGAGTGATTGAGCTCAGTTTAAGAGAGTAATCCATGTGTGTGTTTTTATTGCATAATAGGTGACCCACTTTTGTGTTCCGTCACGTGCAATGTATACGGGCCTCCCCCGTCACCGAAAGGTGTTGTTTTGGGTATTTGTGTTTATCCATGTTTTCGGTGACGTATCATTTGTATATGAATTGTTTTCCACGTTATGTGAGTTATGGGTTATGCTTTATCCATATTTGGGATGTTTGGAATAATAACGATTTACTTATGAACTTAATCGTTTTGGAAAGCAAATGCTATTTCACCTTTCAAGTTGGTTTTGGGGACGAGTCCATCTTGAGAAGTCATTTTATATTAAAGTATTCAGCACGGGATTTGTGTGAGTTGGAAAATGGGTGGTTTGTATCTAAAGTAAATTCTTTTGAACTCATGACTTAAATTGCTTCTCTCACGGTTTATGAATTTATATGGTCATGATAAAACTCTTGAACTCACTAGGCGTTAGACTAACTTTTTTTATTTGTCGGCATGTGCAACAGGCTCAGGTTGGGAGTAGCTTTAGCTACACTGTGAAGTGACGAGTGCTATTAGAATGCACGAGAGGTGATTTTGATTTGTGAAGTCTTCCGCACTTGGTTTGGGATTAGTAACTTGTAATTGTGTTAAGTAACATCCGACTTTTGTAGTCGCATAGTATGACTCGAGTTATTAATTGTGAGAGAGTTGTTAAGTTTTATCTTGAGGAAATTCCAAGAATGGTTTGTAGAAGGAATTTTTATTCCTTAAGTGATTATTCTATTGAAATTTTATTTAGTTGCTCTTTCCATATTTGAGGGTGTTACAAGTTGGTATCAGAGCATAAGTTTGAGAGAATTAGGTATTGACTTTGGATACCTAGACTCAAACTAGCGTTCCTTTAAGTGAGTGAAAGTGAAAGTTGCACTAATAGGCACTTTAAGATAGGATGTTTTGAGATTGATGGAGTTGCTAGAAACGAGAATCACGTCGAGAGTAGCAAGGATAATCATGTATGGTGCGTTCATAATGACACCGGGCCAGTGTCATGGTGAACCTGGTAGTTACATGTGCATACTTGAACTACTTTAATGTGGTGACCGTTGGGGTAGTAAAGAAGTTTCTAAGCGAATAGTCGTTGGAAAAGATTGACGATTTTAGTATTAGTCACTTGGGGTGACAATAAGCATGATAATTGCTTTAAGTGGACCGTTTCGAGTCAAAATTGATGGTTGGGTTAGAACCATGGACTTATTGAAACGACTTTGAGTTGAGGATGAATCATAAGGTTGATCGATGTAATTCCCAACTTTGCCTTAAGAGGTTTGAGTATCCGGATGACGGTAGTGTGACAGGAGGGATTTGGAGGAGTATGGTTTGGGATGTTGAGTGCCGACAAGATTCATGCACAAAATTTATTTTAGAAATAAAATTGCATCAGTTATTTCTTGTGTTTCAAATCCTTATATGGATTGTGTTACAAATCTCGGAAAACGTTTAGCACGCGCAAGATTTTAAATCATAGTTTTGAATATGCATTAAATTGTTTTACTGCTAGGAGTTACAAACTCTGTCGGAACTTGCTTTATTTTGTTATTGTTCAACGTTACTTTTGGATACAGTGATATCCATATTTTGATGTTGTTTAAGACGTTGGACAAGTAACTACGACTTATGACTTTAACATTGGATCTCCTCCACATGTGTTAAGGTTTGGACGGAAAGTTATCTTCCATATGTCTATGTCGAGTTTTATTGGAAAATTTATTTAATGCAAGTTTTGTCGAAAAGTGTTGTTTAGATTGTATTACAACAAAAAGGGGAATTTTGGAAGTTTTGGCGTTTTAGTCATGGTTTTGCGTCATGCAATTTGATTGATTGGAAGCGAAAGGTTTGGCACCATTTGGTTGATTTGAGGTCATTGAGCTCATAGAGTTTTACAGAGTTTGTTTTACGACGTTTTGTGTCGTGTGGGTGCATGTTTGTAAGGTACATGGTTTAGTTATTGCGTGTGTTGTTCTTGGATTACATTGGGCATTCTGTTTCGCATGAGTCTAGTGGGAAATATTATTTTATGTCGTAAGACGACCAAAAGGAATGTTTTTGGAACTTTGATGTTGCATATGTTCTCTTTCAAAGATTTGTGTTAGCACATTTTATTGCAACTTGTTCAGTGTACGGCTTGATTTATACGTGGCGTGAGTAATGCATTAAAGGACGTTCTGATAGTGCTTCTTAACAATTTGCCTTATGCGCTTTCGGTTAAGCGATTATTTTATTATCCTTACACACGAATGCATGGTATTGATCTAGGGATATGTAAAGCCCGTATCCCGGTATGTAATTTCTTTGTTTTAATTCTTTTTTAAAAGTTTTATTTATCATGGTTTCCGTTAGCGGGGTTAGACGAATTGTACCTAATAGTTAAATATGTCAAGACGTGGTTAGTTTGCGAGAAGGATGTAGTGAGGGACCAAAATTGTTAAGGGGCCAAAAAGTGAGAGTTTCGGCCCATGCAACCCAAACCAAACCCTTGTATCATTTTTTTGGTGTGGTGTTCGTGAGTAACAAGAAAAAAGGGATGGAGCTCAATATTTTCGTATTTTGAAAACCTAGCTGCAGAAAACGTCTGTTTCCCGGAGATTGAACGGTCGGATCGTCGTGATTTTTGGTGAGCAGATTCACGACATCTTCATCAACATTCTGGACGGTGGGATCGTGGTTTTGAGGTCCGGAGGTCATGGTTTCGTGGGGTTCTGCACAGCAGTAACTTTGTGGTGATTTTTCTCCATTCTTGCTCTATTTTGGTTCCATACATCTTGATGTGCTTATTTCCAAGTGTATGATGGTTTTGTATGCCTCTAGTATAATCTAGAGAAGACTTTGTATTGCTCTAATATTGGTGGTAGTGGATTTGAAGCGGCTCTAGTAGTCCCGTGGTTTTTACTCTCGATTTTGAGGGGTTTTCCACGCTAAAATTTTGGGGTCTCATTGTGGTTGTTGATTGTATGTTTGGGGGTTGTTTTTACTTGCACTTAGAATACCCTATTTTTTTGCATCCTCAAAGGTTCATTCGGGTCTGTTTGGGTTAAGCTATGGCTTAATGGGTTACTAAGCATTATTTGTCATTTTATGTGAAACTGCAGTTTCTGTCCCTGTTTTTGTATCGAGTATAACTTCTGCTAGAAATGTCGGATTGGGATGAAACCAGTGCCAAAAGTTCCCTTTATGAGTCTAGTAAGTTTCTTATGTTTTGCGGAAAAACCAGTTCGGACCGTAGCTAGTGTCAAACCGCTGTTTTGTAATGAAAGGTGCTGTTTTTCGCTGTGCAGTTAACCGGTTTTGTAAAATCCATAATAAATTGTAGAAAAATCGTTAGAGCGCGTACGATATGTCCCTGGAACCCTAAGACATGGGACTTTGTGATTATGGATTAATATTTCTGGATTTATCAGTTTACAAGGGGTTAAACAGGTCCCGAACAGACCTGTGTTTTTAGAGTAAAAGCTGGAATGTGTATGTTATAATTTAGTAGTCGTGGTTTTGGGTTGGGGCGTCACTTTGACATTTGTTAACACGTAATTAGGTGGGAGAAGGTGAGTGAAGTTGGCCGGCTTGTGATTGCGGTTGCGGATACTCGCGTTGCTTTAAGGTGAGTTCTCTCACTGTGTAGTTAGGGGTTGTATGCATGTCATAGTAGTTTGTATGTACTACTGTCTTTGTGGTGTGAACTAGTTGTTTGTGGTGTGTAATATTTGATTGGTTTAAATGCTTAGTATAAATGTTTTACATTACACCTCGGTGGGACCGAGGAAGTGGAAAGAAACGTTGTGGGAACTCGGTGTGACGAGTGTGTTACATTACATCTCGGTGGGACCGAGGGCTCGGTGGGACCGAGGAAGTGGAAGGAAACGTTGTGGGAACTCGGTGTGACGAGTGTGTTACATTACAACTCGGTGGGACCGAGGGCTCGGTTGGACCGAGGTGTTGGATACATAATTACTTGTAGATGTTTACTCGTTTTATGTAACTGTGATGTTGTTGCTTATGTGCGGATAGGGGTGATGTGTATATAATTCCTATCTGCGCATGTGATGGAATTCACTAAGCTTCGTGCTTACCCCTTCCCAATATCTTATGATTTCAGGTGCGAGTAGCAGTCGGGCATGACGGTACACACGGGCGCAAGGCGAAGGCTGTTTAAGTTTAACTTTTTAAATGGGGATTTAATTATATAACTTTTCCGCTGCTTAAATTTCATTTGACGGTTTTAATTAACGACATTTATTTTTATTGTAATGGGATTTGTTAACTTATGGTTTGATTGTAACGAAATGCATTATTTTTAAAATTTTAAATTCATTGTAATTTTTGGGACGTTACAACTTGGTATCAGAGCACAGCTTGAGTGAATCAGACACATCTCGGTGTGTTTGGTCTCAAGTTGCGGCTATGAAATTTCAATTTCTTTTACTAAAATCTTTTAGAATAAAGGGAAAAGGAAAACCCGTTTGGGAAACGGTGATCGAGGGCGCAGTGTGTACAGTCAGCCGACGCTATTTGGGAAGGTACGGTACTTAGTGTAATTATTGCTTTCTAGGCATAGGGTATGCATGCTAGATTGCCTATGTTGTTTACACTGTACTGTATGATGACTGCTTGCTGGTAGGAATCAATGCTAGTTATAGTAGGTTGTTAAGTGAAGGCCCTATAGGTTGTATGCAGTAAGAATCATATAGCCTTAGAATATTTGATTTAGTTCTATTGCGCAGCTCTTGTTTGAGTCCAACCGTTCTAGGATAGAATTTTGTATTCGAATGTCTATTTGATTCACGCTGCATGCGACTGGGAATTCCCGAGGCAACTCGTTATGGCTAACAGGGATTCCGTTGTAGCAAGGGTAGTGGGATGAGATGAAATTCCTAGTGAGCTGGGAAGAGTGTTTACATATGAGTATGTATGCTAGATTGCTTTCTAGAACATAGGAGTATGTGTGCTAGATTGTTTGGTGCTTATTACACTGTACTGCATGTTTGTTGTTTGCTAATAGGAGTTCATGCTAGCCTTGATAAGTTGTTAATTGAATGCACTATAGGTTGTATGCGGTAGGAACCAAATAGCCTTAGAATGTCGGATTTAGTTCTATTGCGCAGCTCTTGTTTGAGTCCAACCGTTGTAGGATAGAATCTTATATTCGAATGTCTATCTGCTTTTACATTGTGTGCGACTGTGCATTCGCGAGGCGACTTGTCATGACTAGTGGGGATTTCGTCATAGCAAGGGTAGTGGAGTTGGGTGGAATTCCTAGGGATCTAGGAAGAGTGTGTACATATGCCGGTGCGGGCATATGTGTGTAGTTATCGGCGAGAAACTAGTTGGACCCATCGGATGGAACTCGAAACGAGTGATGATAGGTGTGGAAGGTAGTAGTAGAGCTCCTACTATTGGAAACACAGGATCAATGCTCGAGTCGGGGAAAGTCACGAGGAATCCAAGGAGTTGAGCGTGAGCGTTGTTAGTGTGAGTTATTATGCGCTAATAACTCGTTGTAATATCTACCCGGAATAGCCATCGCAAGGAGGAACGACTATAGTAAACCTACTAGTACAGGTGTGTACTTGTTTTGCTTTGATGGGATGATCGCTGGGGTAGTGTCGAAGGTTATAAAATTAGTAGTTGTTGGAATAAAAGGACGATTCTAGTATTGATCACTTGGAGTGACGATAAGGATGATGTTTGTTTCGGGCCAAGATGGACGATTGTGCTAGAATCATAGGCTTATAGAGCCGACTTTGATTTGAGGAAAAATCGTAGGGATTATTTGACGTAATTTCTTAACTTGCCTAAGAGGTTTAAATGTCCGGATGACGTTAGTGGACCGGAGAGATTTGGAGGAGTAGGAGTCGAGGCGTAGAATGCCGACTAAGTCATTCACAAAGTTTGACTTTGAAATAGATTGCATTAACAAATTCTCGTGTTTCAAATCATTTTATGGATGGTGTTTTGGAATTTTGGGAAATGTTCAGCACACACACAAGATTTTGAAATATGGTTTTGGAAAGTGTATGAAATCGTTTTATCACGGGAGTGCAAACTTTGTTAGAATTTGTCTCATTTCATTATTTTTCCAACGGTTCTTTCGGGTAAGATGATATCCGTGTTTTGTGGTGTTTAAAATGTTGGGCAAGCGACTACGGCTTGTGACTTTAACATTGGAACTCCTCCACATATGTTAGAGTTGAGACGGAAAGTTACATTCCACGATGTCTGTATAAAGCTATTTGAGTGATTTCGTTAAATAAGTTTTGTTTTACGGCATGTTGAGTCGTGTGGGTTTAATTTCACGAGGTGCATATCTTATTTGTTTATGTGACCATTTGGAGAAATCTTGGAAATCAATTTAAAGAACCCCACCTTTTGAGATTTAATGAGGTTTTAGTCGATATTTTCAAATGATGGAAACGGATTGGTTTTTATCTTTAAGTTTGAAACTTACACGAGACAGTTGTGTTTTAACAAAAATATATTTGTAAACCGTTTCATCGTTTTGTATGACTAGCCGGCGCGCGCAAGATTTGTTGGTGAACCCTGTGCCACGACATTGAATGTTGAAAAAGAGAAATTTTGGGGTCAAATGTCGTGGAACTGATTTTGAAATTATGTGCACACTTTTGTCGCACCCGGTGTAAGGTCGAGCGGTTACTTTAAATACATGTCATGAGTCAATTCATGCTAGAACCGTGACGGTTCATTTTCAAAGAAATTATTTATTTCGCTTTACGTTCTGTGAGTAAACTAAGCTGCAATGAAATAGTTTTCAACATGATTTTCATATGTGGGACAAGCGTGTCCATTTTTGCGTGACTACCGACCTGGTAATAGTAGTTTTATTGCTTACGGTCTTTTTGAAATGAAAAAAAAAATAATAAAAAAAAAATCTTGACGTTGAAAATATATTGTAAACCATTTGGGCAATGCGCTTTTTAGTGTTATGTGTCATTTTGAGAATTTTAAGGGTGTGAGTCCTTTTGGAAAACTCTTTTGTTTAACCCGTGTTGAGTTTGGGACTAATGTTGATTTTAGAGTATTGCTAGCTTAAACTTTATTTAAACGCGTTTTGACCGACTATGGGTCTAGCAAGCGTGGAGCATTTTGCTCGGTTTTGACTTTGAGATAGTCAGGGGTCAATTGCACGGTTCTAATGGCTTGATGGGGAGTCTTGTTGTTGGATTGTTTTTGTTGCACAGTTTTGCATTTATTGCACGTTGAGTATTTACATGTTTGGGTGAGTGAGTCATTCCGGGATAGGCATGTTGTTGGTAGACTGTTCGCTTTGGATCCTTGGTCATGACAGTCAGTCGTTGGTAATGGTCGGTTGGGTATCTCGGGGTGGGACCCCGGTATTCTTGTGTTATGACCTTGACTTTCTAGTAGGCACTAGGAAGATATAGTCTTGAGCACTTACCTGGGAGGTAGTTCCGATGCGCCGGGCCTTGAGACGTACCTGGGAGGTAGGCGTTAAGGAGTATTTTGATACAGTGTAACTAGGCTTCCTAGAGCGAGCGTGTGGGATAAGTAGACGGTGGAGGATTGGGTATTCCACACGTGTTAATATGGTAGGCCGAATAGTGTCGGTTAAGGGAAGGATGCCCTTTGTAATTAAGAGAATAAATGCGCAATAACCGTTTTGAAGTAAGTAGTATATTTAGGTGTCGACTTTTGGGCTTGAGGCCAAACACCTTTAGTGTAATCGGAGATTTGTAGCCGATTTGAAAATAATTATGATGATGGTAGTAGTAACCCTGAGATGCTTATTTGTGATGAATGGTTATGGTGGAATGACCTGCGTGGGTGATTATAATTTACTGGTTTGATGATCTGTGTGAAATAATTTTGGGAGTCTATTAGAACTCGTGGAAGTTAATCGGCAGTAATGGTAGGAATTATCGAATTCGAGTATCCTGTAGGGTATGTTGGTGATCACCTTTAGGATGGTTAGAGCTTGCAAGTTGAATCGGGATGTACGGAACATCTAAGGTTGGGAGGCAACCGAAGTCGTTTGACTAGGAATGAATTCAGTTGTTGGAGTGTTCTTCCGATCATATTTCCAATGTCCGTGAAGGAGTTTTGTTAGTAAGAAAAGTATTCGAGAAATTCTAGACGGGGTGAGAAATTTAGATTCTAGTTGAAGAAAGTCCAGTGGCAACACAGAAAGGGCTCCGAGTGGACTTGGGAACCCGAGGTTGAGATGTGGTAAAGCTATCCAGAGCTGTTTGCGGACGTAGACTTCGAGGACGAAGTCTAATCCAAGTGGGGGAGAGTTGTAAAGCCAGTATCCCGGTATGTAATTTCTTTGTTTTAATTCTTTTTTAAAAGTTTTATTTATCATGGTTTCCGTTAGCGGGGTTAGACGAATTGGACCTAATAGTTAAATATGTCAAGACGTGGTTAGTTTGCGAGAAGGATGTAGTGAGGGACCAAAATTGTTAAGGGGCCAAAAAGTGAGAGTTTCGGCCCATGCAACCCAAACCAAACCCTTGTATCATTTTTTTGGTGTGGTGTTCGTGAGTAACAAGAAAAAAGGGATTGAGCTCAATATTTTCGTATTTTGAAAACCTAGCTGCAGAAGACTTCTGTTTCCCGGAGATTGAACGGTCGGATCGTCGTGATTTTTGGTGAGCAGCTTCACGACATCTTCATCAACATTCTGGACGGTGGGATCGTGGTTTTGAGGTCCGGAGGTCATGGTTTCGTGGGGTTCTGCACAGCAGTAACTTTGTGGTGATTTTTCTCCATTCTTGCTCTATTTTGGTTCCATACATCTTGATGTGCTTATTTCCAAGTGTATGATGGTTTTCTATGCCTCTAGTATAATCTATAGAAGACTTTGTATTGCTCTAATATTGGTGGTAGTGGATTTGAAGCGGCTCTAGTAGTCCCGTGGTTTTTATTCTCGATTTTGAGGGGTTTTCCACGCTAAAATTTTGGGGTCTCATTGTGGTTGTTGATTGTATGTTTGGGGGTTGTTTTTACTTGCACTTAGAATACCCTATTTGTTTGCATCCTCAAAGGTTCATTCGGGTCTGTTTGGGTTAAGCTATGGCTTAATGGGTTACTAAGCATTATTTGTCATTTTATGTGAAACTGCAGTTTCTGTCCCTGTTTTTGTATCGAGTATAACTTCTGCTAGGAATGTCGGATTGGGATGAAACCAGTGCCAAAAGTTCCCTTTATGAGTCTAGTAAGTTTCTTATGTTTTGCGGAAAAACCAGTTCGGACCGTAGCTAGTGTCAAACCGCTGTTTTGTAATGAAAGGTGCTGTTTTTCGCTGTGCAGTTAACCGGTTTTGTAAAATCCATAATAAATTGTAGAAAAATCGTTAGAGCGCGTGCGATATGTCCCTGGAACCCTAAGACATGGTACTTTGTGATTATGGATTAATATTTCTGGATTTATCAGTTTAAAAGGGGTTAAACAGGTCCCGAACAGACCTGTGTTTTTAGAGTAAAAGCTGGAATGTGTATGTTATAATTTAGTAGTCGTGGTTTTGGGTTGGGGCGTCACTTTGACATTTGTTAACACGTAATTAGGTGAGAGAAGGTGAGTGAAGTTGGCCGGCTTGTGATTGCGGTTGCGGATACTCGCGTTGCTTTAAGGTGAGTTCTCTCACTGTGTAGTTAGTTGTATGCATGTCATAGTAGTTTGTATGTACTACTGTCTTTGTGGTGTGAACTAGTTGTTTGTGGTGTGTAATATTTGATTGGTTTAAATGCTTAGTATAAATGTTTTACATTACACCTCGGTGGGACCGAGGAAGTGGAAAGAAACGTTGTGGGAACTCGGTGTGACGAGTGTGTTACATTACAACTCGGTGGGACCGAGGGCTCGGTGGGACCGAGGAAGTGGAAGGAAACGTTGTGGGAACTCGGTGTGACGAGTGTGTTACATTACAACTCGGTGGGACCGAGGGCTCGGTTGGACCGAGGTGTTGGATACATAATTACTTGTAGATGTTTACTCGTTTTATGTAACTGTGATGTTGTTGCTTATGTGCGGATAGGGGTGATGTGTATATAATTCCTATCTGCGCATGTGATGGAATTCACTAAGCTTCGTGCTTACCCCTTCCCAATATCTTATGATTTCAGGTGCGAGTAGCAGTCGGGCATGACGGTACACACGGGCGCAAGGCGAAGGCTGTTTAAGTTTAACTTTTTAAATGGGGATTTAATTATATAACTTTTCCGCTGCTTAAATTTCATTTGACGGTTTTAATTAACGACATTTATTTTTATTGTAATGGGATTTGTTAACTTATTAATGTGTGTGTATGATCAAAAATGTTTTACTCTTATGTCATTATATGACTAGATGAGAGAATTTTGAATATTGATTTAAAGAATTTCATCTTTTGAAATTTTGTTATGAATGGTTTGATACATGTAATTTCGTTTCAAGAAAACTACTAAGAGAGTGTTACAAACTTGCATACTTATTCCAAATTTGAAATTTCCTCTTGACATTTTAGTCGACATCTTTGAATGATGAAAACGTATTGAGTTTGTCTTTAAGCTTAGAACTAACGCAAATCATTTTACGTTTTAACCAAAGTACATTTATGGGATTGTTTCATCGTTTTGTGAAATAAACTGGCGTGTGCGCAATTTGTTGGTGAATTTTGTTTCATGCTATTTCATGATTTGAAAGAGGAGTTTTTGGAATCGGATGACATTCAAACCCCTTTTGAGGCACGTATAGACCTTTTGGTTGAACATTATTTAAAGTGGGAAATTACCTTACGTGCATGACATATATAGATCAATCCATGCTAGGACCGTATCGGTTTCTTTCAGAGAAGTTGTTTGTTGTGCTTTTGCCCTTTGTTAACGATACAAATTTCAGTGAAATAGTTCTAAATATGATTTTCGTATGTGGGACGAGTATGTCCATTTTTGCATAACTACCGAATTGATAGTAGTGGATTTTATGTTTACAATTAGATTGATATGAAAATCTTTATGTTGAAAGTTTCTATAAACGTTTTCGATTGGCATATTTGTTAAATATTTCGCTTGAGAAGCCTTGAACTCATAGGAACCTTGGAAAGGTTAAGTAACCCAGTTAAGAGTAAGTGTGTGTAGCACTTCGACGGTGGAAGGTTGGGTATTCCACGCGTGATAGTACTGTAGACCGAATGGTATCGGTTGCGGGGATGATGCACTTTGTAACTAAAAGATTTGATTTGCAGTATCTTATATTGAGGTTGGTGGTAACCATTCTTGTCGGAAATCTTATTTTGGGGTCTTGGTCAATTTTCATATGTGTGACCCTTTAGACATCATATCGATAAGTTTGGTTTTGTGAGAATGCTCGACGAATGAAACTCGTGTGTGGAGTTCTGTTGGGAGTCAAATCTTGGTGGTATGACTAGGTGCCAACTTTTGGGCTTGAGGCCAAGCACCGTTAGTGTAATCAGAGGATTGTAGTACGATTTTAAAGGAATGATGGTAATGGTTGTAGTAATCTTAAGATGTTCAATTATGATAAGTGGATTTAGTAGAACGACTTTACTTGAATGGTAAAAGAATTTGCAGATTAGATGGTTGGTAATGGGATGTATTCTTGGAGTTGTATAATCGTTGGGTTAGGGACGACCGTATCTTTTGGGGACTATTAATGCTCGTTAGGGTCAAATGTCAATTCAGAAGCGGGATGGTTGAATTTGGAGATTTTGTTGGTTTCGGTGGTAATCAAACCTCAGGTTAGTTGGAGAAGAAATTTTAAAGCGTGTGGATCTGGGCTGATGGGAAGTCGAGATCGGGCGTTGAGGAAGTATGGATCACCTAAGGTTGGGAGACGACCAGGGTCATTCAGTTAGAGGCTACCTTAGTAAATTAAGCGTTCACTCGGGCATAAGTGTAATGGGTCTAAATGGACATTATTTGTGAGTATCGACATGAAGTTGTCATAGCAGTTCTGGCAAGAAAGGATTCGAATTTCAGTAGGAAACTGAAGAAGCATGGAAAGTGTTGAGTTCAATAACCTTTGGGTGTTTGGGAGCTAGATTTCGAGGACGAAATCATCCTAAGGTTGGGAGGTGTTAGAATTGTTGAGGGATTCGATTGATAGTTAGATGAGAGACTTGAGATGGCTGAATCGGCCGATTTTCATATATTGGGAGAGAAATACAAAAGAGAGATTAACCTAATTATGAAAGAGAAGAGATCTATTTATACAGCCTAAGTTACAATAATTACAGACTAGCCCTTGTACTATTCATATATACAAATATAACTCTAACACCCCCCCTCAAACTCAAGTGGGGGAAGAATGAGCCAAGTTGAGTTCGAAAACTAGAGCCCGAAAACGCCCCAGAAGATGAGCTTTGGTGAAGATATCTGCTGTCTGATCAATGGTTGAAATTGGAAGAAGTCGAACGGTCTTGCGAAGAACATGTTGACGGGTGAAATGACAGTCAATCTCGATGTGCTTTGTGCGTTCATGGAAGACATCATTGTGAGCAATCTGAATAGCCCTATTGTTATCACACCACAAAGGTGTTGGAGAGATCTGATGAGCACCCATATCAGATAGTAACCAGTGTAGCCATACAAGTTCTTGCGTAGTGTCAGCTAAAGCTCGATACTCAGCTTCAGTACTAGATCGAGCTGTCAGAGATTGTTTCTTGCTGCGCCAGGAAATAAGAGAGTCTCCAAGGAAGAAACAATATCCGGTGGTAGAGCGCCGGTCAGTTATGTCTCCATCCCAGTCAGCATCGGAGAATGCACGAAGAGTTAAGGACGATGTAGATGAGAAATGAAGTCCATGAAACATTGTCCCTTTAAGATACCGAAGTATACGAAGAACCGCGACATAGTGATCTGAGCATGGAGCAGCCATGAACTGGCTGACTATATGAACTGCATAGGCAAGATATGGTCGAGTAACAGTCAGGTAGACCAGAGAACCAACTAGTTGATGGTACCGTGTAGGGTCCCGCAGCGGGGTTCCGACATTGGGAGCAAGGTGCAGATTTTGCTCAATGGGTGTAGATGCAACTTTGTTGTCCGTGATCCCAGCTTTGGACAACAGATCTGAAATGTACTTGGCTTGACAGAGATAGATGCCGGAAGAGTCTGACAGAACTTCAAGGCCAAGGTTGTAGTGTAGCTTACCAAGATCTTTCATATCAAAGCATGAGCTGAGAGACTGTTTGAGATGGATGATACATGTAGAGTCACTGCCGGTAATGATCATATCATCAAATAGGAGTAAGATAGTACCTGCAGCAGTGGTCCGAGTAAACAAGCCAGAATCATAATTACTCGGAGAAAACCCCAATGAGATGACAGTATTGCTAAATTTTTCAAACCAAGCACGAGGAGCTTGTTTGAGGCCATAAAGGGCTTTTCGAAGTCGACATACATGACCCTGACGGGAGGTCACACCTGGAGGGAGTCTCATGTAGACTTCCTCTTCGAGATCGCCATTGAGAAAGGTATTCTTGACATCCATCTGATAGAGTGGCCATCTCTTCGTGGCAGCTATGGCTAGAAGACTACGAACCGAGGTGACCCAAGCCACAGGAGCAAACGTTTCCTCGTAGTCAATGCCATATTCTTGATTGAAGCCTTTTGCCACAAGACATGCTTTGTAACGATCAATAGATCCATCAGACTTCGTTTTGATTTTGAAGACCCATTTGCAACCAATGGGTGATTTGCCCGGTAGGAGAGGAACAAACTCCCATGTATTAGCTTTGTCAAGAGCCTGAAGTTCCTCAGTCATAGCTTGTTTCCAAACAGGATTAGAAGCCGCTTCCTTGAAGGAAATGGGTTCATGGTTGGACAACAGAGTGGCATATCAATGATAATCACGAAGATGAGAAGGAACTTGTCTTACCCGGTCTGAGCGTCGTGCTCCATCTTGTGGTTGAGAGGAGCTAGGATCCATAGACTCAGTAGATGTCTCAGGAATAGTCCTTGGAGATGGTGCAGACGATTGATGATGATCAGATGCCACAGAAGGCACAGGTGGAGACGAGACGGAAGGAGGTGGAACAGATGGCATAGAGGAAGGCTCAGATGAAGCTGAAATGAAAGAAGGTGGGAAAGGTGGTGAGGTCACAGATTGAGGTAAGACAGAAGGAGGTGGACCAGATGGTGGGGTGAGTATTGGATCTAATTGAAGCGAGTCCAATGAGATAGATGTATCTGTGAAAAGGGAATTAGAGGGATTAGGTGTGTCCTGAAATTTGGACACCGTTGAAAAGGGAAGATGTTCCCAGAATGTGACATGGCGGGATATACGAAGTCGCTTAGATATTGGATCCCAACAACGATAGCCTTTATGTTCAATACCATAGCCAAGAAAGCAGCATAAGCGAGAGCGAGGTTCGAGTTTGGTATGTTCATGAGATTGTAGTTGAACAAAGCATGCAAAACCCCACACTTTTAGGAGTTCATATGCAGGAGAGACCCCATGGAGTACTTCATAAGGAGACCTTTTATTGAGAATGGGAGTTGGGTGACGGTTGATGGTGTAGACAGCGGTGAAGGCAGCTTCACCCCAAAAACGTTATGGACATTTGGCTGAAATTAATAAGGTACGAACAGTATCAAGGATGTGACGATGTTTGCGTTCCGCACGTCTATTTTGTGGAGAGGTACCGGGATAGGAGTACTGAGAAAGCGTACCCTGAGATTGAAGAAAGGAGAGGAGAGAGGATTCTTTGTATTCCATAGCATTATCCGCTCGAAGAATCTTAATAGGTTTGGAAAACTGGGTCAGAATCATACGGGCGAAGGAAATATATATTTGGGGTAGTTCGGAGCGATGTTTCATGAGATATATCCATGTAAAGCGTGTGTGATCATCGATAAAGATAACAAGTATCGAGAACCACCCATGGATGGATGTGGTGCTGGTCCCCAAACATTAGAGTGAATGAGATCAAAAGGGGAAGCAGATTTAAATTCATTTAGTTGAAAAGGTAAGGCATGATGTTTGCCAAGTTGACAATATAAGCAAGAAACGTTTTCAGAAGAGGTGTTGCCTAACAGTCCGGAACTAGCTAACAGTTTTATCCTAGCTAGAGATAAATGTCCTAGACGTTTATGCCATAATTCAAAGGAAGGGGTACTGGAAACAGAAGCAACAAGATTTGATGAGTGTAAGGGGAGACGGAGGTAGACCACTTCAATCATTCGACTAACTTTACGGCCTACTCCAAGGATCTGCTTGGTCTTTGGATCCTGCACAACATAACCAAAAGGATGAAACAAAACAATTAGGCCGGATTCCATAAGTTGAGTGATATCAGACTCAGAGATAAGTTTGGAATATGTAGCACATCAGGTAATTAAATATTGGTGGTAGATACAGTTCCACTGAAAGATACGGGTAAGAAAGTATCATCAGCTGTACGAACTGATGAGAACATTCTGGAGGTTTGCTTGGAGACAAACTCGTCAGCCTTAGGTGTCATGTGGTTACAACATCCAGAGTCAAATAACCAAGGGTGACCTGATGGTGATGCTGAGCTATTGCCCTGAAAATTCATACCCATAGAACCTGTCATGAGTCGCTCTATAAGTTCTTGGTTGCGGTGCATGAGTTCCATAAGGTCAGGCGATGAGTTGTTGCTATGCTGTGCCTGAGTTGCCGGCATTTGGTAGTCTTGAGTGATTGATCCAGCAAATGACTGAGTGCGCTGTTGCCTTAGATTACCGGAGTGCCGTTGATTACCTGAGTTCCTTGGATGTTTTAGACAGTCAGACCCATAGTGTCGTGGCTATGTGATCCCACACCAGCGACATTTCGAATTGGGCAGGTGAGGAGAAGATGAGAAGTAGAGTGACAGAACGTGCATTCACTGTATGTAGACTTGCCATTGAGATCCATCTTTAGAGAACTGAAAACTGAACCCGAACGAGAGATACGGAATTTGAGAACCGGAATGTGAGTGCCGGAGTAGACTGTTTTGGAGTTTGAAAATCGTAAAGAGGAGTTTCGTAGTTGTGAGTGATGGAACTGAGAACCGGAGTTGATTTTGAAGGTATTGTAATGTAAATTCCGGAATCAAGGAAGATCCGGAATGGTGGCAAGCAGGTTCCGGAAGTAAGCAGATATAGATTCAGGAAATTAGATAAAAACGGGTTCTGGTAGGTTGTCGCAGCCCACTCTTGTCGCAACCAACTGATATCGCAACACACTAGTGTCGCAACCAAAAGTCTTGTCGCAATAAGGGATGTTGTCGCAACAATAATACTTATCGCAACAGAGGGTTGCGATAAGGTACTGTTCAAATGATGAAGGTTGCGATAATGAAACTTGTCGCAAGGGACGGTTGCGATAGAAGCCCTTGTCGCAAGTGACAGTTGCGATACTTATGAAACTCTGAGGGTTGCGATAGTTATGAGGTTCAAGATGTTCTTAGTCGAAATTGCAAAACTGATCGGTTTTGGCTGAAAAATGGTACGCAGGTTCGAGACACTATTCTGGGCAACTTTAATGCTTGGGGTTTTGTCAAAAAACCCAACAGAAAATGGTTTTTCGAAGCAAAACAGAGTGCAGCAAAAACAAAAGTGTAAAACTCCGGGAGTAAAATCGAATGCAGTTCTGGAAGATAGGTGTTGTACCTGAGTGAAGTAGGATACGTACCTATAGCTCTGATACCATGTTAAAATCGTTGAGGGATTCGATTGATAGTTAGATGAGAGACTTGAGATGGCTGAATCGGCCGGTTTTCATATATTGGGAGAGAAATACAAAAGAGAGATTAACCTAATTATGAAAGAGAAGAGATCTATTTATACAGCCTAAGTTACAATAATTACGGACTAGCCCTTGTACTATTCATATATACAAATATAACTCTAACAGGAGGATTGTAACAACCGTAATTTTCGGATAAGTACAATTTTAAATCAGTGTGGAATCGATCTTTTTAAAAAAATGAAAAATAGGATTTTGGATTAAATCCTAGATTTTATGGTCTTGTTGGATGAGGAATTTTAATACGAGTCCAATGGTTCTTTCCGGAGCGAAAACGGAGCTAAAACGAAGAAGTTATGGCCAAAACAGTGTTTAAGAGGAAACCGGGCGACCAGTGCCCGACGCGCATTATGGCGCTAGTTCACTCGCGCGGAGACCAGCGCGGAGCACCTGATCAGCATAAAACGCGAATTTCACCCCCCAAACTTCATTTCTTCATATCTCTCTCATTTCAACTCCGATTTTGGTGATTCAAGTTGCTATGGTTCCGTTTTTGAGAGCTCTTCAAGGATCTAGAGAGAGTTTGGAAGTTTATTGGAAGATTCAAGAACGTTTGGTGGTGGTAAGTCTCTCATTTCTCACTCTAAAATCTTTTCTCTTCTCTCCAAATCGTTTCCCCTCTTTCCCTCACAAACCCTAACTGATTTTGGGGCTTTTCATGGAGATTAATGTGTTCCTTCTCCATTTTATGCTAGTGGTTTCATTTATTGATGCAAGAGCAAGTTTCATCCAAAACACTAGAGATTTTTGGGGTTTTCTAGGTTTTCATCAAAACCTAAGTGGCGAGTTCATCTTCTCAGCTTCTATACTTTCATATGAGTTATAAATGCTCCATTGATGGCTTCCTAGTTTGTATGCTTATCAAATATTGGTTTGGATGATTTTGGGGAAGTTAGGTTAATATTGGGGTTTTGGTCTAAATGGAGATTTTGATATAAGATGTTTGGGGAATGGCTAAAGTGGTCGAATATGAATATTTATGGTTGAAAACTTGTGGATCTAGGTTTATGGAAGATTTGGCTTGAGGATTCGGGTTTCTCAAAGGAGCTTACGTTTGAGGAAAATCTAGATTTAACCTAAATCTAGCAAGGTGAGTTCAAGTTGCTTTATGAAAACTTTGTACATGCCAAAAATGTTATTTTCCAAGTAATTATGTGTTTTACATGAAAATTATCAATGTTGAGTTATTTGGTGGGTTTCAACTTTTGAGGAATTTATTGTGGTAAATATTGTAAAACACTTACATTGGGAATTTTGGGAAAATGTGATAGATAAATCATACATAAAAATGGGTTGTTGATTTATGTTATAAATGGAGTCTATTTGTAATGAAAATGCATTTGGGTATATTTTGGAAACACGCATTTAGTACATTATGGGACGATTTGGAAATGTACGGTGTGAGTCCTTTGGAAAAGAGGGTTGTCCCAACCTAAGGTTCTATTTCAGGTTATCATGGATTTGAAATATTATTGGAAAAAGTGTGTGTTGCTATGTTTAATCTCATGTTATGACTTTTCATGAATTATCTTTTGAGTCAGTTGAGTTTATGGCTTGGTATTGGATTTTGTTAAGTCTTGAGGACAATTGTCCAGTTTTGATAGCTCAAGTTGAGTTTTGATCATGATTTACGTTATTGGGGAATTGCATGTTTTGAATGCACTTGTTTATTCATTTGGGGTCGTGTAATGTTTTAGACCTTGTTAGCTATGGATCCATAGGCATTTGAGTTTCCCCTAGTCTCGCGGGCAAGAGATCGGGATTGATTGAGCTCAGTTTACGAGACGTTAGTTTCTCTTTTGTAGCACGTAATAGGCATCGGGTTCCATAATAAGTAAGGCGTGGGCCTACATGGTCAGGCGTCGTCTCATGGGCAGTAAGGTGTAATTCCATATGTGCTTGGCACGGGATAGGCATCGGGTTCCATGATAAGTAAGGCGTGGACCTATATGGTCGGGCGTCGTCTCATGGGCAGTAAGGTGTAATCCCTAATGTGCTGTTGTGGATTTGGAGTGACCCGATGTATAGACCTGGAGTGGTTGAAGTTGGGGGCTCCCTAGTCTCGCGGGCAATAGATCTGGAGTGATTGAGCTCAGTTTACGAGAGTAATCCACGTGTGTGTTTTAATTGCATAGTAGGTGACCCACTTTTGTGTTCCGTCACGTGCAATGTATACGGGCCTCCCCCGTCACCGAAAGGTGTTATTTTGGGTATTTGTGTTTATCCATGTTTTCGGTGACGTATCATTTGTATATGAATTGTTTTCCACGTTTTGTGAGTTATGGGTTATGCTTTATCCATGTTTGGGATGTTTGGAATAATAACGATTTACTTATGAACTTCGTTTTGGAAAGCAAATGCTATTTCACCTTTCAAGTTGGTTTTGGGGACGAGTCCATCTTGAGAAGTCATTTTATATTAAAGTATTCAGCACGGGATTTGTGTGAGTTGGAAAATGGGTGGTTTGTATCTAAAGTAAATTTTTTTGAACTCATGACTTAAATTGCTTCTCTCACGGTTTATGAATTTATATGGTCATGATAAAACTCTTGAACTCACTAGGCGTAAGCCTAACTTTTTTTATTTGTCGGCATGTGCAACAGGCTCAGGTTGGGAGTAGCTTTAGCTACACTGTGAAGTGACGAGTGCTATTAGAATGCACGATAGGTGATTTTGATTTGTGAAGTCTTCCGCACTTGGTTTGGGATTAGTAACTTGTAATTGTGTTAAGTAACATCCGACTTTTGTAGTCGCATAGTATGACTCGAGTTATTAATTGTGAGAGAGTTGTTAAGTTTTATCTTGAGGAAATTCCAAGAATGGTTTGTAGAAGGAATTTTTATTCCTTAAGTGATTATTCTATTGAAATTTTATTTAGTTGCTCTTTCCAGATTTGAGGGTGTTACAACATCTTAGGCCAACAGTACAAGATATTGTCCGCTTTGTCCATACACCTGGACTCACGGTTTTAAAACACGTCTAATAGATGAGGTATTAAATCTCTTATATAGGCAACCTTTCTTCCCCTCCCCAACCAATATGGGATCTTACAATCCACCCCCCTTGAGAGCCCAACATCCTCGTAGGCGCACTAGTCCGATTTCCCGCTCTGATACCATCTGTAACATCTCAGGACAACCGTATAAGATATTGTTCGCTTTGTCCATACACCTGGACTCATGGTTTTAAAACGCGTCTGATAGAGGAGGTATCAAGTCCCTCTTATAAAGCAACATTTGTTCCCCTCCCCAACCAATGTGGGATCTTACAATTTGTAACATGCACACGTGCATAAAAACCAAAAAACAACTTCAACTACTTGCATGCACTTGTGCATAACATCGAGATGAACGATTATCAGAGTATTTTTCAAATTTTCATTTTTTGAGAGTTTTTCCCTGAATTTTCAGTGACCAAGATATTAACAACAAAATATGTTAATATAAATAAAGTTGTGACTAATTTAAAGAACCTAAAGAAATTGAGGAGCATTTTGAAACATTTATATAATTAAATCACTGATTCATTCGTTTTGCAAAAAATCTACTCGCTTTCTTTTTCAAATGAAAGTTAGATTACCCATTTTAGCTATCTCAATATAATCAATATATATATATATATATATATATATATATATATAAATGATTAAAAACAAGAGTTTTTTATATTTAATTTAAGATCCATTATTATATATAATCATTTTTTTTGTTAATCAAGCTTTTAGTGTTAACCTTGTTAACCCATATGGACCAATAGGATGTTAATATTTTTGCTTTTTTAGTAATCAATTGGTGTATTAATTAGGGGTAGTTTAGAGAATTTAAGTATTAAAATTATTTAATAGATATTTACATTCCTATATTAACTCATGGATAGACATGGAAGTTATATTTTTATTCTTTATAAAAATTAATCACAATCTTCTTCTTCTTCCTTATTCATAACATAAGCTTCATCATCTTCCTAATTCATAGCATCTTAATCACCTTTTTTTCCTTGTTAATGATCATGGACTCCAATGGCGATGAACCCGGTTCTTCATTTTTTCCATCAACCGTTGACGATCATAATGCTTATTCCAAGTCGAATGAAGAGCAAAACATGGCGAAGGATAGAATACAGACGAATGTTGATGTCCATACTCAGATGAGTGTCGAAGTGCAGTCCCATCGTCTTAGAGATTTGTCTTTCGAGTTTGTAGATGTTTGTAACCGATCATCATGTAGTAATGTTGAATATATTTTGAACATAAGTTTGTCAATGGTATGCTTTTGTTTTTTTAATTCACAATCTGTTTGTTTTGGCCATATACAGTTTCACGAAGATGATGTTTGATTTAGGGTTTGTTTTGGCTGTATATAGTTCATGAAGATGATGTTTTTACTTCATATATGCACATTAACAAAAGTGCATATATGAACATACAAACCAAGTTCATCTTACACATCAAAAGAATGTCATATATGAACATCTTACACATATGATCACAATTTTACAATTTCATATATGTACATAAAGAAAAGTGCATATATGCACATATAAACCAGTTCCATCTTACACATCAACTTACAATTGCATATATGCACATATAAATCAGATTCATATTACACATAAAAAAGTAAATATACGCTCATCTTACATATATTGTCATAAAAACCAATTTCATATATGAACTCAAAAACATATTTCATATTTCCATATACAACCCATTAGCATATACGAACAAAAAATGCATAAATTGTCAAAATCTTCACATGGCACAAAAACTTATGCTGGATAATCTCATATTTTGAAAACAATGTTGATTTTGATTAATAAAAATGGCTAATTATGGATTATGAAACACGGTTTTGGAAGTGCCATGAAACAAAGGTGGTTTCCTATTCTATTAATTAGTTTTTTCTATCAATTAACGTTTTTTATCCCTCTGCATATATGAAGATCTCATACTCAACCGTGTTCACCATTTAAATATTAAAAAAACTGTTCTAATTTAAGCCATTGATTTTCAAGATGAATTGTCCTAATTGGTTAACAAGGTGCCTTAAAACTTTGGTTAGCAAAAGAAGAGGACCCTCTCTCTCTCTCTCTCTCTATATATATATATATATATATATATATATATATATATATATAGAGAGAGAGAGAGAGAGGAAGGATCATGCGATAAGTTAAACATTATGCGAGAAGGCGAGAAGTGTGATATCATATATGATTACACGACATATGGGTGTGTTTAATCATATATGATTAAACGTCTATGTATTGCCTATGTAAATGTGTTTAATCATATATGACTGAACTTGTGTATCACATATGATATCACACTTCTCGCCTTCTCGCATAATGTTTAGCTTCTCGTATGAACATGCCCATATATATATATATATATATATATATATATATATATATATATATAGAGAGAGAGAGAGAGACTCCGTAAAATGCAAACTTTGCATTTGTTGCACCCCCTTACAAACCAGTGTGCATATGTGCACAATGTGCATATACATATGTATATGCATACGTGCAAGAATATACATATAATTGACATACATTCATATGGGATAATTTTTTTGAACGGCAATGTGGCATCGAACCCACGAACGACTACCACGAACACACGCACGCACACCATCCCGGCGGTATCGGGCATCCAAGGGCAGCCCACTAATCCGCCGCGTCCGCAGCCCAGCTTACGCTTGGGCCTATTCCCAACCACATTAGGCTGAGGCGATAGCCCAGTCTTCGACTGGACCACCTAAGGACGGCCCAACCAGAGGTTAGGCGGGTATCTCAGACATGCTTACCACGGGGTTCGAACCCTGGTAGTCAGGGATACCATCCACTGACCCCCCAAGGATGTTACCTTACCACTGGGCTACACATGTTTTGATCATTCATATGGGATAATGCATATATGCATCTCAGATTATGCATATATGCACACTGGTTTGTAAGGGGGTGCAACAAATGCAAGGTTTGCATTTGATTTGTTGCCTATATATATATATATATACATGTAGGGGTAGTTTCATTTGCAAATCATCCTAATTTTGCAAACCGTGCAAACCATCGATTTCATTGGATAAGTCAATGAAATTATTTCATGAAATTGTTTAATTTGATGAAATTGTTTCATATATACTTGTGTTTTTTTTTTGTAAAAATGAAAAAGTTTCATCAGATTGGGAAAATACATGAAACTGTTTCATCAGAATGAGAAAAATGCATGAAACTACATAAAAAAACAAATTTATGAAACAATTTCATCAAGAAAACAATTATATGAAACAATTTAATCAAATTAAACAATTTCATTAACTTAACCAATAAAATCGGCGGTTTGCATGGTTTGCAAAATTAAAGTGGTTTGCATTTGATCTCTCCCCTATATATATATATATATATATATATATATATATATATATATATATATATATATATATATCCTTAGGTTCAAATGAGAAGTGCTAAATATTTGAGAAGTAGAGAAGTAATCTTGGCCATTTATTCGGTCAAGATCGGTTATAATTGGTCAAATGTTGCGGCTTTGACTGGTCAAAAGGTGCGGCTGTTCCAAAAATAGAAAGGCAATTTTGTAACTTTTACAAAAAACACGGGACGAGTTCATATGTGAATCTGTGTGATTCGTATATAAATTATACGTTCATATATGAACCTTTGTAATTCACATATAAATTCTTTATAACTAATTCATATATGAATCTTGTGATTCATATATGAGCTTTTGTGTTTCATATATGAAACTAATTAACTGTAGGTTCATATATGAATCAGTTGAACCAAATAACTGATTCATATATGAACTTTTGTGTTCATATATGAACCTTTGTGATTCATATATGAATTTTTTTAAACTAATTCTCATATGAACAAATTAACTGATTCATATATGAATCACAAAGGTTCATATATGAATTAGTTAAAAAGAGTTTATATGTGAATTACAAAGGTTCATATATGAACTCAAAGGTCCATATATGAACACAAACGTTCATATATGAATCACACAGATTCATATATGAACTCGTCCCGCGTATTTTTTACGAAACTACCCTTCTATCTTGTGCAGACCACGCGCAGACCACGCGAGGATTTATCCGCTGCTTCTCGGTCAAAGCCGTCGATCTTGACCGAATGAATGGCTAAGATCACTTCTTTATTTCTTAAATATTTAGCACTTCTCATTTGAACCTCTCCCTATATATATATATATATATATATATATATATAGTCCTAATAAATTGTAAACCATCATTTTCATGTAAACCGTCGATTTCATAGGTTTTTTTGATGAATTTTGTTTATGGAATTGTTTATTTTGATGAAGTTGTTTCATATCATTCATTTCTTGATGAATTTCTTTTTTATGAAATTTGTAGTTTCATAGGTTTTTTCATTCTTATGAAACTGTTTCATATATTTTCGTTTTCACCTATGAAACTACAAATTTCATAAAAACAATTCATCGAGAAATGAATGATATGAAACAATTTCATAAGAAAATTCATCAAAAAAACCTATGAAATCGAGGGTTTACACGGTTTACACGAAAATGATGGTTTACAATTTATTATCCCTATATATATATATATGTAATATATATATATATAGGGTTAGGTTCAAGAAAAAACCTCAAATAAATGGAAAACTAAGGAACACTCTGATAGCCCTTCATTTGGGCGGTATGCACTTGTGCATACAGGTTATTTGTAACATGCATTTGTGCATATATGCACAAATGCATAATGCACTTGTGCATAAAACCAAAAAGTCAACTATTTACCTGTATGCACAAGTGCATACCGTCCGGATGAAAGGCCACCAGGGTGTTCTTCAGTTTTTCGTTTTTTGAGGTTTTCCCTTGAACCTCCCCCTCTCTCTCTCTATATATATATATATATATATATATATATATATATATGTATATATATATAGGGGAGGTATCCGTTGCAAACCAGTCAGTTTGTGCAAACTATACAAACCAATCTTAGCCGTTTATCAAGTCTAATAAATATCTGATTTTATTATGTTTCCTAATCTAAAGTCATGATCATAATGAATGAATCTTATCATCTTCCATATATATCTCAGCCTTAATTAATGAATCATAATGATTATCCATAAATACATCTATTGTTTCCTGATATAGTGGTTTGTATAGTTTGCACAAACTGACTGGTTTGCAACGGATACCTCCCCTATATATATATATATGTATATATATATATGTGTAGGGTGTGACTATTTTGCAACCTTTAAAAAGGTTGAAACCCTTGCAACCCTGACATGAAAATCAACGGTTATTATGAATTCCCGTGTTTATTAATTTTTATTACATTAATAATTAATTTTTTGATGAATTTTTAAGACAGTAAAGGGTAAAATAGGGAGATTGGAAAAAGTAGAAGCGTGTCGATTCACGTCCACAAATCTTCATCAAGATCTTATTCCCTAATAATCTCTTCCACTCTGATTCAGTTACCGATGAAAGCGCAAAATCGATTCACCGCCATTTTTTTCAAGAATATCATACATATGGCTGACACGATTCGAGGTATATTGATTAAACCCATTCCTTGCAAATGGCAAACCCTAATCGTTTGATTCATTGCTAAGTATGATGCGCCAGTACAAAACAACAACAATGAATTAGATGAAGTTTAACAGCAAAAACCTGAGAACGAATTTGAAGAGATGAACAATGACCAAGATGATTCAATGATTAATTCGGAACCAGTTATGGGTGAACATGCAACATCAAAGGAAAGTAAATTGATTATTTATTTTGTTTCTTAAAAACGTTCCTATTCACAGGAATTGATTCTTGACATTAGGGTTTCAATATGTTATACATTTGAATGCCCCATGAATTTTTAACCTTTTTATGAAATTAATTAAGAGGAATTCAACAGGATTTTTTTTTATTGATTACACATTTCAGAAAAAATAAATATATAAAGTTGTGATTAGTTGAATCCATTAATAATGAAAATAGATTAGTGAAATTGGAATTTGAGTTTATGTATTTGCCAAATACCTTCTGACGAAATGGTTTTTATCATGTTTTGGTTAAGTGTTTGTAGATATGATGTAATCATGATTTGGGTTTCATGAATTTTTAATCAGAAACTTAAGGTTTATGATATTTAATCACAATCTCATAATCATAAAAATGGAGAACATGCAATCCAGCGTATGAATGATTAATTTTGATTTGCTGTGAATGAAAATTGATTCATGAATGCTTAATCATACTAAGAAAATAATCTATGGGTCTCCAACAATAATTAATCCAAAAATGATCTGGGGAATACTTGGGAACTTGAGTATGTGTTAATTATTTAACATGAATGCTTAATCATCAGAATAGCAATGCATTGTGGTTCATGAAAGGTTAGTCACTATTCAACTGTATGTGAATCCAGTTTCATGAATGCGAAATCCAGTAACATGTTACACCTACATTCCAATCTGTATGCTTAATCATAATAATAAACCGAATTGGTAACTTGAATAAGTAAGTGTTAAGTATTTATCATGAATGCTTAATCACCAAATCCATTTCTCAAAATTGAAACATTGATCCAACCGAGATGATTGGAAACAATCTGCAGTTCCATCAACACCTTCTTCATTGTAACAATGCAAAAAATCAAATGTTAAGTTCGCTTGACTGTCGATTTTGGGAAGTGAGCAAATAGACTTTAACGTAATCATCGACTTTTTCCCCTCCTCACCGATTAACCCAGGTTCATCACCATTAATTGGTATTGCCTTTGTCCTTTTCAAGCTCAACACCTTCAGCAGCATCTCCTTCGAATAACATGGACTCAAAACCGTTTCTGTTGCGTTCGTCTACAATTAATTCCTTCGTCATAATCACCAATGATTAACAGATTTACCCTACTAGCGAGTTCTATGAAAACAAATAAAGAAGAAAACAGCCGTACATATGATTTGAAAAGCAATTAAGGAGATGGATCCATCAATACGGTTACCTTAAAAAAAAATAAAGAATAAAAGCAATTAAAGAAA
This sequence comes from Saussurea involucrata, assembly GCA_033807775.1. Taxonomy (NCBI): domain Eukaryota; kingdom Viridiplantae; phylum Streptophyta; class Magnoliopsida; order Asterales; family Asteraceae; genus Saussurea; species Saussurea involucrata. The sequence continues at coordinate 42,743,304 of CM066323.1, forward strand.
CTAGATAGCAATGAGAAAATAAAAAAAATTAAAATGAATAAATGCCATACATACGGTTACCTTAAAATTAGGAAAAGATTCAACATTATCTATTTAATTAATGAATCAATAAAACAGAAATTTACAAATGACTAAATTGACACTGTAATTAAATATTAATTATTAAATAATCAAAAACTCTTAAGATCTGATCAACGGTTAAGATCGTGGTTGCAAGAGTTTCAACTTTTTTAAGGGTTGCAAAATAGTCACCCCTATATGTATGTACATATATATATATAAAAGATTTACCTATTAATCTTAAACAAATCCAAGATCTCGGTTATAAGTTGAAAATGGGTTTGCGTACAAGATCAAGCTTTGATTGTGAATTTGTAGTAAGATTCACATGTGAATCAATAGTAGGATTCACATATGAATCTATGTTAGGATTCACATGTGAATTTATTAGACAGTCACATTAGTAATATATGAAACTGATTTATTTCATATTTTCATTGTTATGTGCATATGTCAACCCGAATTGATTCACAAATGAATTGTTTAAGGCATTCATATATGAACTATTGAATTGATCCAGAGATGAATCTTAGATTCACATACACTATTATAGTTTTAGGATCAAAATCAATATCTTGCTTAAGATCAATTTTTGGATTCAAATTCATATTAAAAGAATACGATATTTGATTGAGAAAGAATTAAGAAACTTGGTAATATTGATAACCTAGAACTGTGATATATGAAACTTGATAATATTGAATATTGATAATGTTAATTACAATCTTTAATTGCAAATTACCATAGTACCTTTCATTTAATAAAGATTGTTCATTTAATTTAATGGCTAAAGATGACTTCTTTCTTTTTCAAATATTTAGAGCATCTCCAACAGCTTCTCCAAAATGAGGAAAATGGAGAAAATGAGGATTTTGGGCTAATATTTTGCTCCAACAACTTTTCCAAAACTATCCTTAAAATGGAGAAAGTTAGAGAGAGAACATTTTTTTCTCCAAATATGGAGATCACTCCAAAAATGATTAAGAAATGAGAGGACCAATAGGAAACTTTGAAAATTAATATGTAGAGAGAGAAATAATATTTTAATAGATGAATGGAATATTTTAATATTTTAATTAATGTTGGATTCTCCAAAATAGGAAAGCTGTTGGAGATGAATGGATTTTTTTTAAGGATTTTGACTTTTGATTCTTCATTTTAAAAAAATTATGGGAAAACTGGACTTCTCATTTGAACCCTTCTCTTTCTATAATCATACTTTTTGTTAAAAGTGTATTAGTATTTAGGTTTACCAACTATTTGATGGGTATTGGAAACCTATAATCAAGTGACACGAAGAAAAACGAAAGAAATGATTAGCCTCCAAATCCACCCAAACTTTAACAATTCAAAAAAAATGATTCTAGGACTTCTTCATGCAATTTTAATAAACATTTTATTCCATATTAATTAACTGGACTTGAGATTATGTGAGACCAGACTATTTCTGTGAGACCATAAGACCACAAAAATAACACTAAACCTTCACAGCAAAAGACTGTGAAAATACTCTTAAGATAAACCTTCACAGTGTTTTTGCGATGAAGGTTTGCTGTTTTTCTTACATTCACAATGAATCGTTATGAAGTTTTAGTGTTATTTTGTGGTCTCACGGATCTCACGAAAACATGTTGGTCTCATGTGAACCCAACTCTAATTAACTATTATATAAAAATCCAAACTTATTGTTACATATATTTAAATTAAACAAAGCTTTTGTCTATAATACATTGACTTTTTTGCAGTAGAAATTAATAAGATCCAATTTTCTTTTGTTTTTTTATGTATTTTGAAATAAATTAATTTTCCTTTCACTTCACTCCAGCCATTTTCTTAGTTTTCCACTAATTCCATTCGACCAATTTTCTTCCTCAATTAATTTTTATTCGTTAAAAAGCAGAGGTGGGTCTTTCCATTTTAGGAGCAAGTTGTAAAGACTTTCAAAATATATTTTCCATATAAAGAATAAAATTTCAAGATTTTTGAAATATAATTTCCACTTGAAGATCAAGTTGTCAAAATTTTCAAAATATTTTTCCATTTAGGGTGCGTTTGGTATGCAGACATGATAAAACACGACAAGACGAGACAAGACAAAACAACTGTTCAGCGTTTAATAGACAGAACTGGACAGAACAGAACAAATAACATTAGATAAAATACGATAAATAAAATTTAAAAAATGAATAAAATATAAAATAGAACGTGTATTTGATGTTTTAGAAGAGAATTAGTTTTTTTTGAGGTTATATTGGTAAAATATAAGTCTGTTCCACCTTGTTCCATAGGGTGGGGGTGGAACATGACTGTTTCAGCTTGTTCCACTATGTTTCTGTCTGTTCCACATAAAACTCCTGTCAAACATGAGACAATGATCTTTGTTCTGTTCTGTTCTGTCATGTCCAGTGTACCAAACACACCCTTAAAGAACCAAGTTGCCAACATCTTCTGGATATAATTTCCATTTGAAGAAAAAGTTGTTAACATACTCGTAATATATTTTTGAATTAAAGAGCAAGTTGTCATGATCTTTAAAATTAGACGTATTATAACAAAAAAAAAATCCTTCTCAAAAAGATTAGAGATAATTTAACTTTTTTGTTTAAAATATATTAACGTAGACATCACAATGAATTTTTTGAAGTTAAATTTTTTTAAAACAAAACAAGTTTTATTTTATAGAATTTACCTGATATAATACAAAAGATAATTCAATTAAACAATAGTATATTATTAAAATTAATCCATTGTGGGTCAGGTTCAAGAGAAAAACTCAAAAAAACGGAAAACTGGAGAACACCTGTAGCCCTTCATCTGGACGGTATGCACTTGTGCATATAAGTAATTTGTAACATGCACACGTGCATATGCATAAGTGCATAATGTGTGCATAATGCACTTGTGCATAAAAACCAAAAAAATAACATAATTTACCTGTATGCACAAATGCATATCGTCCAGATGAAGGGCCACCATGGTGTTTTTCTAAAGATCCTCCTTTGTCTGATTTTCTGGTTATCAAAGATTAATTGGTAGGTTAATTTATTTGTTAGCTACTCGACCTGACATCGCTTTTGCAGTTCATTGCCTTAGCCAATTTAATGCATGCTCCTAGACAATCTCACTTGAAACTTGCCCTTAGAGTGCTTAGATACTTGAAGCTTTCTCCGAGAAGAGGCGTTAGCTTCACCAGGTCAGATAATTTTTGTTTAAAAGGTTTCGTAGATGCTGATTAGTGTAAGTGTCTCTTTACTCGAAGGTTTGTTACGGGTTATTGTTTGTTTCTGGGAAATTGTATGATTTCGTGGAGAAGCACGAAACAAAATACTATTTCTTGTTCCTCCGTTGAATCTGAATATCGTGCAATGGCTGCAACTAGTCGTGAAAATGTTTGGGTTTTGAAGAATTTACTGTCTGTAAATCTGTTTTGCAATAATAAATCAGCAATTCAAATAGCATATAATCATGTTTTTCACGAATGCACTAAACACATCGAAATTGATGTTCATCAAGTTCGACAACTAATTAGTGTGGGTGTGTTAAAAGTTTCTAAAATTCCATCTACTGAAAATACTGCCGATGTCTTTACAAAATCTCTTGGGATAAATCAACACAACTTTTTATGTTCTAAGTTGAGAATGCTTGATTTATTCAAAAGTCAAGATTGAGGGCGGATGTTGGAAATATATTATTTTTGACCAATCTTGACTTTGGGTTTAAATTGTAAAATTTCAGTTTTTAGTAGATAAGGAGGTGAAGGAATGAAACTGGAGTTCAAGGGCTGAAAGGGGACATTTCTACTTCTACTGGACTGCGCCTCACATGGAGGGTTTCTAGGAGGGTAGCGGAGCAAATTAATGGAACTTCAGGGGCTAATTGTGGAAATATTGCATATGTATTCAAAGGAGGGGTCACTCCACTTTTGACCCCATCAGATCGTATTTCATTTAAGAGATTTTCTTCTATTCTCTCTCATTTGCTTTTAGGGTTTCATTCTAGTTTTAATACATTTTGTAACTAGTATAGCAACTTGTATTTTACTTTTTATAATAAGAAGAGTTATTCATTCGAAGATGGTATCAGAGCTCAAGGAGAGATCCGTAAGCATCATCTTCACCGGTGTCTAAGCCTATCACTACTGTGATTAAAACTTAGACGGTTGTGGACCTTCATTGCAAGAAGCTCTGTAAGTCTTCTATCCTATATTGCTTCCGTTGTGCTCTTTTTTTTTTGTTTGGCAAGGAGCACTCTGTACATCCTCTCTCTCTCCTTTAAACTCTGGTATTGTTTTTTTGTGCCATATTTGTTCTCTTGTGTGCTATTTGCTCTTGTGTTCCTTGTTTCCCTTCTTATTTGGCTTGTTGTGTGCCTGGTTTTTTTTGGTATTTGAATAGTGGGCTTGACCTAGCACCTTTGAGTGTTTTAAGAATCCTGTTGTAACCTATTCAGATTTTACCTTGTGTGCTTCTTTGCTCCTTTGTTTGTGTTCATGGCTGATTCTACTGATGACCCTGAAGGGTCAGGCACAAAGGAATCCAAAGTTGTTAAACTAGACTTTGGAGATCCCTTGTACCTGTACCCCAGTGACACCAGTGGAGCCCCGCTATTGAATTTTAAATTGAGCGGCACAGATAACTACCGAGTCTGGGCATGTACTATGACATTAGCCTTGGAAACAAAGAACAAATTGGGCTTTATTGGTTGATCATGTCCTCGTCCTGAAAATGACCTTGTCCTAGGAAAACAATAGGACAGGTGTAATTTTGTTGCCCTCTCCTGGATTTTAGGTTCTATGACCGAGGATCTCTTTTTAGGACAAGTGTTTTCGAAAGAATCCTCCAAAGTCTAGGAGGAAATAAAAGATACATATGATAAGGTGGACGGTTATGTCACCTTTAACCTGCACCAAAAGTTAAATTCGTTAACTCAAAATGGCATTTTTGTATCTGAGTATTATCACAAACTCAATTCCTTGTGGAAACAATTTGATGCTCTTGTTGAACTTCCTTCGTGTACTCGTAATGCATCTCATGATTTTCATGAACATAGTCAACTTGTCAAGCTGATGCAATTTCTGATGGGTCTTGATGATATCTATCAACCTATCAGAAGTAATATCCTTACCCGTGACCCCCTCCTGTCAAAGCTGCATTTTCTCTTGTTTCTATAGAGGAATCTCATCGGGGGGGGGGGGGGGGGTACCACACCTGCTTCCCACACCAAGTCACAACACTCTGTCTTTTAAGCAAAACCACTGATAGTAAAAAGAAAACTGGTGCCAAACCTTCTAATCTCGTGTGTAAACACTATGGAGTTTCTGGACATACTATTGAACGATGCTACACACTCATAGGCTTTCCAAAAGACTTTCAATTTCGACCTAAACCTCAAAATCAAACCTTTAAACCGGTTGCCGGAAATGCCTGTGTCTCTGAGTCTCTTTCTCCTAAACAATCTGTATCTACTTTATCTTTTCCATATTCTGAGGAACAAGTTGCAGAAATTCTAAACCTTATTGGTCAGAAAAACACTCAAGATGGGGCATCTGCCAATATGGATGGTATAACTTCTATGCCTCGTCATGGTTGGATTATTGACTCTTGTGCAAACAAACACATGACATCCAACACTTCTCGTCTTAACAAAGTTGTAGATATTTCTGATTTAAACCTCACGGTAAATCAACCCAATGGGGTTGAAGCCAAATAAATAAACCAGAAATTTTAAACTCACAAATACTATAACTCTATTTCACTCCACTTTTGACCCCATCAAATCGTATTTCATTTTAAGAGATTTTCTTCTATTCTCTCTCATTTGCTTTTAGGGTTTCATTCTAGTTTTAATACATTTTGTAACTGGTATAGCAACTTGTATTTTCGTTTTTATAATAAGAAGAGTTATTCATTTGAAGATAATTCATGAAAAACAATATTCATTTTCATTGAACAACATGGATTTTTTTATTGATGGTATACAATAAAAATTATCCATATTATATGTTTATTCCAATAATACGTTTTTGTTTGTAAACTGTAGTTTACATCTAATATTTCAAGTGTAGAAGGAAATAAATATGACAAAAAACAAACATTTTTTGTTGTTTCAGAGTTATTGGTTTCGATTTGATATGCTTCGTGTCGCATTGCGCGCGGATACATAACTAGTTTAATTAAAATGAATTGATGTATTTATAAATTCAACAGTATAACATTTTAATGAATGAAATAGACAATTATAAATATTCAGACGTTTGTTAGTTTACAAAAACAAACAGTCTTAATGATTTAGATTTTAGATTTCAGCACCACCTATTAAAAATCAGAAGTGAAATCATACTTCAGACTTCAACAGCTCTTAAAAAACAAACGCCACCTAATTTTTCTTTTATTAAAGTATAGAGTAAACTACAATTTTGGTCCCTGAGGTTTACACGTTTCTATGAAAATCGTCCCTAAACTTCAATAAGTGCAATTATTGTCCCTACTGTTTGCATTTTGCTTTGAAAATCGTCCCTGATCACTAACTTCGTTAAAAAAACCCGGTTAAGTTAAGAGGGATTTTCGTCTTTTTCTTTTACAGGGAGAAGTTATACAGTTGTTTTAAAACTATAGAGACCAAATTGTAATTTTGTCTAATTTGTATAATCTCTATAAAACAAGAGGTACATGTGGAAAATGATCAACAACCTATAAAATATCTCTCAATTTAACAAATGTATTATCTCTTGATCACATAAATACACAATACAATGTAATATATCAACTAAGAACACTGAAGTTGCACAAAGACAATAGCTAATCAAAGACTTTGTCATTGAGTTTTTCAAGTTGACAAAGATTTTCAGATAGTTGGATAAATACTTCTATCTATACTCAACTTAACACCCCAAACGGAAACAAGCATGTTAGTCCAATAACTTCTAGTTAACTTAAATTCATAATAGTAAATGTTTGTAACAAACGAATTTAAGTTTTATAAATAACTTAAAAATCTGATTCTTTATTTATATAGGAAGGGTTGTTTTTTTATGTTCAGGAGAGATTATAGATGTTCAGTATCGGACTTTGTGCTTTAAAAAAAGTATGATCGTTAGAGCATCTCCAATGCCAAAGTCTTTAATAACTTTTTACTATTACAAAAAGCCTTTTAAAAGCTTTTTTGGCATTGGAGTGAAAAGTTTTTTTGATGAAAAGTTTTTAAATCACCAACCTTTTGTATGAAAGACTTTTTCCAAACAATTTTTCATTTTATCCCTCTTTCCAACTCTACCTTTTCATATAAATTTTTACATTAACCCCTTCATACAATCATATTTTCAATTTAAACCCTTTTTAATCTTTATTAATTAATCTAATTTATTAATAGAAGTAATATTATAATAAAACCAAATATATTTTATAACAAAATACATTATTAAAGATCTTTTGTCAAGACGATCAAAATGACACTAATATCGAATACCTAAAAAAATATAAAATCATAGAATATATTTATCATCTTTAATTTTTTTAACGAATTCATTTTTTTATAAGTTAAGTAATTTTTATTTTTGAGGAAATATGACATGGACTTTAAAAGGAAAAATTAAATAAGAGGCTTTTATAAAACATTATAAATAGACGAGGATACATTATAATAAATTATAATAAAGTTGATGAAAAAGCTTTTGAAAAGATTTTTACATTGGAGAAGGTTTTTAAGGATGAGTTTTTGTTAAAAAAAAGTTAGTGAAAATGTATGTGACAAAAGCAAAAAGTCATTGAAAGGGTTATGCATTGTAGATGCTCTTAGATAGCATTGTAAATATGAATATAAAATATGTCACATACTAGCTTTTGTTTGACACTATAGGATTTGGTGATGAGTGCCAAACTCCACTCAAAGACCTTTCATCACATGCCTTAGATACTCATACATATTGTAGAAACTCCACTCAAAGACCATATAAATTAGTTAGTTTTTATATAAAAAAAATATTTTGTACATGTTTTTCAATCATATTATTATTTTTTCCTGTGAAAAAGTAGGGCATATCATATTTCATTTAGTATTACATGCGTTAGATTTATATCGTACGTATCAGAATTTCAACTATTAAATTGGAAAATAATTAGCATTTATAATTAATAGAAGAGTAAATTACACTCCCGGTCCATGTGGTATGCACGTATTTTGGATCGGGTCCCTAAAACGCAGAAATTACACTGGGCGTCCCTGTGGTATGCCAAAACGCACGCAGAGGGTCCCTCCCTCTAACATCGTCTAGCATGTCACCGTTAATGGGTTTAGCCGCCTAAAATTAGAGGGGTAGACTCGTCTTTTTACCTTTTGGTTCTCATTTAAATAATTAAATCGATTCATTAGCTATACATACAAGATCAATTATGAAATCAGACACCACAACGGTAACTTCATCAAGAACACCATTCTCAATTATGAAGATACGCAGTTGTGGAAGAGATGCAATAATACGAACCTCGTGGACATCATCAAACCCAGGAAGGCGTTTTTATTGCTGTAGTAGAAAGGTATGTAATTTTCATTAAACCCAGAAAGGATTTGCCCTAATTGATCGATTTCTGTTTTCCATGATAAATAGGGAATAAGTTGATGCGGGTTCATTGATTGGTATGACCCAGTCATGTGTGATCGCTCAAAGATGATTATTCCAGGCTTGTTAAAGTCGAAAAATATGGTTAAACAAGAAAATCGCAGGCTGAAGTTGGTATTGTGTCTCACATGGTTGGCAATTGGAATGTATTTTTTCCTTGGTTGACCTAATTTGTTGTAATAGGCCAAGTTTGGGTTTATAGTGTTTTTAGGACCTTTTTAGATGTAACTTATGTTTGTTTGAGCAAGATTGGGATTATGTTTGATTTTTAATGTAAGTTCTGTTTTGATGTATGTAATCCCTGTTTTTGTTAATGTAATGAATTTGTTTTGTTATTGGATTCAATTACTGTTATGACAAACATCATGAAATCAACTGTTAAGACAAACATAATCCAACATCCATCATAACCAAAATCCATTAATACAAACATAATCTTACATCCATTATAACCAAAATCCATTAAGACAAACATTCATTAAGACAAACATAATGAAAAGAGTATGCTAACATCCATTAAGACAGTGTGCTAACATCCATTAAGACAAACATATTACAACTTCCATTATAACCAAAATCCATTAAGACAAACATCCATTAAGACAAACATAATGAAAAGAGTATGCTAACATCCATTAAGACAGTGTGCTAACATCCATTAAGACAAACATATTCCAACTTCCATTATAACCAAAATCAAATGTTAAGACATATTCCATACATACAAATACCATTAATAAAAGCTAACATCCACAATTAAGACATCATCACATAAACTTAATGTTTGCATAAAGTAACATCCAAAAGTAACAACCAAATGCAAACAACCACACACAAGCTACTGTTTTCAAAGACTAACATCCAAAAACTACATCAATTCATTGGGCTTGTCCCTTACATGTCCTAGAGTTGTGACCTTATTTCTTGCATTTCACACATGTCACTGTCTTTCCAACCCTTTTCAGCTTCCTTCCTGAGTCAGTCACTTTTCCATTTGCCTTCTTCCTCTTCTTCTTTGGCCTACCAACTTGAGTGTGATGGGTGGGTGGAATCAAAGTGGTTAAACCTGTAGACTTCATCCACAACTTCCTTCCATTGATTGGTTCCAACTTATAACTATACATCTGCTTCCATGTCTTCAGCCAATAACTTTCATGAACCCACTTCTCAAGGATTTCAACATGTTCTCCATTATTGTGCATATCCCATATGGCTGCAACAACATGTTTGCATGGTATTCCAGTGAGCTCCCATTTCCTGCAAGAACATGTTTTCTCCCTTACATCTACAATGCATTGGTCCATCCATGGACCACTAACCTGGTATCTGCAATCACCATTCCATATGGGAGTGTAATCCACAGCATCTTTCTGGATTTTATCAAACAACTTGGTTGCATTTGGAGTGAAGGGACCTTCTGCTTTGTCAATTAGGCTCTGAACCTTTGCAATCCTCTTCATGATGTATTGCCTTATACACTCTAAACATGTGATGATGGGTTTGTCTCTTCCATAAACTAGTTGTTTGTTGAACACCTCACAGTTGTTGTTCAACAAAACATCTGTATGACTTCTTCCTGTAATTTATAATCACATTAGTTATTTACCAAATCCAAGAAGTTACAATCCAGTAAGAGTAATTACCTGTGAAATGAGACCTGCTCCAGTGATTAGGGGGTATATCCTTCAACCATTTATATGTCTCAGTATTTACCATCTTCACATGCTCCATTTGCATATCAAATTCCTGGACAGTGGGTGCTGTGGCACACTTCCACAGCAAATCGTTGTACATTTTACCTTTCCAATGTTTCTTCAAATTTTCATATAAATGCCTTAGGCAAAACCTATGTTCTACACAAGGGAATACCTTTGCAAGTGCAGGTGTTATGCCCTACAAACCACACAAATATATATACATTAATGTAACATACATAAAAATTTTAAAACTAAACACTAATTATAGGTATTATACATTTTGCCTGTCAATTATAAATGTGAAGTTGAAGTTAGTTTCCAGATCCAGATCATCTCCCAAACAGCTTAAAAACCAGCTCCAAGAAGATGTGTTTTCTGCCTCAACAATGGCATATGGAAGGGGGTATGTGCCATTGTTGGAATCAATTCCAACAGCTGTAAGAACCTGTCCAGAAAAATGACCTTTGATGAATGCACCATCCAACCCTAAAAAATCCCTCATGCCAGCCTTGAAACCCCTCTTCAAATCCCCAAGGCACACATACACCCTCTTGAACCTTCTTGTTTCAACTGATGGGTCAGGGTCCACCTCAACCTCCAACTTCACAGTTGTGTCCACATTTGTTCTCTGAACTTCAAAAAGGTAATCCCTCAAACTCTTGTATTGCTCAGCATAGTCTCCACACAATTTATTCAATGCCATTGCCTTTGCTCTATGAGATTTCATCCTTGAACAGTTTTGCTCATACTTTTTCTGCATATCTTGTTGAACAACTTTGACAGGGATGTCTGGATTGTGAACTAGGGTTTCTGCTAGATGCTGGGACAAAAATGAAGCTGTACAAGCCCTAACAGATCTTGTTGGAAGACATTTATGAGTCTCCACATATGTTTTGACCATCCAACAAGAATCATTTTTACCCTTTGAAATCAGTAGGACCCAAGGGCATGAGGGCCCACTAATTGATTCCTTTTTTCCTTGACTTGGCCCACATTGACTTTCTTTATTCAATTCTGGTAGTGTACCTTTACACACAACCCTAATCCTCACTGAATCATTCTTAATTACATAGATTTGTCTTCTAGTCAATATTGCATGCATATCAATCATCTTTTTAATACCATCTTTGGTACCAAATACCTTACCAACATAAAAACTGGGAGGCCCTTCACTTCCATCACTGTGACCATTCTCCATTCTAAGTTGTTTCAACTTTCTTTTCCTTTCCATCTCCAAGTCTGAATCATCTGTGTTGCTTTCAAAGTTATCATGGTCCACTGCATCAACTACAATATTTTGTCCATCTCCAGAAACTTGCTCCTCCCTTCTACCAATCCACTCTGCTTCCAAATCTGTGTGTACCTCAAAGGCCCTAATGTCTACTTCTACTTTGTCCACTTCATCTACCATGTAATCACTGTCATCAATGGCACTCTCATCACTCTGTTGGTTATTACTGTACTCAACACTTGCATCACCCTTTTCCACATTACCACTTGCATTCACATTTGTTTCACCATCTGGGAATGGATTAAAATCACCACCAAACACTCCTTGGCTTTCAAGTTTTTGATACAAAATATTGAAGTATTCATCATCCAAAATATTTTTCTGATTGCCATTATCTTGATCATTGCCATTATCTTTGTCATTGCTAAACTCAGTGTGATTGCCATTATCTTGATCATTGCCATTATCTTGATCACCAACCTTATCTTGATCACCAACCTCAGTCCCCTTATCTTGATCACCAACCTCAGTCCTCTTATCTTGATCACCAAGTTCAGTTTCAATATCTTTATATTGATCACCAACCTCGGTCCCTTTATCATGCCATTCAAGTAATAGTCTCTTCTTGCAAGAGTTAGGATTTGCTCCATTTGCCTTTTTCCTAAGTCTACTTAACTCGGGTGAAGGGTTGTCTTCCATTTCTTCTATGACAACATTACTACCCCTTGTACTACACAAATAAGTACCTACCCTACTTTTCCATTGTTCAGTGTATACTTCAAAGAGTCTACATCCAGGAACATACTTCAACATATTTAGCACATCCTGATCATTTCCTAAGGCTTTTAGACCAAAGTCCAAGTCAGAACCAGGGATTCTAAAGTGATAATACATAGGAATTGGTTGTCTATACCCAATTTCTGTCATCATATAATCCAACTCATGTACTGAAAACACATCCGTGTCAACTAAATCAACAAAATGCACCTTATCTTCTTGATAACTCCTACTAGGTTTCTTTGTGAAACCCCCCCATGATGAATCTTGAAACTAACCAACATAGGGTAGCAATCTGTGAAAAAAAGTGGCTTTGTTATTATAGTAAAAGGATGGAAAAGCAACAATGCAGCTAAGTTTCATAACTCTATACTATAGAAAAAGGAGGGAAAATCAAATGTGAAAAGCATTACATACCATACACATCAATATATTCACTGGCATCTGAAGAGGTTTGAACATGCCACAACGTACCACCCATTTGCACAGAAAGCTTGGATTTGCACAGCAAGCTCGATGAAGAAGATGAGAAAAAGGGTTTTGCAAGAAGATGATCGTGGAATTTGGTAAGAATTAAAGGAGATTAAAGAAATATGAAAGGTTTTAGGCAAAAACATGTTTACAAGTACGTTAAATGAGAACCAAAAGGTAAAAAGACGAGTCTACCCCTCTGATTTTAGGCGGCTAAACCCATTAACGGTGACAGGCTAGTCGGTGTTAGAGGGAGGGACCCTCTGCGTGCGTTTTGGCATACCACAGGGACGCCAGTGTAATTTATGCGTTTTAGGGACCCGATCCAAAATACGTGCATACCACAGGGACCGGGAGTGTAATTTACTCTTCTATTAATTATAAATGCTAATTATTTTCCAATTTAATAGTTGAAATTCTGATACGTACGATATAAATCTAACACATGTAATACTAAATGAAATATGATATGCCCTACTTTTTCACAGGAAAAAAATAATAATATGATTGATAAACATGTACAAAATATTTTTTATATAAAAACTAACTAATTTATATGGTCTTTGAGTGGAGTTTGTACAATATGTCAATATGTATGAGAATCTAAGGCATGTCACTGATGAAAGGTCTTTGAGTGGAGTTTGGCACTCATCACCAAATCCTATAGTGTCAAACAAAAGCTAGTATGTGACACATTTTATATTCATATTTACAATGCTATCTTAACGATCATACTTTTTTTAAAGCAAAAAGTCCGATACTGAACATCTATAATCTCTCCTGAACATAAAAAACAACCCTTCCTATATTAATAAAGAATCAGATTTTTGAGTTATTTATAAAACTTAAATTCGTCTGTTACAAACATTTACTATTATGAATTTAAGTTAAAACATGCTTGTTTGGGTTTGGGGTGTTAAGTTGAGTATAGATAGAAGTATTTATCCAACTATCTGAAAATCTTTGTCAACTTGAAAAACTCAATGACAAAGTCTTTGATTAGCTATTGTCTTTGTGCAACTTCAGTGTTCTTAGTTGATATATTACATTGTATTGTGTATTTATGTGATCAAGAGATAATACATTTGTTAAATTGAGAGATATTTTATAGGTTGTTGATCATTTTCCACATGTATCTCTTGTTTTATAGAGATTATACAAATTAGACAAAATTACAATTTGGTCTCTATAGTTTTAAACCAACTGTATAACTTCTCCCTGTAAAAGAAAAGGACGAAAATACCTCTTAACTTAACCGAGTTTTTAACGAAGTTAGTGATCAGGGACGATTTTCAAAGCAAAATGCAAACAGTAGGGACAATAATTGCACTTATTGAAGTTTAGGGACGATTTTCATAGAAACGTGTAAACCTCAGGGACCAAAATTGTAGTTTACTCTATACTTTAATAAAAGAAAATTTAGGTGGCGTTTGTTTTTTAAGAGCTGCTGAAGTCTGAAGTATGATTTCACTTCTGATTTTTAAGAGGTGGTGCTGAAATCTAAAATCTGAATCATTAAGACTGTTTGTTTTTGTAAACTAACAAACGTCTGAATATTTATAATTGTCTATTTCATTCATCAGAATGTTATACTGTTGAATTTATAAATACATCAATTCATTTTAATTAAACTAGTTATGTATCCGCGCACGATGCGACACGAAGCATCTCAAATCGAAACCAAGAACTCTGAAACAACCAAAAATGTTTAGTTTTTTGTCATATTTATTTCCTTCTACACTTGAAATATTAGATGTAAACTACAGTTTAAAAACAAAAACGTATTATTGGAATAACATATAATATGGATAATTTTTATTGTATACCAACAATAAAAAATCCATGCTGTTCAATGAAAATGAATATTGTTTTTCATGGATTAGCTTCAAATGAATAACTCTTCTTATTACAAAAACGAAAATACAAGTTGCTATACCAGTTACAAAATGTATTAAAACTAGAATGAAACCCTAAAAGCAAATGAGAGAGAATAGAAGAAAATCTCTTAAAATGAAATACGATCCGATGGGGTCAAAAGTGGAGTGACCCCTCCTTTAAATACATCAGCAGTATTTCCATAATTAGCCCCTAAAGTTCCATTAATTTGCTTCGCTACCCTCCTAGAAACCCTCCATGTGAGGCGCAGTCCAGTAGAAGTAGAAATGTCCTCTTTCAGCCCTTGAACTTCAGTTTCATCCCTTCACCTCCTTATCTACTAAAAACTGAAATTTTACAATTTAAACCCAAAGTCAAGATTGGTCAAAAATAATATATTTCCAACATCCGCCCTCAATCTTGACTTTTGAAGAAATCAAGCATTCTCAACTTAGAACATAAAAAGTTGTGTTGATTTATCCCAAGAGATTTTGTAAAGACATCAGCAGTATTTTCAGTAGATGGAATTTTAGAAACTTTTAACACACCCACACTAATTAGTTGTCGAACTTGATGAACATCAATTTCGATGTGTTTAATGTATTCGTGAAAAACATGATTATATGCTATTTGAATTGCTGATTTATTATTGCAAAACAGATTTACAGACAGTAAATTCTTCAAAACCCAAACATTTTCACGACTAGTTGCAGCCATTGCACGATATTCAGATTCAACGGAGGAACAAGAAACATTATTTTGTTTCTTGCTTCTCCACGAAATCATACAATTTCCCAGAAACAAACAATAACCTGTAACAAACCTTCGAGTAGAGAGACACTTACCCTAATTAGCATCTACGAAACCTTTTAAACAAAAATTATCTGACCTAGTGAAGCTAACGCCTCTTCCCGGAGAAAGCTTCAAGTATCTAAGCACTCTAAGGGCAAGTTTCAAGTGAGATTGTCTAGGAGCGTGCATTAAATTGGATAAGGCAATGAACTGCAAAAGCGATGTCAGGTCGAGTAGCTAACAAATAAATTAACCTACCAATTAATCTTTGATAACCAGAAAATCAGACAAAGGAGGATCTTTAGAATTGCTTGAATCAGTAACTACCACATTCATATCCATAGGTGTACTACAAGGTTTACACCCAAGATATCCAAAATCATTAAGCAATTCTAGACAATATTTCCTTTGTGACTAACAAACACCATCAATACAATCTAAAATTTCAATACCCAGAAAAAACTTTATTTTTCCTAAGTCTTTTATAAGAAATTGACTTTTCAGCTGTTCTTTCACTTTATTTATTTCATCTAAACTATTACCAGTCAAGACAATATCATCCACATAGACTAATAATGCATGGAAAATAAACCCAGAAAGTTTTGTAAAAAGAGAGTAATCACTTTCACTTTGAATAAAACCACAGTCAAGAAGGCAAGTAGACAGTTTAGCGTACCATTGGCGATGAGCTTGTTTTAACCCATAAAGGGATTTAACAAGTTTACATACTTTATGATCATCAGAATTATAATAACCTTCAAGTAATGTCATGTAAACATCTTCAGACAAATCCCTATACAAGAAAGCATTATTAACATCTAATTGACAAAGACCCCATTTAAATTGTACAGCTAAAGCAATAATACATCTTACCGTTACCATTTTGACCACCGGAGAAAAGGTCTCATCATAGTCAATACCCTCTCTTTGACTATAATCCTTAGCAACGAGTCTAGCCTTATATCGCTCAATTTCACCCGTAGACTTGTATTTGATTTTATAGATCTATTTACACCCTATAGGTTTTCTATTAGGAGGTAAATCAGTAACTATCCATGTACCATTTCTATGAAGGGCTTCCATTTCATCATTCATAGTGCTTGATTAATGCAGTCATTTGACCTTCTTGGAGGCAGCCTACAGTCAGCTCTACTAGGGCTACCTAGTTGACTATGGTCACTAAGGGTTTCATCTAAGAAGGGGTTCCCACTTTCATCATTGGGAGGTAAATCAATACAATCAGTAGTTTCAGTAAAAGAATCAAAGATATTCAAGGTATTTAATTTCCATTATTTTCCTTAAAAGACTTATCCGAACTAATCTTATATGGAAAAACATTTTCATAAAATTTCACGTCACGAGTAATTAAAATTTTCTTTAAATGCAAACTAAAAAGTCTATATCCCTTTTGGGAATTTGCATATCCCAATAGAACACACTTTTCAGATCTGGATGAAAATTTGTCAGTCAAATTTGGTATAACAGCAAAACACAAACACCCAAAGTTCCTAAGATGAGTAAGGACATGTTTAAAGCCATGAACAAGTTCATAGGGACACTTCCCATTTAAAATAGATGCAGGGGTCCTATTTATCAAATATGTATCCGTAAGAATACATTCACTCCACATGTTAAGAGGTACACCCCCCCTGAAACGTAAGAGGCCTAACTACATTAAGTAAGTGTCGATGCTTGCGTTCCACAACCCCGTTTTGTTGTGGGTGTAAACATAAGAGGTTTGGTGAATGATGCCTTTATTTTTAAAATAAGAGTTAAGTTTGGAATAAGTAAATTCAGTGCCATTGTCAATTCTAAATTTTTTGACCATTTTCTCAAATTGAGTGGTAATAAGGTTCACAAACTCAACTATGTAATCGCATACTTCATGTTTTCCTTTTAACTGATACACCCATACAGCACGGGTAAAGTCATCAACAATAGTGAGGAAATATTTGTACCCTTCCCTACTTTGTACATGATAGGGTTCACTACTAGAAAAACTCAAATTTCAGACGAAAATTACCGACGGATACAAACCGTCGATAATTACCGACGGATTACCGACGGATTTCATTTAAAAAAATTAAAAAAAAAAATAAATAATTATCCGTCGGTAATTACCGACGGTCGGATTACCGACGGATTAGTTAATTTAAAAAATAAAAAATAAATAATAAATAATCCGTCGGTAATTACCGACGGATTACCGACGGATTATTTAATTTTTAATTTTTATTTATTTTTATTAATTAATCCGTCGGTAATCCGTCGGTAAATAATTACATTATTTTAAAAATATATATATATTAAATAAACCGTTGGTGTATATATGTATGAATGTTTGTATGTGTGTACATGTCTAGCTATATGTGTATGTAAGTTTGTATATATGTCATTAAGAGTACTTGGAGTCCATTAAAGCCCGATCAAGTTCATTAAGTGTAACTGAAGTCCATAAAGGTCTATACAGTGCATTAACAACCACTAAGTCAAATATGATTCGTCAAAGACCATTTGTAAACAACCATTCAGCATATTGGGCCTCTCTTAACCATTCAGCATATTGGGCCTCTCTTAACCATTCAGCACCCTAATTTCATTCTAAACAATTACCAAACAACCATGTTTCATTTTGCACTATATCATAAAAGCCTCTTAATCATTATGATGATTCCTCATGGACTACTATAGTTCATTAAGAATAAGTGGAATCCATCAAAACACATGTAATCAGTTACCATTGGTATTTTTGGGCCTTAATAAGACAAGGAGTGTCTTATTGGCCTACATGGGTTCTTAATAAGCTTTTGGTGATTCTTAATAGGCTATATTGGGTCTTAGTGGTCTTATCGAATGCAATATACACCACATGCATATATGAGTACCGACTTGGATACAAGCACGTAATAAGTCAACATTAGTGTTATTGAGCCTTGATAAGTCATAAAAGGTATTGTTGGCCTATAATGGTTCTTAATAGGTTTTAGTAGATCTTAGTGGTTTTATCGAACCCAATTTACACCACATGCATATATATAGTACTTACTTGCATACAAGCACGTAATAAGTCATCATTAGTGCTATTGGGCCTTGATTAGTCATAAAAGGTATTGTTGGGCTATAATGGCTCTTAATGAGTTATATGGGTATTAGTAGTCTTATCGAGTCCAATACACACCACATGCATATATGCAGTACATACATGCATACAAACATGTAATAAGCCACGTTGGTTTTTTTGGTCTTATTAAGTCATAAAATGTACTCTTGGACTATAGTGGTTCTCAATAGGCTTTAGTGGTTCTTATAGGCTATAATGGGCCTTAGTGATCTTATAGAACCCAATACATACCACATGCATATATGCAATACATACATGCATACAAACACTAATAAGTCACGTTGGTGTTTTTGGGTCTTATTAAGTCATAAAATGTGTTGTTGGACTATAACGGTTCTTAGTAGGCTTTAGTGGTTCTTAATAGACTATAGTAGGTCTTAGTGACCCTACAGCTCCCAATACATACCACATGCATATATGCAGTATATAGATACATACAAACACGTAATAAGTTATGCTGGTGTTATTGGACTTTATTAAGTCATAAGGTCTTGTTGGACTATAATGGTTGTTAATAAGATACGGTAGACCTTAACGATCTTATGGAGCCCAATAACATACCACATGCATATATGCAATACATACATACATACAAACACATAATAAGTAATGCTCGTGTTAGTAGGCCTTAATGATCTTATAGAGCCAAATACATACGACACACACACACACACACACACATATATATATATATATATATATATATATATATATATATATGCAGTACATACATGCATACAATCATGTAATAAGTCACTAATAAGTCATAAAAGATGTTGTTGGGTTATAATGATGCTTTAGTAGTTCTTAATAGGTTATAGTTGGTCTTACTGGCCTTATTGAACCCAATACACACCACATGCACATATGAGTACATATTTGCATTCTAACACGTAGTTCTGATAAAATATATTTTTATATTAAGGTTTCACAGATTTTATTGGTTTTTAAACTATTACATATATAACTTAATGATACATGTATTTATATTTCAATACTTAGAAATTTTTTTTACGGTGCATCACAATTACTTTAGTATTAAGTTAAAATAAAAATTGTATTAATTTAAAACAAGACAAATCATACTTA
Organism: Saussurea involucrata; assembly: GCA_033807775.1. Classification (NCBI taxonomy): domain Eukaryota; kingdom Viridiplantae; phylum Streptophyta; class Magnoliopsida; order Asterales; family Asteraceae; genus Saussurea; species Saussurea involucrata. The sequence continues at coordinate 42,763,031 of CM066323.1, forward strand.
ATATATTGATTATGAAATTATAAATAAAAAATATATACAATTTATTAATTTTCATTTCCCGCCCCCTATTTCGTTTCCCACCCTTCCTGATTATTTCCCACCCTCTTTTTTTGACTAGGTTAAAATTCCACCTCTTCAATTCGAACTCAGAGAACGACCAAGAATTGTGGTGCTGCAAGTCACACGAGAGATGAGAGAGCAGATGGTGCGATTAGGGCAGCAAATCGAGAGATGAGAGAAGCTGTGGTGTGGTGGCGATTAGGGTAAAATCGAGAGTGAGAGGAGGAAGGCGACGGTAGTGGAAAGTGGTGATGGTGGTAGCTGTTGCCGGCGGTGACGACTGAGGTGGGGGAAGTGGCCGGATGGATGGTGGTAGCTGTTGCCGGCGGTGATGAGTCGAGAAGAGGAGCACACAGGTAGGTTCGTATACGATTCTGTTGATTCACAAAGGCAAAGACCCTGACTCTCGTCACAAACTTCTCGATGTGAGGTACAATACAAAACCCAACAAAAATATGAAGTTATTTGAGTATGTTGGTCCCGAAGGGCTATACAAGTTTGTAGAAGGGGGGGGGGGGTTGAATACAAACACACAGATTTTACTTTTCTAAATTGTTTATTGATAAATCATTAACAATTTACAGCTTGTTGCGGAACAAGATTAAGGATAAACCTAAATCTAAACAAGTTGGAACACTAAGTTTCTTGCACTAAGAAAGAGAAAGAAATTACTAATAATAACCTATCTCAAGATAAGAAGGATGAACTTGTCCAGAGTTAGCAAGTTACTTCAAAAAGAAGTGAGTTCTTCTTCTTATATACTGCATGCATTTAATGCATGGCAGTTTACACTTTACACGTGGCAGCAGCTCATTGGTTGTATGTCATTGAGCTTTGTTGACAACCTTAGTAGCCACATGTTTGAACAGTGTAGTATCAGAGTGGTTGTAGGATTTCAGACAATAAGGAGTTTCTTTTCTGACACATCGTACGGAGTCGTGCAAGGGTGGTTAAGACAAAAGTACTTTGTACAGAGGACTTCATATTCAGCTTTTCGTTGATTCAACGCTTTACCATTGTTTATCAGCGAATGATAAAGTTCACTGATAGCTGAAGTCTTGTACTTGATACTTCACGTTGAGTGGACAAATCTGAGTCTTCGCTGATCCGCATCAGTTCATTAGGAGACTTGTCGCTGGTTCTTGAGCTTGATCTTCGACTTCAGCGTAGAACCTATGTTGACGTGAAACTTGTCTTCAGAGATCATAAGTAAACAACTAACTTATCAGCGATCACCATAAGGACTGAACATACTCAGCGTATTATGGTGAACAGTGTTCGATGAATGTTTATTCTAAAGAGCGAGAGTTCCTATTAGCGGTACTGTAAGATCTTAGTACTTATCAGCGATAGTGAAACTCTGATACATATTGTTTACTTACAATTTTCACTAAGTATATAAAAGAGGGTCATTATCAAATCACTGAGGGTTTGGATCAACAATCTCCCCCTATTTGATTATGACATAGCAACAGAGAAAATTGCTATTTAATGAAAACATAAGGATAAAAAGAACTCATAAAATATTTGTCCCTTTTACTGTTTTCTGGGATCTTTTATGTACTGATGGAGTAAAGTACTTTCGCTGAAATTTTTCTTTAAACTTCGTAAAGATTACAGAGGGAAGTGGAAAAATTACAAGTACAGCGAATACAATTACAAGTACAAAAGAATAACTGATACAATAGAAGAATGAGGCGATCCTGTCAGTTTATAAAGGTTCTTCCTTAATGAGAAGTTCATCAAGGGTCTTTGATGTGGGGATCATCCAGTCAGGGACATTTACTCCTTGATTCCTTTTGTTCAGCGCTTTTTCAAAGATCAAGGGTTTAAGATGCCGTGCCTGAATGTCGTTTTTGAAATCACACCAGTAGATGAGATCTTTCAGCTGTTCGATGGGAGTGATGGAAAGTTCAGAGATACGTTGAAAACGCTTTCGTCCATCCCAGTCAATAAAGAATATCCCATAGGGTTCGCTTATGACTTTCCCAGGGATGAAAGTCTCACCAGGAGGAAGAGATGTGTCAAGTGCAGAAAGGTCAGGTTCTGGACCAAGGACTTCAGCTAGAGAAAAACCAATACCTGTTTCGTTCAGTATCTGAGGACCATCTTCTGAAGATTTGGACTTTTCTTTGCAGAGGCCCTTCTTTTCTGACTTTCGAGAGGAGGAGGAGGAGGAATATCCACACAAGAATAGACTAAGTCGATCTGTTTGTTTATCAGCTTTTCAACATGATCCTTGTACTTAGACTGCGAGTTCTGGATGGCTAATCTTATCTCCAACCATTCAGAGAGACCGTATTTCGTGATGGCTTCAGCATAGAATTTTTCGTACTGTCCATTCTCTCTGAATATCTCGATTTCAGCGATTGAAACTTTGAGGGTTGATCTTCCAGCGATGAGTACCTTGATGATTCTGGAAGGTCGATATCTGAAGTGTGCCTTTTCTTTGCACCAGATTAAGGTAGATTGAGACACAATTCTCTTTTCTTCAACGATCTTCTTGGCGTCTTCCCATAGCTGACGTTGAACTTCGATTGGAGTTCTTTTCACCTTGGGGTCTTTCACTGATTGTTGAGTGAGCCGGATGGCGAGTTTTCTGTCTTTTTCTTCAACTTCTCTTCTTTCAGCGATCAGACGTTCAGCTCTGAGGTGATCCCTGTATTCCTTTTGAGAAAGTTTGAACTTTGGAGGAATAGAAGGAAGTTGATCATGCTTCAGAATGATTCGCTGAGCCTCGAACTTCTTTATTATCTCATCTCTTCTTTTCTGATCCTCTTCACTTGGTTTTTGAGGAACCAAGGAAGGTCTGTTTGTATGAGAGAGCATTTGTTCTTCAGGTTCATCAGTCTCAGAGATCAAATCCAAGACTGGGATTATTTCTTCAGCGTTGGGAGCTGGGATTATTGTTGGTGAAGTCGCAGCTGTAGGAACTTCAGCGATATCCTCAAACAGGGGAGAGGACTAGTTGAAACACAGCGATCGTACGAGTAAGAACTTGGGTAGAACAGAGATAGAGAAAGAATGTGGTTGTGTATAGAGGTTTTATGGAGAGGAGAGCTGAATGTGTATAGATAGATAGAGGAGGGATGAGTGTAAGGAAGATTTAGTGTACCTGACTAACTGGCTTTGGAAGCGAGATCATCAGATTGTCATTGTCTTCAGCGACACCTTTTCCTTTGCCCTTGTCAGCTTCAGACGCAGAAGGCTTTGATTTGGTCCGCTCCCCTGAAGGTTCGTTTATCACGATCCCTTTAAGAGCTGTAGTCCTCTGAGCAGGCTTGACGATAAAGGAGTCATCATCATCATCGTCATCATCATCATTCTTTGGGGAATAGGATGGTTCATCATCAGATAAGTCGATGGCTTCTTCATCTTCAGCTTCAGATTCAGATTCTTCAGCTTCTTCTTCGAGTTGCTCCCCCTCAGATACAGAGGTAAGCTTCTCGGTTCCCTCAAGGTTTTCATCTCCCTGAGGTCCAACAGTTGTTTCTTCATTTGTCTTCCCACCCTCTTTAGTAAGGGTGAGGTCTTTAGTCTTCTCCCCCTTGACAGATTCATCATGGGGAAGGTCTTCAGATATCTTCTCCCCCCCCCCCCCCTTCCTCATGATGAGTGGGGGAGGAATGCGATGACTCAGCATTAGGTTTTGGTTCCCTGTCTTCTTGGCCAGGGATCCCCATATAATCTTCAATCGCTGCTACTCGGTCTTCTAGGCCAGTAATAACAGGATTGATCTTCAAGAGTTCATCACGATCTGCCGTAGTAAAATGCGTCGGTGCAGGGGCAGGGGCGGTCATGTTGTTCAGGATCTGCTGCATCATTGTCTTCATTGAAGTGACGTCAGTCTTCACAGAACTCATGTCAGTCTTCACTGAACTGACGTCAGTCTTTACAGCAGACATATCTCCTTCGAGTTTTCCAACCGATGACTTCAGCGTTGTGACCTCGCTGGACATGGTGTGAACTGATGTTTTGATGGAGAGGTAGTCTGTGTAGATGTCAGCGAGAACTTTGGCGAAGTCACCAAGAGTTTTATCAACCTTCTTCAAGTCAGATTTGCAGGCTTTCTCTTCCACCACTGTTGTCAGCTTTGTAAGATTCTCTCCAGCGTTTGTTACAGCTGAAGAGTTGTCAGAGAGAGTAGTGGTGAGACCTGTCAGCTTCGTCTCCAAGTTCTTCAGAGAGGCGTTGATGTCTCCCAAATTAGGACCTGTAACATATAAGTACTTGTGAACAGAGGAAAGCTCAGAAGTTTGGGATTCAGTTACATTGTATATGGGTTGGTGTATACCTGCAGGAGGGTCGACGAAGTCATCAAAACTTCTGTGACCTGAAAAGTGTTCCATGTCGTCAGCGAGAGTGCGTATACGCATGGACGTTCCTACAGGTCCTGTATCAGCTTTAGCTTCTGGAGGAATGACAGGTGCTCCAGTGACAGCTGGATTAGAGTCCAATTGAGTAAAGGGAGGAGCGAAGGTTGAGAATGTTGGTTGGGTGCGGAGTTCAGCGTTGGATCCGCTGAGAATCACTTCTTCAGTCTGTGGAGAGACTGAAGGAGATTGGGTAGATTCCAAGTTTATAACCTCAGCGTTTAGAGACGCTGAAGCTGGGATAGAATGGGTGGCTTGTTCAGCTGTGGCAGAGCGTACCACTGAACGTTCCTTCAGCTCTTCGAGATGAGTTGAGGAGTCTTCAGCAAGAGATTGTTGGGGTTGCTCCTTGGTTTTATTAGTTCTTTTGGAACTAATTTGGGTAGAGGAGTGTTTCCTTTTATGAGAAGGAATGGAGGTTGCAGCTTGGGTATCAGCGATGGGTTTGTCTGCTGAAGGAGCTGTAGAAGTCGAAGAAGTAGGGTTGAGAACAGTTAAGAGTGTAGAAAGACGTACCTCGTTTTCCATTGGTTTGAAGTCGAGTACCTTAGGGCCAACCTGAGAGAGTTTCAGGTCACCCTCTTTTTGGTAGCTGTCCTTCAGGCCTGTTTGGAAGACGGCGCTGATGAATCTTGGATAAGGAACCCATGAAGATCGGTCAGCGGCGGAGTCTACTCTGAGAACTAGATCATCATAGATTATTGATTCCCAGTCTATATGTAGACCTTTCAACAATGCATATCCTATTGCTTGCTGAGGTTGAGCGGCTTGACCAGAGGAGCCGGTCTTTGCAGTCATGCAGCTGATTAAGTGAGCGAAGATGAAATTCATCTCGCTGGGCATTTTCGATTTCTTGATGAGGGTCAGCTTCTTCTCAGGCTTCTTGTCCCTCCCAGTTTCCCATACGTAGCCCATTGCATCGAAGAATGCAGTGATGGCTTCCCTATCTGAGTGTTTCTTGTGGTCAGGGAGGGGAACAAAAGGTTTTTCTTTAGAGGCGAAGGGAAGGCTCAGGGCTTTGCGGATATTGGCAGGGGTGATTTTTATAGTGCCAAAATCCGTATCACAGAGGATGCAGTCAATTATTTTTTAGGAGTCTTTGGTTGATGGTAGTTGAGAGTGTCTGGCAGAATACCAGAACTAAGATAGCAGTAGCTGATGTGCAGGAGGTGTTATCGTCAGGGCTGTAGAGAGGCAACAATTTTTCAGGAAATTCACAGCATCATTCAGATGTGTGACTTGCTTCGAGGAGAAAACTCGAGAAGCGCATAGAGGTTGTTGGTTTTTGTCCAATCCAGTTCTTCAAGAAAGAACTTGACCTGAGGAGCCTTGATGATTTCCAATTCCTCAGCAGCAGCAGCCGTGTTCTCAGCGGTGGTGTTCTTGGAATTGGAAATGTCAGTAGATGCCATTTCTGTATTATCAGTTCAACCAAAGATTAACAAATAAGAATAATCTTAATGTGGAAGGATTTTCCAATAAGATGGTTCGAATTTTGTCCATTTCATTCAGACAAAAATGTCTTAATGAAGATTAGGGTTTTTCTTGTTTTTGAAAAACGAAATGCAAACCCAATAAAAAAATCTTGTTTTCCAGTTTCCTTTGAGAATTAGGATTCAGGAAAAACGTATGAAGAACAAGTTTAAGATTTTGCGTTTAAACTTGAAGAACAACCATGAAAGGTTGTGTTCATAAAACCATGAAAGAAATGATTTCATTTGAAAAAGCTCTTTTGTTTGATCTTGTAAAAACAATGAGAAGATCATTAACAAGTTTAAGAAATAGGTAAATAACAGAAATATTAACCTGGTTCGTTGAAGAAGAAGAAGTTCTTGAAAAACTTGAGAGCACAAATGCAACAGTAATTTTTTCTTGCTTGGAGGAGAAGTTTTTCGCGTAAAAGAGAAAGATAAACCCAAAAAGTGTTTATACAGTGAGATTAGAGAGAGAGAAAAACTCGAGCGGGAAAGTTTTTCATCATGACACGGACACGTGTTTGCATTTGATTGGATGGTAAACGAAACGTGCAAACGTGTGTCAGAAAAAGAACGTGTCGGGGCTTATCCGTTGCAATGACGTCACAACTGTCCTTTCATTTTCTAGGATGTCTCTGAGGTTTTGAAAACTCAGGGACACTTTTAAAAACATGAAGCACTTAATAGAAATATCAGTGTTGGTTTTAGAAATTTCAAAGTATCGCTGATTAAGGAAGAGATATTCAGCGATGCAATTTGTTTTGAAATCTTGCATTTACATGCGATTGTCAGTGAGAGAAAAACATACCTTGATATCAGCGAATCAAGTTTATTCAGAGAGAATGATATAATGGGTTATACAAGTTGATTTTATCCTTGCGCTGATCAAATGTGAACCGCTGAAGATTTTACTCTTCAAAGTTCAGCATTCCAAGCTCGCTGATGAGGAAGTTGAATCTTGTCTCATCAAGGGGTTTGGTGAATAGATCAGCTAACTGATAATCAGTTGGGATAAAGTGAAGTTCTATATCACCATTCATTACATGATCTCTGATAAAATGATACCTGATTTCGATGTGTTTTTTTTTTTAGTGTAGCACTGGATTGTTGGCTATAGCGATGGCACTTGTGCTGTCGCAATAGATTGGAATATTTGAGAGATGTAGGTCATAGTCCAGTAGTTTATTTCTCATCCACAAGACCTGAGAACAACAGCTTCCAGCGGCTACATACTCAGCTTCAGCTGTGGAGGTGGACACTGAGTTTTGCTTTTTACTTGTCCAACTCACCAGCTTTCCACCCAGGAGCTGACAGCCTCCTGTGGTGCTTTTCCTATCCAATTTGCAACCTGCAAAATCACTATCTGAATAGGCGATTAGATCGAACCCTGAGTCTTTGGGATACCAAAGACCCAGATTCACAGTACCCTTAAGGTATCGAAAAATTCGCTTTACAGCGGTCATATGAGATATATTAGGTTCAGCTTGATATCGTGCACACAAATAGGCTGCGTACATAATATCGGGTCGGCTAGCTGTAAGATACAAAAGAGAGCCGATCATCCCACGGTACATCGTGACATTAACAGGAGTACCATTAGTATCCTTATCTAGTGTCAGCGGTGGTGCCATAGGGGTTTTCATAGCTGAACTCTGAGTTAAATCGAATTTCTTCAGCATATCTTTAACATACTTTCCCTGATTAATGAAAGTTCCTTTTTCATTTTGCTTTATCTGAAGACCAAGGAAATATGTTAGTTCACCCATCATGCTCATTTTATACTCATCTTTCATTCTATCAGCGAAACGAGTACAAAGATCAGGGTTAGTAGAACCAAATATAATGTCATCAACATATATCTGAACAAGGATGATATGACCTTTTACTTTCCTGAAAAATAGAGTCTTATCGATTTTACCACGCTCAAATTGTTCGATATGGAGATAAGTAGAGAGTGTGTCATACCATGCACGTGGAGCTTGCTTTAAGCCATAAAGTGCCTTATCCAGTTTATAAACATAACCTGGACGCTTAGGATCTAAGAATCCTGGAGGTTGTTCCACATAGACTTCTTCATTCAGCTTTCCATTTAGAAACGTGATAGGCGGGTATCACCCCCCGTAAATCTTACCGCAAGTGTACGGGTCGAAGTCAAGTAATAGTACTTAGAAAGTACGAGTATCGAATCACAGGGAACTAGGAACTAAGTATCACAATGACTATAATTACTATTAACTGAACGGTTGCAAATTGAGAGGTTGGTTTAAAAACTACTTAATTGCAGAAATTAAATCAAACACAAGACAGGAAACAGCTTTGGAAACTTCAGATAGAGAAAACAGTTGAGGGTTGGAATTCCTTAGGTTTTCACATACGAATATCAGACTTAAAACGATTACCAGTTATTCCCTTAATGAGTACCCAATCTTTAAAATTCACCATTATTCTCTTTCGAGCAACAACGGGTTTTATTTTGAAAAGGGCAAGTTTTATCTTTCGATCTCAACCTATGGATTTCAAAACACATTAAGTTCAAGATGTTAAACGGGACCAAGGTTTACCTGGTATATCTCTATCACCAGTTTCTCACCTTAGGCATGCAATTTCTAGTTCTAAGTAACAGTTAATTCTCTCGAACTTAATTGAAACAAACAAATCAGATGTAAATTGGCCAAATTCACAAAAGCATTAAAAACTAAATCACAAGCTTCATTAAAATAAGAAAAACTGATAAAAGTCATTCGTCATCCGTTCATATGTTCAAACCTAATTCAATCAAACCCCCAACATCTTAAAGTTAGTTCATGATGTTGGGGAATAAAAACGTAAGAAAAGGAGATGAAAAAGTGTGTGAAAACATGATAAACGTGAACTTGAAAGATGTAATGATGAACTCCCTTTTATCCGCTTTAATCCAATTCGTATCGTGAACGTCTCCTCGAATCGTCCTCTATCGTGGCTCCAAAGTCTCCGAAAAGGCTCTGAAAATCGGCCCTAAAGCTGCTGCTCCCGTCCTCCAAAAAGTGGTATCGCGATAATAACCTAAAAATTGAAAAATCAGCCTTAAAAACGCCAAAACCGTGTGTGTCGCGGTTTGTGCCGTGGTTTGTAAACCGCGCGCCAAACCGCGCGGTGGCGTTGAACAGTGTGTGCCGCGGTTTGGGAACACTGTGTCGCGGCATGGAACAATGTGTGCCACGGTTTGGGCCGCGGTTTGGGAACTGAGTGCCGCGGTTTTGGACTTGGATCTCGGGCTTCCGTTGGCTTCGTTTGGGACTCGTTTTGGGCTCTTTTCCGCTTCTTTTCTCGAAGTTTGTCTTCCTTTTAGATTACCTGCACATTTCACTCAATAAACCGTAAAACTTCGCCTTTTTGCAGGAACACAAGCCAATCTCATTGGTTTGAGAACCGAAAATAACGCCAAAAGGTGGCGTTATCAACAACCCCAAACCGAGCGTTGCTTGTCCCCAAGCAAATTAGAGATAAAATAGACTAAAAGCACACATCAGTGAAATATAATAATTGCACAACTCCCAATTGGTACCACGTGATGCACTGGTGCTTTCCCATACCCGTGAATGCCTATCTCACTCTCGCCTCATCCTTATTTTGTTTGATCTACGACCTTTCATTGTAAGTTGAACTCGTGACTGCTAAGTTTCCATTAAAGTCGTACTAGGTCTAAACATACTAGGGAAAACATTTCGCCTCGACCTTACCTCACGGGATTCGCTCAATTCGCTCGAACCTAGGTTATTGCACATGTTGTCATGTATAGGAGGTTATGTACAAGAATATTCAAAATTCACATGACAACTCTAATGAAAGACGCACAAATGTCCAAACAGTCGATCTCAGAAAGGAATCAAGTAGCAAGACAGGGAGTATCAGTAAAGGTGGTAGCATACCGTAATCACGTTTTCCAGAAGATCATCCAGGTCTTGACAAGGGTTGTAACGGGGCTAAGGTTATGGCTAGGAAGTGAAGGGTAAAAGGGAGCAAAGATCCTCGGTGTGTCAAACTTTTAGCAATTTTGAACTTTATAACTTTCTTTCCTATCACTTGGCCCTTTTGTCACTATCGGAGTCACTTTGACTCGCTTATTTAGCTGCTATCACTATTATTTAACTGACTAGTTCTTTTTTTTGGGACTTCCTTGGTCCTCTTTATTTGATTGGGGCTTCATTGGCCCTCTTTTCTATTTACTCTCCTGACTGGCATGTACTCTTTTCTTTTCCGCTCAATCTTTCATAGTTCATTACCGCTTCTAGTTGACACACTTTCGGATGGGGTTGGCTAAGGCTTTTGGCTCGGGTTTAAAGGTGGGTCTGAATTGAAAAGGTGAGTGTATGGCTACAAAGGGGGCTATGGTTGCGCACAAATGGGTGAAAAGGGTACGATAGCTAAAAACAGGGTTAAACAAACACACAATGCCTGGAATCATATCTGAAGGTCCACACGATATGGTCTACTACACCCTTACCTAATATCCCGATGGTCGTCTTTGCTACTCAATGCAATAATATGGCGAGATCATTCCATATTCACGACAAGGAACTCGAAAAAGTGTATACAATTTTCGTGTATGAATCCCTCGAAATGAAAGAACGTCTTTTAGGATCAATTCTCACTAATGGGTGGTCTCCACTAATGTCTCTAGTCATGTCCTTTCCCAGTCCTTCCCTAATGGTCACGTCACTATCACGAGATTCTCCCCACAATGGTCGGTCTCAATCATTCAAAACAATTTTTTTGGCTAAAGTGATCTAAGCATGCAGAGGTGCGGGAAATCTACATGCATAAACGTGGGCCCGATTGGGCAACCCCAAACCTTACCCACACATTGTCCCCAATGTACGAGTGTCGGCATAGGCGATACTAAGACAAGTATCGTTGTGCGGTTATTACAGGCAACAGACAGGTAAGGCACAGTATTAAGCACAAGCATCAAAGAGCTATTCTAGCATTTTTAAAAACATGGCCACCCCAAACCTAGGCCGAGGCCTAGGTTTGTCAAACAAAGCCAACCCCAAACCTCGGTGAAACCGAGGTTTGCACAGGATTAAAAGTGAGTGTGTAGATGTTAAAAGTGAGGCACCCCAAACCTAAGTGAAACTTAGGTTTGTTGCATCTCGTTAACTTATAAGAAACCCAAACATCTTACACACCCGTTAACTACGGAGTTAGAGCGTACCTGTTTGCCCGGACGGAGAAATCCTCTTGAAAGATTGAGCAATCACGAACGAGAGAAATCGGAGAAAAAGGAGAAGGGAAAGAGAGAGGGTAGACACAAGGAAAACAAAACAAAAACGACAGAAAGCAAAGCAACGAAACACACAAAGCAGGGAAAGAAAACACAGCACGAAAACGGAAACAGGGGAGCCGCGCGGTTTGGAAACCGCGACACAAGCCGCGTAACTTCCTGCTTCAGAAAACAAATAGAGGACCCCGCGGTTTGGCATGCGGTTTGTAGGCCGCGGCACAAGCCGCGTAAGTCCCTGTTTCAGCTATTTTTTGATTTTTCGTAAGTAAGAACACACTCAAAACTGGAAATTAAAAAGAAACTAACCTCGGTTGGTTTGCTTCCCACCCAGCGCCGTATTTACAGTCGTGGCACGACTTTCATTTCGATCACTCCTTCGGCTTTTCATGCTTGACCGGCTTCTCTTCACTTCTACTCGCGAACATCTTAAATGTCACCCTTTCGCCTCCAGCTCTTAGTGTCATCTCCCCTTCTTCCATGTCAATCAAAGCTCTGCTCATGGCCAGAAACGACCTTCCCAAAATCAATGGGACCTTTATGTCCTCATCGATGTCTAACACCACGAAGTCCACCGGGAAGTAGAATTTGCCGACTTTGACCAATATGTCTTCGACTACTCCATGTGGATATACTATCGACCTATCCGCAAGCTGAAGGGTCATGTTTGTCGGCTTCACTTCCCCGAGGCCGAGTTTCCTGAAAACAGATAGAGACATTAGGTTGATACTAGATCCCAAATCGCATAATACCTTATCAAAATTAAAACTCCCAATTTGGATAGGGATCGAAAAACTCCCTGGATCCTTGAGCTTCGGGGGACGCTTGTTCTAGATTATAGCACTACACTCCTCAGTAAGTGCAATTGTGGCCTGATCCTCAATCTTCCTCTTCTTGGATAAGATGTCTTTCATAAATCTCGCATATGAGGGCATTTATGCCAAAGCATCTGCAAAAGGAATGTTAATGTGCAGCTTTTTAAATATATCAAGAAAAACTTAGAAAAGTTAACATCATCCTTATGCGATTTAAGTCTGCTCGGATAGGGCACTCTCGGTACCACCGGCTTGACCGGTGGTTGCTTTGGCTTCGTCTCCTCACTTTTCTTGTTCTCTTCATCCTCCGGGTTCTCCTTCATCACGAACTCTTTATCAGCCTCCAACTCATCTATGTCAATGATCTCCACATCTTGCTCGATCTCTTTTGATGACGATTCTCGTGTTGGGTTTCCAATCAGCTCCTTGCCACTTCTCAGGTAAATGGCATTACACTCCTCTCTTGGCTTCTTTTCAGTCATTCTTGGGAATGTGCTGGGGGCTCGGTTTTGTAGGGCTTCGGAGATTTGCCCCACCTGTCTCTTGAGAATCTTGATGGAGGCGGTGTTCTGATCGGTTGCCGCCTTGACTGTACTTACCGTGCTCGCCAACTCTCCAACTGTGTTGTCCATCTTGGTCATGAACTTCATCATCATCTCTTCCAGCCCCGGCTTCTTCTCCCTGGATGGTCCTTCGTTCCTTTGGTTGAAACCTGGAGGACGGTAGGCATTGTTAGTATTTGAATAATTCGAAGAGTTAGAAAAATTACCTTGTTGTTGACCGGGTTGACTCCATGAAAAATTGGGGTGTTTCTTCCACCCTTCGTTATATGTATTGGAGAATGGATCATTCCTCAGTTGGTTGTTCCGGTTTTGTAAGAATTGCACTTGTTCAGGTGCTTCCGGATTACCTCCCTTCAAGTGGTTCGTGATAAAAGCTAGTTGAGCCTTTAGTTCTTTCAGCTCATCCGATTCTTGAATGCTTGCGACTCTTCTTACAGCTGATCGTGGAGTAGAGAAGCTGTGTTCGGCCAAGTTCTCGATCAGCTCGCATGCTTCTTCATAAGTTTTATCCATCAATGCTCCACCCGATGCGGCAGTGATATCGTTTTTGAACTGCGGGTGAAGTCCACTATAGAATGTATGGATTATTACCCATCCGTGCAACCCATGATGAGGGCACTTCTTGATCATATATTTGTAACGCACCCAAGCTTCATATAAGGTCTCTTGCTCCCATTGCGCAAAATGAGTGATGTCAGCCATTAATTGAGAGGTTCTTCCCGGGGGGAAGAATTTCTGAAGAAATGCGGCCTTCAGGTCGGCCCAGGTGGTGATCTGATCCACTGGTAAACTCTCTATCCAGATTTCAGCTCTCCCCTTGAGTGAGAAGCTGAACAGTCTTAACTTGACGGCATCCTCGTTCATGCCATTAATCTTGAAGGTGCTGCAAATCCTCTCGAATGCACGGAGATGTGCATGAGGGTCTTCGGTCGGTGCTCCTCCATATTGATTTTGTTGCACCATCACGATGGTGCTCGGTTTGATCTCGAAGTAATTCGCTGCAGTGGCGGGCGGTTGGATGCCTACCCGTGCGGTTGCCATGTTTGGATTGGCAAATTACCGCATCGGAACTCTCGCCGGAGGAGGCGGAGGTGGGTTGTTACCAGGTGGTCTATTGACGGGAATTTCGTCACCCATCTTTAGATGTCTTCGGGCTCTGGTCTCTTGGCGTATTCGGCGGGCGGTTCTTTCAATCTCCGGATCGATCGGTTTGAGTTTCTCCCCTCGGGTCTTTCTTGGCATAAACCAATTAGTACCTGAAACGAAAAACAAACAAAAATTAGCAACCCAAAAATTGAAAGTGAAGGAATATAAAGCAATAAAAAAATGTTCAATCTAATAGTGCTTATAGCTGGTAGTGCTATCAGTTGCAACTAGTTCCCCGGCAACGGCGCCAAAAACTTGATAGGCGGGTATCACCCCCCTAAATCTTACCGCAAGTGTACGGGTCGAAGTCAAGTAATAGTACTTAGAAAGTACGAGTATCGAATCACATGGAACTAGGAACTAAGTATCACAATGACTATAATTACTATTAACTGAACGGTTGCAAATTGAGAGGTTGGTTTAAAAACTACTTAATTGCAGAAATTAAATCAAACACAAGACAGGAAACAGCTTTGGAAACTTCAGATAGAGAAAACAGTTGAGGGTTGGAATTCCTTAGGTTTTCACATACGAATATCAGACTTAAAACGATTACCAGTTATTCCCTTAATGAGTACCCAATCTTTAAAAGTCACCATTATTCTCTTTCGAGCAACAACGGGTTTTATTTTGAAAAGGGCAAGTTTTATCTTTCGATCTCAACCTATGGATTTCAAAACACATTAAGTTCAAGATGTTAAACGGGACCAAGGTTTACCTGGTATATCTCTATCACCAGTTTCTCACTTTAGGCATGCAATTTCTAGTTCTAAGTAACAGTTAATTCTCTCGAACTTAATTGAAACAAACAAATCAGATGTAAATTGGCCAAATTCACAAAAGCATTAAAAACTAAATCACAAGCTTCATTAAAATAAGAAAAACTGATAAAAGTCATTCGTCATCCGTTCATATGTTCAAACCTAATTCAATCCAACCCCCAACATCTTAAAGTTAGTTCATGATGTTGGGGAATAAAAACGTAAGAAAAGGAGATGAAAAAGTGTGTGAAAACATGATAAACGTGAACTTGAAAGATGTAATGATGAACTCCCTTCTATCCGCTTTAATCCAATTCGTATCGTGAACGTCTCCTCGAATCGTCCTCTATCGTGGCTCCAAAGTCTCCGAAAAGGCTCTGAAAATCGGCCCTAAAGCTGCTGCTCCCGTCCTCCGAAAAGTGGTATCGCGATAATAACCTAAAAACTAAAAAATCAGCCTTAAAAACGCCAAAACCGTGTGTGTCGCGGTTTGTAAACCACGCGCCAAACCGCGCGGTGGCGTGGAACAGTGTGTGCCACGGTTTGGGCCGCGGTTTGGGAACTGTGTGCCGCGGTTTTGGACTTGGATCTCGGGCTTCCGTTGGGTTCGTTTGGGACTCGTTTTGGGCTCTTTTCCGCTTCTTTTCTCGAAGTTTGTCTTCCTTTTAGATTACATGCACATTTCACTCAATAAACCGTAAAAGTTCGCCTTTTTGCAGGAACACAAGCCAATCTCATTGGTTTGAGAACCGAAAATAACGCCAAAAGGTGAAGTTATCAAAACGCTGACTTAACATCCATCTGATATACTTTGAAGTCTTTGTGTACAGCGTATGCTAAGAATAGACGAATAGATTCTAGTCTTGCTACTGGAGCAAATGTTTCGTCGTAATCTATGCCTTCCTCTTGTCTGTATCCCTGATCAACAAGACGAGCTTTGTTGCGGGTTACAGTTCCATGTTCGTCCAACTTGTTTCAATAGACCCATTTAGTGCCTATCACTGTCTTGTCAGTTGGTCTTCGAACAAGTTTCCAAACTTTGTTTCTTTCGAATTCAGTCAGCTCTTCTTGCATGGCGCTGACCAAGTTTGGATCTTTGAGGGCATCATCTACTTTCTTTGGTTCAGTCAGAGAAATAAAGTTAACAAATAAACAAATATTACTTGCACTTCGTCGAGTCTGAACACCAGCGTTTGGATCACCAAGTATTTAATCAATTGGGTGATTCACAGTCCATCGCTGAGCCGGAGCGTGAGACGCTGACTCAAACTGAATTGGAAGAGCTGAAGATGAGGCTTCCGCAGCTTCTGGAGTATCAGCCAAGAGAGGAATGGGTGCAGTTGTCATTATATTCACTGATTGCTGAGAAGTAGATGGAGTGTCTGAGACATTTGATTCAGAAGCAGGTATAGTGTTTAAAGGAACAGCTGAGACCCATGATGTTTCAGCTTCACTATTCTGCATGTTTGGAATGATAGTAGGACTATCATCTTCAACTGTACGAGTATGAGTGGGAATATCTTCTGAATCACCAAGATGAGAAAACATCCATTGATTCAGTTCTTCAGTATCAGCGGACGGTTTAGAGTTCGCTGAACGGGATTCGTCAAACGTGACGTGAATTGTTTCTTCTACAGTTTGTCTTCTTCGATTGAAGACTCTGAAGGATTTGGAGATTGAAGAATATCCAAGAAAGATTCCATCATCAGCCTTAGGATCAAACTTTCCAAGGGCATCTCTGTTGTTCAGTATGAAACATTGACATCCAAAGATGTGAAGAAAGCTGATTGAAGGCTTTCTCCCATGAAAAAGTTCATAGGCTGTTTTATTGAATCTTTTGGCTATCAGCGACTTGTTTTGCGTAAAACAAGCAGTGTTGACAGCTTCTGCCCAAAACTGAGTAGGCAGGTGAGAATCGCTGAGCATTGAACGTGCAGCTTCAATAATTGTTCTATTTCTTCTTTCAGCGACTCCATTTTGTTGCGGTGTTCTCACTAATGAAAAGTTATGAGAAATACCCTTACTCTCAAAGAAGGAATCAAGAGAACTGTTTTTTAATTCAGTCCCATGATCACTCCTTATTGAGCGAACGGTCAAGTTGTTCAGGGTTTCCATCTTCCGAACAAAGGTGATGAGTTCTTCAGGGGTGTCACTCTTAGAACGGAGAAACATTACCCATGTATATCGAGAGAATTCATCAACTATGACCAGTGTATATTTCTTTCCAGCGATGGATTATTTGTTAACAGGGCCAAACAAATCCATATGGAGAAGTTGTAGAGGAGATGACACTAAGGAGACTTGCTTTGACTTAAAGCTTGCTTTGGTCTGCTTCCCTTTCTCACACGCTGAACATAAAGACTCTTTGGGGTATGAGTGCTGAGGTAGACCAGTGACTAACTCTTTTGAAGAAAGAGTGTTCAGTGTCTTGAAATTCAGATGAGAGAGCCTCTTATGCCATAGCCAGTTGACATCAGATGAGGCTTTTGAGAAGAAACAGGAGTTCTCAGTGGTTGTTGAGTCCATGTTTATTACATAAACATTTTCCAAACGATAACCGCTGAGAGCTATCTTCTCCTTTTTGTCAGTGACAAAGCAAGATTCCTTAGTAAAGATTACTTTGTTATCCTTATCGCAAAGCTGACTGATGCTTAAAAGATTATGCTTCAGCCTTTCAACATATGCGACTCTTCTGAAGGTGGTTGTACCATTAGAGAGTACACCAAATCCTCGGGTATGTCCTTTTCCGTTTCCACCAAAAGTCACAGAGGGACCCTTCTCTTCCTTGTATTCAGCGAGCAGGCTTTTCTTTCTAGTCATGTGTCTAGAGCATCCGCTATCGAGATACCAGATACCCTTCTTAACCTGCATTACAAAGGAAGATTAGTTTTTCTTGGGTACCCACTTAACCATGTGTACACTTTTGTCAGTGGAAGTAGTTGGAATGGAAGGTTCAGCAATCTTCGCAGCATTTGAAAATTCAGCTTTGTCATTCTTCACTTTGGTTAATTTCTTAACCTCAGTGGTCTTCTTTGCCTTGGGGGCAATGATCTTCGCCTTAGCTATATTTTCAGCTTTGGTGGTTGTGGGGCACTTACTAGCAATATGATCAGTGAGTCCACAGTGATAACATTTCCTATAACTAAAAGTAGTTCTAGGACCATTTGAATGCTGAGCTTTAGATTTTGAATTAGAAGTACCAGCACCAAGTAAGCTATTGGCTTTTGAAATGGGAGGAACATTCAGTTCTTCGGATTTCTTACCAGAGACATCCACTCTGATTCTAGGAGTAGATCGCTGAATAGATCCGCGCCAAGTAAATCCAGAGATCTGATTCCTTGATCCAGAGGGATGAATCACTAAAGCTTTAGAAGCATTCAGCTTAGGTACTAAGGTACCCTTCTGAGGATTTTGGTTAAAACCAATTCTTTTACCTTTATCTTTAAAGACAGAGGTAGGTTTTGGATAAACCATTTTCTCTTTACCTTTTGAAGAGGTAGAAATTTCCTCAGGGATAGGCGGTCTAGACGAGGAACACTGAGAGGATGAAGTATCAGCGACTGAGGATACGAAAGTTCCAAATAAGAGCATGGAACGATCAGTGGTTGGTTCTAGATGATCAGGTTTGTAACCAAGACCACGTTTATCACTCAGGGGAATCTGAGACTTAATTATCTCAGTGATCTTTGTTGAAGAATTACACCATCCTTCAACAGTAGCTTTTTCAGCTCTTAATGCAGCGATAGCTTCTTCGCGCTCGATTTTGACTAGCTGATTTAAGTGCACTTGATCTTTAAAATCTTCTTCAATTTTAGAAAGCTTTTCTATTTGAAGGTGACAGTTTTTAAGCTGTTCAGCGAGATCAAGGTTTTGATTTTCAACTACAGTTTTGCCATTCATGGCTTCATATAAACTTATAGTCAAGAGATCGATTTTACGAAGGCTATCAGCTTCATCAATATTTGCAATATTTGTAAAGAAGGAAGGTGATACCTGAATAGCAGAGGTTGAAGTGGAGGGAATGTCTGAACTTTCTTCCTCATCTTCAATCTTGGCCATAAGGCAGAGATTGGCTTCATCATCTTCAGAGTCAGATGATGATTCTTCTTCATCAGAGGCAGCCCAATCATAGTTGGCCATCAGGCCTTTGCCTTTCTTCTTAAAGCTTTTCAGCTTCGCATACTTTTCTTTCAGCTTGGCGTATTTGTCATCTTTATTCCTGGGAATAAAGGATTTCTTGGGAAACGCTGAGTTTTCGAAACTTTCTTAGATCTGCACTCGTTAGCGAAATATCCTATCTTTTCGCAGTTAAAACAAGTAGCAGTAGCCTTATCAACAGGAGTTGATGATCTTGGCTTGTCAGTAATGGAAAGAGGTTTATTCTATCTGAATATTTTCTTTTTGGCGAATCTCCTGAACTTTTTAGTAAGGAGAGCCAAAGATTCATCATCATCTGAAGAGTCAGAATCTGATGACCTTTCAGAGTTACTTTCCAACTCAGTGATAGTGACCGAGGGTCGCTGAGTGGAAGGTTCCTCTGAGATTAAAGCAATACGGGTGCTTTTGGAATCCTTTACAAGATTCTTCTTAAGATGACTCGATTGCTCATGATTCAGCATCGTGCCATATAAGGTAGAAAGGGTCATTGATCTTACATCCTTTGACAGCTTGAGACACATAGAATAACTGTCCCAGCTTTCAGGTAAACATTCTAAAAACTTTGTCAGCACTTCAAAGTTAGAATATTCCTTACCAACAGTTTTTAGATCTATTAATAAACAGTTAAAACGTTGGTGAACTTCAGAGAGAGTTTCATTCTTACCACAAATGAAACTTTCGTACTGTCTTACCAGGTTGATCTTTCGAGAGTCCTGGACTTCAGAAGTACCTTCATACTGATCACAGATTGTGTCCCACATGGCTTTTGAGGTTTTCAGGTTCATGACGGAATGGTAGACTTCGTCAGGAAGAGCCATGGATAGTATGGATCTGGCTTTTGTGTCGATAGCCACTTTCTTCTTATCTTCGTCAGTCCACATATGAACTTCCTTGGGTATCAGCCTTTCTGGAATAGCAGGTCTATTCTCAGCGGCTGGTACTGCAGCATCAATTCTTACAGGAATATATGGGCCGTTTTCAAGATAGTAAGGCATAGTAGGGTCTACACCTTCTAAGAAGAGAATCATCCTATTTTTCCATAGATTAAAATTATCTCTAAAGAATCTAGGGGGTTTTGCAAGAGAACCATTGTCGATATAATTTGTGTTTGTGTTGGTAGCCATTTTCAGAAATAGCAAGGAAGAGAAATCTTAGTATAGATTAGATCTTGTTTATGAGATTAAACAAATCTGCTCTGATACCACTTGTTGGTCCCGAAGGGCTATACAAGTTTGTAGAAGGGGGGGTTGAATACAAACACACAGATTTTACTTTTCTAAATTGTTTATTGATAAATCATTAACAATTTACAGCTTGTTGCGGAACAAGATTAAGGATAAACCTAAATCTAAACAAGTTGGAACACTAAGTTTCTTGCACTAAGAAAGAGAAAGAAATTACTAATAATAACCTATCTCAAGATAAGAAGGATGAACTTGTCCAGAGTTAGCAAGTTACTTCAAAAAGAAGTGAGTTCTTCTTCTTATATACTGCATGCATTTAATGCATGGCAGTTTACACTTTACACGTGGCAGCAGCTCATTGGTTGTATGTCATTGAGCTTTGTTGACAACCTTAGTAGCCGCATGTTTGAACAGTGTAGTATCAGAGTGGTTGTACGATTTCAGACAATAAGGAGTTTCTTTTCTGACACATCGTACGGAGTCGTGCAAGGGTGGTTAAAACAAAAGTACTTTGTACGGAGGACTTCATGATCAGCTTTTCGTTGATTCAGCGCTTTACCATTGTTTATCAGCGAATGATAAAGTTCACCGATAGCTGAAGTCTTGTACTTGATACTTCACGTTGAGTGGACAAATCTGAGTCTTCGCTGATCCGCATCAGTTCATTAGGAGACTTGTCGCTGGTTCTTGAGCTTGATCTTCGACTTCAGCGTAGAACCTATGTTGACGTGAAACTTGTCTTCAGAGATCATAAGTAAACAACTAACTTATCAGCGATCACCATAAGGACTGAACAGACTTAGAGTATTATGGTGAACAGTGTTCGCTGAATGTTTATTCTAAAGAGCGAGAGTTCCTATCAGCGGTACTGTAAGATCTTAGTACTTATCAGCGATAGTGAAACTCTGATACATATTGTTTACTTACAATTTTCACTAAGTATATAAGAGAGGGTCATTATCAAATCACTGAGGGTTTGGATCAACAGAGTATGATTTGATGTTTTGCTTTGTGATTTTTTGCTACTGATGTTTTACTTTCCTTGTGTAGCCCATGGGCATTGTTATTTAGGTTTCGTTTCGTCCGACCCGAAACTTCAAAGGGTACACATTCTCACTTTTTTGATTTTTTTCTTAGATAACATCGATTACAGTTATCAACACTTACTTGCTATTTGTTTTCAATCGAAGTTCTGTTTTTTGTTTATAAGTAATTTAGGTTTCATAACATGTCATGAACTTGATTTTGAAGTCTATTCTTTTGTTATTTGTGTTGCTTATCATGTGTTCGATGAAATTCCTCAAAGAAAATATTCTATTTTTTCTCACGTTTATTCTAATTATTAACTGCCATGTAGGAACCGGACGGTGGGGCCTTTTTCCTTTTCAATATTATACTGAGGTTCACATTTAGAGTTTGGTAAACAACCCTTTAGCTTCAAATTGTTCGCCTTTAGATTTTGGTATTTCGAATACAGAGAGTTCTCCTATTTTTTTTATTCTGAATATTCTTATTTTGATTACTTAATTGCTATGTTTTTGTATGGCATTGAGTCTTTTGTAACACTTTTGAAATAACGCCTCTCTTATCCTTGTAGTTTTGTGATCAAAGGCTGAGAAGAGATATGGAATTTTAGGAACGTCGTAATAAATGACAACCTGGGGAAGCTTTCTTTAACCTTCAACAAAACAAGAACCAGTAGGAGATTACCTCAATTTTTCACGAGTCCTGCTCAAAGCTACAATCATTGAAACCACACGTTTGTTTTTCAACTATTTTGCATCTAAAAATTTGGCATATATTCAAGCTTCCATGACAATTTTTGATGTAGAATGTACTGCATTTTATATCATACATGCAATATCATTGTTGGGTATCATGAGAATCTTGAAAGTTTGTGTTTTTAAGAGAATGATTTTTTGCAACAAAAACCAAGTACGGTGATTAAGAAATTTAGCCATTCATTGATTACGTTGGTTCTTTGCCATTGCATTATATGTTTAGCGTGTTTACGAGTCAAATAATCCGATTTGGTTATGATTTTTCCCAAGTTATTATCTTGAACTCTACCATCAAATCTCCTGATTTTTGCGGAAAGGCTAATTTCTGCAACGAAGTCGTTGCTTATCCTCAAGAATTCTCTCTAAACACCTTAGATGTGTGCCATTTGGCAGTTTATGAAGTCGTTACGTTGTTGAAAAATCGCGAAAATCAGGTATTGCGCTTCTATAAGAATGTATAAATTTTGGCATACAATTCATCACATATTTTTCTTTGTTTGGTGCTCATCATATTTGTTGGGTTATTTATTAGTTGGAAATCCTGGAGTTGCTCTTACAGTAATGAAAACAGAGGAGAAGTACATACCAAAGGTTTGATCAAGTTCCTAACTTTTTATTTATATAAAATTGTTTATTCTTTAATTGCGTTTTTTGAAGAATGATGAACCATTATACTTTGTTATTTCTTACAAATAGGCATAGCAACCCTGCCCCAGCTCTATTACACTCCTCACCTTTGCTATCTTCGGAGCTTGGGCTCTACTTGTAACCTTGTACTACTGCCCTGGGCCAATGACCTTTTGGTAACTGTCTGTTATCTTAACGGCTACCTTTTACATCCAATCGGTCTTGCTTAGGAAATCCCCACTTGTGGTTTGCTCCATTAAGTACCATGCGATTTGAAATCTGGGTGGCAGTTGTAGTTTGGATCAGAATTGAGGTTATCTGGATAGTGAATATTTTTTAAAATTGAAGTCTAGATAGTTATGATCAAAGTCTGGTTGGTCACTGTTCACTCGGATCTTGGATAAATAATTACAAAGTCTGGATTGTATGTATTCACAAATTTGAAATCTGATTGATTGTTGTGAAAGTGGGCCATCAAAACTGTTTTTGGGTTGGTGATGATTCTAATCTTGTTTGTGTTTCTCTTTCATAGGATCAAGTGGAATGGTGGAAATTTTTGGTCAAGGGTGAACTTGAAATCAACACTCAGAAAGTAGAACCCGAGAACAGAAAACTAGCTCATTGATTGATTGAAATTTGATACAATTTAATTCGTAAGTTTTCAATCTTTCTCTCCCATGTTTTGTTGATTGATTGAAATTTGATGCATGTTCTCTTGCAATTTGTCTTTTAATTAATATCTTGTTGATTTGTGATCTTTGTGAGGGAGTCATTACTCGATGCAATTCACATGGGTGTTGTATTATCTTTTTTATTTGCTGACTTCTCCACAGTTTTGATTTTGTTTATTGGATTTTGTTGGTTTTTTGATTTCTTCGTAGATTTCAGGAATTGGAGCTCGACGATTCAGTCTCACCAAGTGGTAATGAACCCCTTTGTTGCATGTCAAACCCTTCAAAAGCAATGGAAAAAACATCGCTCTTTGACACACACATCTATTTGAAAAACAATTGACGTATTTAGCAATTTCTAAATGATAGCATATTATTAACTTTTTTTAATTTGTTGTAACATTAATTCTTATTTTCTGATGAAAGATTGTATTAGTTCTCTATTCAGTCTAATAAAAAATTTGCCCACCTTTTTTGGTATGATTATCAATAAAACTTTGAAACAAACAATTCAGAACCTACACATTAATCTACTAAAATTGTTATTTTTTGCACAACAAACTTTATGCGTCGTTTGGATGAATTTTCCGGTGTCATTTTAATTAAAACTAGACGAATTTTGCATCCCGCCGCATTGTGCGGGTACCCAACTAGTAATATTTCATGCCTTTTGGATTATACGTCTCGCTCTATTGTAGCGGATAAATAACTAGTATATATATATATATATATGCATGCATATTGCAGTACATACAAAATAAAAATTTTATTTTTTTTAAAAAAAATCACATTTACCGACGGATTAGTGACGGATTTTCCGTCGGTAACTAAATTTTAATTTTATTTTTTTGTCCGTCGGTAATAGGTTCCGTCGGTAAACTGGGCCGTCGGTAAAGAGGGTCGTCGGTAATCCGTCGGTAAAGTAAAATCATCGGTAATCCGTCGGTATATGCCGGCGTCGGTGATCCGTCGGTAAAGAGGGTCGTCGGTAATCCGTCGGTAAATTCCGTCGGTAATCCGTCGGTAAATCAATTACCGACCAGGTTATTTCCGACGACGATTACCGACGGATTACCGACGGATTTGGCCGTTTACCGACGGATTTGGCCGTCGGAAATTCTCATTTTTTTGTAGTGGTTCCCAGACATCCAAATGGACCAATTCACCAAGAACTTTGGATTTATGGTCACTTAGGTTGAATTTATCTCGGGTTTGTTTTTCCTTATGGCAAATCTCATAGGGGACAATCAAGTCATTTCCAAGTTTAAGTTGGTCCTTTAGCATTTTCAACACTAGGACAGCTGGGTGACCCAGGCGATTGTTAGGTGAGTGGACACAGAACAAGACACAACCATGTTACTACTAGGGAGAGACCCAGTGTTAACGTTTTGATCAAAAAAATATAGCCCACCTGCCTCACTACCAGTCCCCACAATACTCTCTCAAAGAGAAGCCTGAAGATTAAGATCATAACAACAAAATTCATCAAACCCTATGAAAAGTTTACTGTCTCTGGTTAACTTGTGAACATAAAGAAGGTTGACGTGAAATTCAGGTATTACCAACACGTCAAATAGAGTTATAGTATTTGTGAGTTTAAAATTTCCGGTTTATTTATTTGGCTTCAACCCCATTGGGCTGATTTACCGTGAGGTTTAAATCAGAAATATCTACAACATTGTTAAGACGAGAAGTGTTGGATGTCATGTGTTTGTTTGCACCAGAGTCAATAATCCAACCATGACGAGGCATAGAAGTTATACCATCCATATTGGCAGATGCCCCATCTTGAGTGTTTTTCTGACCAATAAGGTTTAGAATTTCTGCAACTTGTTCCTCAGAATATGGAAAAGATAAAGTAGACACAGGTTGTTTAGGAGAAAGAGACTCAGAGACACAGGCATTTTCGGCAACCGGTTTAAAGGTTTGATTTTGAGGTTTAGGTCGAAATTGAAAGTCTTTTGGAAAGCCTATGAGTCTGTAGCATCGTTCAATAGTATGCCCAGAAACTCCACAGTGTTTACTCATAAGATTAGAAGGTTTGGCACCAGTTTTCTTTTTACTATCAGTGGTTTTGCTTAAAAGACAGAGTGTTGTGACTTGGTGTGGGAAGCAGGTGTGGTACCCCCCCCCCCCCCCCCCCGGATGAGATTCCTCTCTAGAAACAAGAGAAAACGCATCTTTGACAGGAGGGGGTCACGGGTAAGGATATTACTTCTGATATGTTGATACATATCATCAAGACCCATCAGAAATTGCATCAGCTTGACAAGTTGACTATGTTCATGAAAATCATGAGATGCATTACAAGTACATGAAGGAAGTTCAACAAGAGCATCAAATTGTTTACACAAGGAATTGAGTTTGTGATAATACTCAGATACAGAAATGCCATTTTGAGTTAACGAATTTATCTTTTGATGCAGGTTAAAGGTGACAGAACCGTCCACTTTATCATATGTATCTTTTATTTCCTCCCAGACTTTGGAGGATTCTTTCGAAAATACTTGTCCTAAAAAGAGATCATCGGTCATAGAACCTAAAATCCAGGAGAGGACAACAAAATTACACCTGTCCTATTGTTTTCCTAGGACAAGGTCATTTTCAGGACGAGGACAGGATCCATCAATAAAGCCCAATTTGTTCTTTGTTTCCAAGGCTAATGTCATAGTACATGCCCAGACTCGGTAGTTATCTGTACCGCTCAATTTGAAATTCAATAGTGGGGCTCTACTGGTGTCACTGGGGTACAGGTACAAGGGATCTCCAAAGTCTAGTTTAACAACTTTGGATTCCTTTGTGCCTGACCCTTTAGGGTCATCAGTATAATCGGCTATGAACACAAACAAAGGAGCAAAGAAGCACACAAGGTAAAATCTGAATAGGTTACAGCAGGATTCTTAAAACACTCAAAGGTGCTAGGTCAAGCCCACTATTCAGATACCAAAAAAAACCAGGCACACAACAAGCCAAATAAGAAGTGAAACAAGGAACACAAGAGCAAATAGCACACAAGAGAACAAATATGGCACAAAAAAAACAATACCAGAGTTTAAAGGAGAGAGAGAGGATGTACAGAATGCTCCTTGCCAAACAAAAAAAGAGAGCACAACGGAAGCAATATAGGGTAGAAGACTTACAGAGCTTCTTGCAATGAAGGTCCACAACCGTCTAAGTTTTAATCACAGTAGTGATAGGCTTAGACACCGGTGAAGATGATGCTTACGGATCTCTCCTTGAGCTCTGATACCATCTTCAAATGAATAACTTCTTATTATAAAAAGCAAAATACAAGTTGCTATACTAGTTACAAAATGTATTAAAACTAGAATGAAACCCTAAAAGCAAATGAGAGAGAATAGAAGAAAATCTCTTAAAATGAAATACGATCTGATGGGGTCAAAAGTGGAGTGACCCCTCCTTTAAATACATCAGCAATATTTCCACAATTAGCCCCTGAAGTTCCATTAATTTGCTCCGCTACCCTCCTAGAAACCCTCCATGTGAGGCGCAGTCCGGTAGAAGTAGAAATGTCCCCTTTCAGCCCTTGAACTTCAGTTTCATCCCTTCACCTCCTTATCTACTAAACTGGAATTTTACAATTTAAACCTAAAGTCAAGATTGGTCAAAAATAATATTTCCAACAGATTAAGAAGCAAGAAACAATGTAAAGATATTATCACAACAAGGTAACATCTCGCCAATCTGGCTTTGATATCTTATCCTGCAAAAAAGGCATTACTAAGGGGACTATCACACCCCCCCAGCAGTTCTGGCAACAAGACCAAGGCATATTCCCCCTGCCATGGAGAGATCTAAATACCATCTTGTTGGTCCTGATATTGCTTTAATAAAGTTTCAACCAACATGGGAACCAACAATGATATAGCCTCTCAATGAATCCCCACTCTCACCACCAACAAAGTCTTGAAGCTCAATCTCTTCATCACAGATAGAACTCCAGAATTCAATTGCTTAAACAACAACATTTTCCTCATCTCTTTCAA
This sequence comes from Saussurea involucrata, assembly GCA_033807775.1. Taxonomy (NCBI): domain Eukaryota; kingdom Viridiplantae; phylum Streptophyta; class Magnoliopsida; order Asterales; family Asteraceae; genus Saussurea; species Saussurea involucrata. The sequence continues at coordinate 42,789,912 of CM066323.1, forward strand.
CGACATTTGAAGTTAGTTCAAAAAGGGTCTGCATATAAGGCTCCAGCACATCATTCACCAAAAAACGTATCTCGAAATCAACGAAAAAGACTTTCGACATCAACCAAAAGACTTAAATTTTGATGGAATCACCCAATAAACTTAAAGATCTCTTAGGTCACCCAAAAAAACTTCAAAACGTCCAAAACGGTGGAATTCAGCTAATATTCGACGATTTTACAGGTCTTTAATCTCTATGGTATACCAACTTATTACACACAAGTGGGACACATTACATACGTGTTTGAGGAAAATCTGATTGGAATTTGTAACCATTCTTAACATTTGGTGGGTGATTTCTTCCGCTTCCCAAATGTCACCAAATTTTCTAGTATAAATGACACTCATTAACCAAAACTTTTCTAGATAATGACACTCCACACGCTAAGTAGAGTCACTTTTACTCCATCATCCATTAAGCCACTCTGGTCCAGAAAAAAGAAACATATGTTGAATACCAACAGACCAAAGGATCATATATTCCTAAAAATCAAAGTTTTATAAGCATTATCTTCGTTCCTAAACGGTAATTAACACACCAAATGATAAAATTCATGTACCAGGTGTCCGAGAAGAAGAGACGGAATGATAAATGTCATAATACTAGCTTCCAACTTGCCATAACAAAGTCCTGTTGCAACATTAACCAATAAAAATTCAAACAATTTGATGCAATTATGCAACTATTTCAGTTATTTACTACAAAACCATTTACCTTCTTTGAATACAAGCCCAGTTAGTGTTGCAAACAGTGGAGTGATAGAAACAAGAACATCGGGCAAGAACGCAGTTGATGAGGCAAGAACAAATGATGTTGCAACTGTGACTAATCCCGACTAGTATGAAATCACCTGCAACACCAAGAGAATCGTCATAGGGTTTTATATACAACAGAAATAGAAACAAGAATCAGTATCGTCATTAATCTTTCACTCCGCCATTTTCGTATGGCAACAAGAACACAACAATAATAGTTATATTTACATCAAACTAGGGTAACATCCTTTGATTAATCACTCGTAACGGTCGAGAACGGCCGATTTGGTGTCAATGGGCGAGGGCGTGGAGCGTCTTTCTGGAAATAAGTGATAAGTGATTATGTTGCCACTTAGCGAATTAGATGATTATCAGACTTAAGTAAATCTAAACATAACCCAAAAAACAAACAGTCTGACTTTGAAGAAGTCTGACCGATTAAGATAAAAGAGCCCAATAAGCTCTGAAAACCTAAAAACAAACAGGCCCTTATGCTTTGAAAACAGTGTATTCACCCCATTTACCGTGTTATTGTTATATTGTTTAACGTATGACACCAACATGTAGTCGGCCAATTACCGATTGTTTATCGTGAGAGTATCGACTATCCGGTAAATTGAAAATTTTAAAATAGTTTATTGACGGATGTTGTGAAATGGAAATCAAAAGTCGATCGATGGTTTTCAAAGATGAAGTTAGAGTCATTGAAGAATGGGAATATATTGCCTTAAAGCTCTATTTTCTACATATTGTTCTTAAAGCTTCACGTGGTATTTATCGGCAACATCCTCTCTAATGAGACAAGTATGGAGAGGAAGCCCTATTACAACTTTTATCCATTGTTTGAGTATTGCATGTTTCCTCCTTTTAGTAGTTACGGTCATAATGCATTTACGCTCTGTTCTCGAAAGTTTTTTTACGAAGGGATAGAAAGGAAAGGAAAGGAGGGTAAAGGGGAGGAAAGTAAAAAAAACTCGTGTTCTCGAAATTTTTTTAGGAGAGAAAAGAAAGGAAACATAACAAAACTAACGATAAGTTTCCACCCAAATGTGGGAGGAAATGGAAGTTAATGGAAGAAAATGAAAGCAATTAACGCGGTGTTCTCGAGTTTTGGAGGGAAAGAAAATAAAAGAAATGAAGAGAAATTAAAAGAAAAGAAATAAATATTTGTTATTGTGTTCTTAGGATTGGAAAAAAAAGAAAGGAAAGGGAAGGAAAGCAAAAAAAATCTTCTTCTTGAGTATGAGAGAAAGGAAAGGAAAGATGTCACTTTTACCAATATACCCTTATTTATTTCATGATGGAATGTAACTAACGAATATTTGTTATTATGTTTATCTTGCATTGTCAGCATCATATGATAGCGTCAGTCCATGTTTTAAGTTGATAGGCTTCATCTGATCATCTATCCATATAATCATTCTGTCAGCTATTCAACAACAATTGATCTATTAGCTAATGTATGCATATAAACTAATATCTATCCATAGAAGTGCCTCTAAGTGACACATGCTTTGTTTTCTCAAATGACTAAATGTTGTTTTTACAATGTTTGTTTTCAATCAAATATTCAAAGCTGAAAGGGGCTCAACAATCTCTCCCTATTTGATGATTACAAATATAAACAAATGAGAGAACATGCTCAACAAATCTAAACAAACCAAAAAAATGGTTGCAGAGGAAAAATCCCAAAAATATGCAGATGGGTAAATCTGATCTGCGAAGCAATCGACGAACAAAACCAAGACTTGTTGAGTTCCAGATCTCATTGTGTCGTACCATTATGTATGAAGATTCGGCCAAAATGTGGACTTCCACAACCGAGAACCACAAAAGGAGAACGAGTAGACTAGAGATACGAAGCAGATTAAAAACGATCCTTTAGAAATCGATCTAGTGCTCTGATACCATCTTCAAACTTGTACTCCAAACATCTTGATGTATTACGCAATATAAAACTAAATTTTCCTTAAACAAAAGAAATATAACCCTAATTCTTAGAGAGAGAAGTTGTAAAGAAATCCGTAAAAGTGAGTTGCTCAAAACTGAAGAAGAGAGAAAGCAACTCTCTATTTATATTTTCAATATTTACAACACTAGTCGCTGAAGTTTGCATCAATAGCTCTGCTACTCTTTAAGTTTATAAGATCATCACAAACAGTCCCAATCACGATCTGCACTTATAATTCTTGATACTCAACTCATTTACCTATCAAAACCAGATAAGAAAGTCAATATTCTAACAACAAATATATTTTCAACAGGAGCTCCTTGGCGATGGAGTTGCTTGGGGAGGGGGCTAAAGGAGTAGGTTAATTAGAGGGGTGTGGGGAAACGTTTTGACATTCGAGAGGGGTATTGAGAAACTAGTGGTGAACTATAGGGGTTCTTTTGGTAAGGGAAAGAGGAGGAAAGTAAAAAAACTCGTGTTCTCGAATTTTTTTAGGAGAGAAAAGAAAGGAAACATAACAAAAATAACGATAAGTTTCCACCCAAAAGTGGGAGGAAATGGAAGTTAATGGAAGAAAATGAAAGCAATTAACGCGGTGTTCTCGAGTTTTGGAGGGAAAGAAAATAAAAGAAATGAATATTTGTTATTGTGTTCTTGAGATTGGAAGAAAAGAAAGGAAAGGGAAGGAAAGCAAAAAAAATCATGTTCTTGAGTATGAGAGAAAGGAAATGAAAGATGTCACTTTTACCAATATACCCTTATTTATTTCATAATGGAATGTAACTAACGGATATATCTATAATTTCATAAAGATTTTTAATTGTTTTTAAATTGCTTTCTTTCCTTTCCTTCGCTTTCCTCCCACATTTGGACGGAATATTTTGGGAGAAAAATCAACAATATTATCCTTCCCTTTCCTTTCTTTTCCCTCCTTAAAAAAACTCGAGAACAAAACATTATTTCTTTCCCTCCTACTTTCTTTCCATTTCCCTTCCTTTTCTTCGTAAAAAAAACTCGAGAACACAGCGTTAAAACCATTTAAAACAATTCATAAAATTGATAAAATTACAAAACTACCCAACCTTTCATTATAAAACATATATTTTTAGAGAGTATTTTTGTAAAAATGACATATTTTCTTTCAATTCTTTCATGTTCAAGAACATGAAAATTTGTTTTCTTTCTTTTTCTTTCCTTCATTTTCCTTTCTTTTCGAGAATACAAATGGAAATTTATTTTTCTTTCCTTTATTTTTCCTCCCTTTCTTTTCCTTCCATTTCTTTTATTTTATTTTCTCTCCAAGTTAGAGAACGCAACGTTAATGCAAAGCATGCCACATTAAAAGCGAACCATGTCGCATTTAATGCTAAGGATGTTGGTTGTCCTTTTTGGGTTGAAAAATGTAACATCGTAATTTCGTTGTTATTTATAAAATAAATTTCGGGAAAACGGTCGAAAAACACTCGATATATGTGTGGCTATAGTGCCCAATGATAGTGTTATATGGCACTATAGCAAGGCATGATCGCCAAGAGGGAGGAACCTTCGGTACAATCTGGGCCATAATGCCCGATGATAGTGCCATAGGCAAGGTTCTAAATGGCGTGAGGCGTGGCGTGGCGGCGAGGCCAAGCCTCAAGCCTTAGGAGCCACGGCGTGCCATGGCGTTTATCAAGGCGTGACATATGGCGGCAAATCTCTATATCATATATACTATTATATATAAAAACATATGTTTTTGTACTATTAAGCGATGAGTCAATGACAATAACGAACTTAAATTAGGTTATATATTAAAAACAGCAAATAAGACATTAAAAACGTAAAGAAAAATCAAATATTGCGTTATAAAAGACCGCACATTAGGCCATGGCGTGCCACAGGCATAACGTGGCGTGAGACACAAGCCTTAAGCCACGGCGCGCCATGGCGGCTGTCGTGGCGAGCCTTTTAGAACAGTGGCCATAGGGCACTATCGCGTGTCAGGATCGCGCAAGACCCGCAGTGCTTAAAACTAGGATCTTCTTCATTTGGTCATATCTTACACATTTCTCATCCGTTTTAGAAGATTCTTGTTGATATGGATCCATATTTCGAAGATTTTCAAGAGGGGGAAAAAGAGGATTGAAGTTTTCTCGAAGAGTCGGGGTTCATATAAGTCAAAAGGTAAGACTGTATTCAACCATCTCTTAACATAAGGTTTGGTCCTTTTCAACTCAACCCTCATTTCTTCTCTTAGTTTTTTATGTATGTTTTGGGAGTAAGGGAAGTGTTCTTGAGAATATACATCATAGATCTGGAAGTTTTTTCGTGAATCTAAAGCCTCCACCACTTTGGAAACCAGATACATTTGGAACCTAGGTTTAACTTAACTTGGCAAGGTGAGTTCAAGTTGCTTTGTGAAAACTATGTGCATGTCAAAAATGTTCATTTTGAAATATTATTGTGTTTACTTGTTCTTTATCAAATATGTGGGTTATTTGGTGAGTTTTGCATATTTGATACATTTGATTTACAAATATTATGAAATGCCCATATTTGAGATTTTTGATCATTTTGATAAATGAACCTTGAGATGTGTCTTTTGAAGAGTTATTTTTTGAATAAAAATTATTTGACGTAATGCATTTTTGGTGTATTGGAGTTGATAAAACGCTTAGAAAATCCATATTTTGGGCTTACGAGATATTTTGGAAGTATAAACAGCATGATTTTATATTTAGGGATGATTTATCTCGATATTGACAATATTTGACTTGATCATAATTTTGAGTATAAGTTTACCTATTTATTGAACAAATGCATTTTGTTGAGTTTTTGGCTCAGTTTTGACTCAGATGAGTCTTAGGAACGTTCGTCCGTTTGATTTGCTCTTTGTTAAGCTTTTGGAGTTATATGCAATTATGACATATTTATTTGAAAGCTACATGCTTTGAATGTGTTGGTCATTCATTTGGGGTCATATAATTTAGATTGTAATGCAATAGATCCATATGCCTAAGATTCAGTCTTTATTAGTTTGAAATGGGACGATTGTTCCCATATTGTATTTATAAATATGCATTGGGTCATTATAGATGGGAGCCAAATACTAGTCATTGGCCACATGATGTAATTTATAGCTAAAAATATTATTGTACTATGCATGTTTTCGGTGTTGTTTTGGCTATGGGGTGTATCCATAATTCATTTTTGGTGTATTTGAACTTATCTATGTTTTGGTATTTTGGATAATGGTGTCTTATTCATATTTTTTGGCATTTGGATATTTAATCTTATTAACGTTTTGTGTGAGTATTGGGTTTTGGACTCATGATAAATGAGTTTTCATCATGAAAAATGGGTTTTGGGAAAGATGTTCTTTTACACTAAATGCATCTCATTTTGGGAATTGTGATTTGAATAATATCTTTTCAGTTTTACCGTCTTACATAAATGATGAAAACTGCTTGAACTCATTAGGTGTTAAGCCTAACATTTTCTATTTGTCGGCATGTGCATCAGGTCCTTGTTGGGGGAATGGTACTAGAGACACTGTGAAAAGTGGAGTGCTATTTAGATGTACGAGAAGAATTTAGTCATTCGGGAGTTTGGGATAGCGACCGTTGTTAAATTCTGTAACACCCGTCTCTATTTTAGACTATGTATAAGGTTTGAAATATTGTTTATTTATATTTAATCCTAAATTTCCATTATAGGTATTCAAGTGATGACTTTTTTAGGAAATTATTTATTTCTTAATTGATGTTTCATTGAAAAATTTAAATTAGTTACTCTTTCTAGATTTAAGGGTGTTACAACAAAAGAGGAAAAACACTTTGGAGCAGGTATGTCAGATTGTACCTTTGTTCTTGTTGTCCCTTGTGGAGACACACTTCTTTAGCATAAAATCATAAGGTGATGATATATCGGTTCATAAAGCTTTAGGTGATGACATCTTCAGTTGATGAGTTGGCCCATTTGTTAATGCATCATTTCTTGGGCATGATCATATGATGTTGATGAGCATATGTTAATCATGGGTGGGATTTCATATTATATTCTCGTATGATGTTTGACACTTTATGTTTATCTTGCATTGTCAGCATCATATGATAGCGTTAGTCTATGTTTTAAGTTGATAGGCTTCATTTGATCATCTATCCATATAATCATTCTGTCAGCTATTCAGCAACAATTGATCTATTAGCTAATATATGCATATCAACTAATCTCTATCCATTGAAGTGCCTCTAAGTAACACATGCTTTGTTTTCTCAAATGACTAAATGTTTTTTTACAATGTTTGTTTTCAATCAAATATTCCAAGCTGAAAGGGGCTCAACAATCTCTCCCTATTTGATGATTACAAAAATAAACAAATGAGAGAACATGCTCAACAAATCTAAACAAACCAAAAAAATGGTTGCAGAAGAAAAATCCCAAAAATATGCAGATGAGTAAATCTGATCTGCGAAGCAATCGACGAACAAAACCAAGACTTGTTGAGTTCCAGATCTCATTGTGTCGTACAATTATGTAAGAAGATTCGGCCAAAATGTGGACTTCCACAGCCGAGAACCACAAAAGGAGAACGATCAGACCAGAGATACGAACCAGATTGAAAACGATCCTTCAGAAATCGATCTAGTGCTCTGATACCATCTTCAAACTTGTACTCCAAACATCTTGATGTATTACATAATATAAAACTAATTTTTCCTTAAACAAAAGAAATATAATCCTAATTCGTAGAAAGAGAAGTTGTAAAGAAATCCGTAAAAGTGAGTTGCTCAAAACTGAAGAAGAGAGAAAGCAACTCTCTATTTATATTTTCAATATTTACAGCACTAGTCGCTGAAGTTTGCATCAATAGCTCTGCTACTCTTTAAGTTTATAAGATCATCACAAACAGTCCCAATCACGATCTACACTCATAATTCTTGATACTCAACTCATTTACCTATCAAAACCAGATAAGAAAGTCAATATTCTAACAACAAATATATTTTCAACAGGAGCTCCTTGGCGATGGAGTTGCTTGGGGAGGGGGCTAAAGGAGTAGGTTAATTAGGGGGATGTGGGGAAACGTTTTGACAGTTGAGAGGGGTATTGAGAAACTAGTGGTGAACTATAGGGGTTCTTTTGGTAAGAGATTAGGAGACGGTGGATCGACATTGCTTTGTAAACGTAAATAGCTAGGGAATTTCAATATTTGTGACAAGGCCGCTATTCTTGACAAGGAATAGAGTAAGGCCTTTACCGATCCCAAGTTAATGAGTTAAGGAGTTTTTTCTAAACAACTTATCTGAAAGAAGGCAAGACTTTTTAGCCTGTAACGGGAGAAGGGGTTGTCGATGAGGAACATAGTGAAGCGAAACGACGGAGGGTGTCATTGGTCGTGGGGTTGGCATAGGAATCCTAGAGGTAGAACTCTTTCTAAGTTAGAAGAATTAGAGAGTTTGGTGCAAATTTTAAGTCTGGATAGTACTGAGAAAGACTCGTGGGTGTGACTCTTGGGTGTGGATGGGGCTTTTTCGATTAAGGGACTCAAAGAGTTGGTGGACAAGCAATTCATCCACTCACATGACCATGTGGACAAGCAGTTCCTTAGATCACATGACAATGTAGTTGAAACAAAATGGAACAAGTTGGTTCCAAGGAAAGTATGCATATTCGTATGTAGATTAACACTAGGCAGGGTTTAAGTGCTTACAGTGCTTGCAAATCAAGGTTTAGATCTTCACTCTTCCTTGTGTCCTCAATGTGGGGACGAAATTGCATCAATCGATCATTTTTTAATTCTTTGCAAGGTGGTTTCTATCAATGACGTTTGTTCTCTCAAAGATCATCATTCAGTTACCTGTTCAGAGAAAAGAGTCGGGCAAGCAACCCTTTGGATTACTATGTAGTTATCTAGACTTTCTATAATAAAGTGGTGTTTTTAGATCGAGCTCCTCCTTATTACTCTTTAGTGGCTCTTTGGTCTTTCTACCATAGCTTTTACATTTGTTAAAAGCTTCTAATTACTACATGTTGTGTTTGTTTTGCCATCCTTTTTTGGGTACCTCCTTTTGTGCTTCTTTGGGGGCAAGGTAGCTCCTTTTTTGTTGAATCTTTTGGTTTTTAATAATATCTTTTGTTTTAAAAACAAAAATCATTTTATGAAATGGTCCAAAATAAATTGAAAAGGACTAGAATTAGTTTGACTCAAAAGGACACGTTTACAACAAATGTAATCCTTAATTGAAATACGAAAAAAAAAATCACAGGGGAGAAACATTCCCGTGTCATTTTCCAGTGCGCCGCCCCACATGTGATTTATATGTTGATGCTGACGTGTCCTTATCCATCACCATTCGATTCCAATATGCCGTGTCCAGGACCCCGCCTACTTTCCCTTCATGGCAAGACACCGACATTTGCCCATCATAATTCCACCACCAAACTTTGACTATAAGTCAAAATCAATTATAAATATGAGATTTTGTTGATATTTTTCAATAATAATAATATATGGTATTATATGTAATTATATATATATATATATATATTAAAATTAAATTAAATCATACACTAAAAATATAAAAAAACAAATTTTAATATTTATGAATATAAATAATTTATAAAATATATATACATTTATAATAATACTAAAATAGTTTTCACTTGATAATAAATAGTTCAATTTATACTGTATCTATTTAATTTATAAGTTTATAATATCTAACTTCTTTTAACTTCTAAAATGACTTCAAACATTATAGAGTGATTACATATTTTGTCTACATGGTTAGATTAAAGTTATAGAATTTGGTCTCTCAAACATTTTAGTTAGATCGTCATGGACTCGTGGTTTACATTTTGTTCCGAAATAGATTCCTTTTAGAAAATTCCGTTAGTTAATGATATTTTGATATATTTCTTCATTACTAAAAGAAGTACCAAAATACCCTTCACTACTAGTGTAGTTAATGTCTTTGAAGGATTGATTAATCTAGAATTAATTCAATATCATAGAGACTAAAAATGTAATTCATCTTATAGTTCATCACCCTTTGCAAATCTACTCCAAAAGATGGATCAAAATCTTCCATTTGCAAATCTAATTCATCTAATAGCTCATTAGCGCAGTAATCTTACCTTTCTTTGGATCTCTTTGAATGCTCTAATTACATTCATTACCCTCGATTGTAGGTCCCTTATCTTTCTTTGGATCTCTTTCAATGCCCCTATATATTGTTTTACCTTCATTACGCTTATTAGTAGGACCCTTATTAGCAGGACCTTTACACTCGTTAACCTCATTTGCAAGATCTCTTTCAATCACCTCAGGTAATTCCTCTATCACCACATTACAAGTGGCTGGAATTGACAAATAAGTAACATTTGACTTCTAGTGCTCAGTGTAAATGTCGAATGTGAGTCAACATTTTTAACACTCAAATATAATTTCCTAATGCTCTAAGACCATAGTCTAAGTCCATATTGGAGATTCTAAAATGATAGAAAGTAGGTATAGGTTTTTTATACCCTATTTCATCCATCATTGCGTCTAACTCATGCAGAGAGAAAAGATCTTTGTCTACTAAGTCTTTGTAGTTAACTTTACAATCAATATATATCCTTCTAAGAGTCTTGGTGAAAAACCCTCCATGATGAATCTTGAAGGTCATCAACATAGGGTAATCATTTGTCAAAGAAAATAAATACTCAACAACACTATATAGAAAACGAAATAATGATTCAAAAAAACGAAACTTTTGACTTGAGTAAGCTTCTTACTGAAAACATCAACATATTGATTGTCTTCATAGTAGTTGCTCTAAACATCCAATATTTAAAGCACCATCACGAAGAGTTTTAGGGTTTGAATGAAATTGCTATGTAGCTCTGAAGTGAGAAGAATGCTTGATGTCCAAGAAAAATGGTTTAAAGGAAAAAGAAGATGATGACGAGCATGAGAAGATGGTGGCGGTTGAAGGATGGGTATTGAAAGGGTTTTCTTGTAGCACGTGTAATTTAAAGAGAGGCAAAATACAAAAGGACGAAATTTCTCCTCATGTGAGGGGCATGTGCTTCATTTAACAGCCCGTTGGTGAGAGGGACTAAAAGCTTGCGAAAATGCAAACCAGGAGTCCCATTCGTGTATCTATTTTGATTTTGGGACAACTGTTGGTAGAAATTGTAAACCACATGGACCAAATCTGTAATTTACTATTATATTTTTAGAATTAATTTTGTATTAAAAAAGTCTAAAAATGCATTTGCGTGCATCTCGATTTTAAAGTTGAGAACTCGAACCCTCATTCCAGCTTCATGCTTCCTACTATTCTCCATCCTTTCGATTTTACTTTATGGTTTTGTGTAGTTTTGAGAGGCCTAGGGACGGGACTGATCCCGAAAGAGTGGTCTTTCTTTCTGGTTATGAAATCGCTTAGATTGAAAAGCATGTCGATAATGCCATAAGTCAAACGGACGGGCAGTAGAGCCTTTAGTTGGATCATATTTATAAAGTATTATTCCGTACTAATAGAGTTCAACGATTATCTTATATTTAAACATGTTTATCAGTTGATTATAAGTTAGTTTTATAAAATTCAAACACGAAGCTTTAAGAGTAATTGTGCGTATATAATAATAAGTTGTCAATGTTAAAATATATACTCATTAATATACTTATATACTCATAACTGAAATTTTAAAAAATGATTTAAAAGAGTTATATCTATATGAACATTAAATTAAAAATAAAATAAAATACTCATTTTTATGTATAATTTAGATTATAAAAAGAAAATTTTAAAAAGCTCATTAGTTGGTTCTGAGTACATATTGGAGTTTTAGATATCATATTTATTATATAATAACATATGGTCTTCAAGTTGTAAATGATACTGATGTTTAATAAATTGTTTTTAAATTATTATTTTTGTTAAAGAGGTTTATCATACAATAAGAAAATGCAGGTTTTATTAGAGTATATTTCAATATGAGATATAGATCAAAACAGGCCTCAAGCATGTTTTAACCCAATTTTTATATTTAGGTTTGTACTCTTTTAGTTAATTTGGTCATTTCTGAGTTTTTGTAAAGTGATATAGAAGTGATTCTATTGAAGTGTATTTGGTATGTTATTGTCATTTTAAACTATATTTGTTGTTTTAATTAATCTTAAGACTTTTAATAAAATATATGGTATATTTTATTTGTATATTTTATCTTATTTATTAGGCTGTGCGTACCGCCATCGGGTACCATGGCCGGGTTCACATCGGCTTCCAACGGGTAGCCCGGGTAGGCGGTACTCATGGGGCGGGTTCACCATCGGGTAGGGGGTCGCGGGTAGGGTTGGGTTCGTGAACTAGATTTGTGGGTAGCGGGTTCGTTTTGTTGCAGGTTTATTTTTAAGGAGTGGGTTCGGTGGGTTCGGTGGGTTCGGATAGGAAGCGGTACTTCACTTTAAGGTAAGGAGGGTAGGAAAGATAAAAGCTGATGTAGCGCTGAGGTGGCATCAGGGTTCAGTGGGTTCGCGGGTTGGCGGTACTCATGGTGTTATTCATCTAATTGATCTATAGTTTTAGTCATGGTTCGAAATAACTTGTTATGGCCACGTTATGGCATCGAGGCTATACTTTCACTACTAGACAAATTAAGCCAGATTTCCACCACAGTTTCCGACGGATACCGTGTTAGAGTATTATTGTCAATATGTATTGTTCAAGGTCTTTTCTGTAATTATGTGTAACTTCTCTTTTGTATAAATAGTCTCTTAGGGTTCCTTTTCTAGGTTAGACACTTTACTTGTAAACACTCTCTCAATATATGAAAACGGCCGATTCAGCCATCTCGTATGTCTCTCTATCAATCGACTCTACAATTCTAACATGGTATCAGAGCTCTAGGTAAGCATCCTCAACTATCTTTCAGATCTGCATTCTCAAGTTATTTCCCTTATTTTGCTGCTGTCGATTTTGCTCAGAAAATCCATTCTCTGTTGGTTTTTTGACAAAATTCCAAGTTTTAAAGTTGCTCAGAATATCATCACGAACCTACGTACCAATTTTCAGCCAAAACCGATCTGTTTTGCAAAACCCGACTCAAGAACACCATACATTCATCCAAGTCGCAACGCTCACACTCATCCAAATCGCAACTGACCACTGCGACTTCGTACTATTCACCTCCAAATCGCAACTGACCACTGCGACTTCGTACTATTCACCTCCTAATCGCATTCATACTATTCACCTCCAAATCGCAACTGACCACTGCGACTTCGTACTATTCACCTCCAAATCGCAACTGACCACTGCGACTTCGTACTATTCACCTCCAAATCGCAACTGACCACTGCGACTTCGTACTATTCACCTCCAAATCGCAACTGACCTGCGACTTCAGCCTTAAATCGCAATGGCGATCAATCTCGGTCACTCCAATCCCATCTCAGTTGTCCTCAATGGAAACAACTACGTTCTGTGGCATCACCATATGTCCATTCTCCTTAAGTCTCATGGACTCTATACCTATGTCACTGGTATATCTACCCTTCCTGTTCAGAAGGAAGAGGAAAGTGCAGTTGAATTTGCAAAACGTATGAATGATTGGGACATCGCCAATGGTCGCATTCTTGGCTTCATAAACGCTTCCACCACTACTGAGATCAATCAACAGTTCCTCGGCTATACCACGGCAAAAGGACTCTGGGATTTCCTTGCAAACAAGTACACTTCTACAGGTTTATCTCATCAATATCAGCTGTGGACCACCTTCCAGAACAAAAGGCAACTGCCTGATCAATCTATCAACTCCTACATCTCTGAGATGCAAGCTCTTAGAGATCATCTGAGCCTGGGCGTGCCTCAAGTTTTTGATGAAACTGCTCAGAAATTTACTGCTTACTTCAACCAATTGCACCTGATTACTATTCTCATGGGTCTCACTGATCGTTTTGAGAACGTTCGAGCCTCACTTCTACATCGACATCCTCTTCCTACTCTTGAACAAGCCATCACTGAACTGATAAGTGAAGAAACTCGCCTTCAGCAGCGATTTCCACTACCCTCAGATACTGTGCTCTACACTCCCAGCTCAGGGAAATCAAAAGGCAAATGGGGTAACCATGATCAGCCCAGATCTGCAAGCAAGGGGAACAACAGCGAATGTACCTTTTGTCACTCTACTTCCCATCTTCTCCTCAACTGTCCAATTCGAAAATGTCGTTGGTGTGGGATTACACAGCCACGTCATTATGCTTCTGACTGCCCAAAATGTCCATACCCAAAGAACTCTGGTAATCAAAGACAACAGCCCAAGTCTCAGCCAATTGCTGGCTCCATCACTCAGGAATACCCATCGCCAGCACCTACGGCACAGCACAACAACCACTCAACATCTGATCTCATGGAACTCATGCGCCGAAATCAAGAGCTCATGGAGCAACTTATGACAGGTTCTATGGGTATGAATTCTCAATGCAATGCAACTACACCAGGTAACCCTTGGCTTTTTGACTCTGGATGTTGTAATCACATGACACCTAAGGCGGATGGTTTTGCCTCTAAGCAACCTTCCAGCCTGTTTTCATCAGTCCGCACTGCTGATAATACTCGCTTGCCGGTTTCCTTCAGTGGGACTGTTTCTACCCCTGATATTCAATTACCTGATGTGATGCATATACCAAACTTATCTCTGAGTCTGATTTCAATCACTCAGCTTATGGAAGCCGATCTAATAGTTTTATTTCACTCTACTGGTTGTGTTGTGCAGGATCCAAAGACCAAGCAGATCCTTGTAGGCCGTAAAGTTGGTCGGATGGTTGAAGTGGTCTATCTCCGCCTTCCCTTACCTTCATCCAATTTTGCTGCTTCAGTCTCCAGTACCCCGTCTTTTGAGCTATGGCATGCGCGCTTAGGCCATTTATCTTTAGCTAGGATGAAAGTTTTAGCTAGCTCAGGGCTTTTAGGAAACACTTCCTCTGAAAATGTTTCTTGTCTTTCTTGTCAACTTGGAAAACATCATGCTTTACCTTTTCAAATTAATGACTTTAAATCTGCTTCTGCCTTTGATCTTATTCATTCTGATGTATGGGGACCAGCACCACACCCCTCTATGGGAGGTGCTCGATATTTCGTAATTTTTATTGATGATCACACACGTTTTACGTGGATTTATCTCATGAAAAATCGCTCTGAATTACCCAAACTTTATATCACTTTTGCTCGCATGATCCTAACCCAATTTTCAAAACCCATAAAGATCCTTCGAGCCGATAATGCCATGGAATACAAAGAATCGTCTCTGCTTTTATTTCTTCAATCTCAGGGCACTCTTTCTCAGTACTCGTGTCCCGGCACCTCTCCACAAAATGGTCGTGCCGAACGCAAACACCGTCACATCCTTGACACTGTCTGTACCCTCTTAATATCAGCCAAGTGTCCAGAACGTTTTTGGGGTGAAGCAGCCTTCACGGCTGTCTACACCATCAACAGACACCCGACCCCAATTCTCAATCAAAAGTCTCCGTATGAAGTCCTCTATGGAGCTACACCTCTCTATGAACTACTCAAAGTATGGGGTTGTGCTTGCTTTGTTCAGCTACAACCTCATGAACACACCAAACTTGAACCTCGCTCTCGTCTGTGCTGCTTCCTTGGCTATGGAATTGAACATAAAGGATATCGCTGTTGGGACCCAATCTCTAAGAGACTTCGTATCTCCCGTCATGTCACCTTCTGGGAACATCTTCCCTTCTCTACGGTGTCAAAATTTCAGGACCCCATCACTCCTTCTACTTCCTTCTTCACTGACACGTCTATCTCTTTAGATTCTCTCCAATTAGACCCTATACTCTCCTCACCATCTGATCCACCAACTTCCGCATCACCTGAGCCTTCCCCTATCTCGTCTAAGCCTTCACCTGACCCTTCCGCATCAACTGAGCCTTCGTTTGCCCTTTCTATGCCAGCTGACCATGATCAATCATCTGCACCAACTCCCCGGACTACTTCTGAGCCTTCTGCCGAGTCTATGGATCCTAGCTCCTCCCAACCACCAGATGAGGTAAGACGCTCTGATCGGGTAAGACAAGTTCCTACTCACCTTCGTGATTATCATTGTTATGCTACTTTACTATCCACCCATGAACCCACTTCCTTCAAGGAAGCCGACTCTAACCCTGTTTGGAAGCAAGCTATGACAGAGGAACTTCAGGCACTTGATAAAGCCAATACATGGGAGTTTGTTCCTCTCCCACCGGGCAAATCACCCATCGGTTGCAAATGGGTCTTCAAAATCAAAACCAAGTCTGGTGGATCCATTGATCGATACAAAGCACGCCTTGTGGCAAAAGGCTTCAATCAAGAATATGGCATTGACTACGAGGAAACGTTTGCTCCCGTGGCTCGTGTCACATCTGTTCGTAGTCTTCTCGCCATTGCTGCCACCAAGAAATGGCCACTCTATCAGATGGATGTCAAGAATGCCTTTCTAAATGGCGATCTCGAAGAGGAAGTCTACATGAGACTCCCTCCAGGTGTGACCTCCCGTCAGGGACATGTATGTCGACTTCGAAAAGCCCTCTATGGCCTCAAACAAGCTCCTCGTGCTTGGTTTGAAAAGTTTAGCAACACTGTCATCTCACTGGGTTTTTCTCCAAGTAACTATGATTCTGGCCTGTTTACTCAGACTACTGCTGCAGGTACTATCTTACTTCTGTTGTATGTTGATGACATGATCATCACCGGCAGTGACACTACAGGTATCAATCATCTCAAACAATCTCTCAGCTCATGTTTTGAGATGAAAGATCTTGGCAAACTACACTACTTTCTTGGACTTGAAGTTCTATCAGACTCCTCCGGCATCTATCTCTGTCAAGCCAAGTACATATCAGATCTGTTGTCCAAGGCTGGGATCACAGACAACAAAGTTGCATCTACACCAATTGAGCAAAATCTGCACCTTGCTCCGAATGTTGGAACCCCGCTGAAAGACCCTACAAGGTACCGTCAACTGGTCGGATCTCTGGTCTACCTGACTGTTACTCGACCAGACCTTGCCTATGCAGTTCATATAGTTAGCCAATTCATGGCTGCCCCGTGCTCGGATCACTATGTCGCTGTTCTTCGTATACTTCGGTATCTCAAAGGGACGATGTTTCATGGGCTTCATTTCTCATCCAATTCATCCTTACAGCTTCGTGCCTTCTCAGATGCTGACTGGGATGGTGACATAACCGACCGCCGTTCCACCACAGGTTATTGTTTCTTCCTTGGTGACTCTCTCATCTCCTGGCGTAGCAAGAAACAATCGCTGACAGCTTGGTCCAGTACTGAAGCAGAATATAGAGCCTTAGCTGATACTACTCAGGAACTTGTATGGCTTCGCTGGCTACTCTCTGATATGGGTGCCCATCAATTTTCTCCAACACCATTATGGTGTGACAACACTAGTGCTATTCAGATTGCTCACAATGATGTCTTTCATGAGCGTACAAAGCACATCGAGATTGATTGTCATTTCACTCGTCAACACGTTCTTCGCAAGACGGTTAAACTTTTTTCTATCTCCACCATTGATCAGACTGCAGATATCTTCACCAAAGCCCACCTTCCAGGCTGCTTTAGGACTCTTGTTTCCAAACTCAATTTGTCTCATTCTTCCCCTACTTGAGTTTGATGGGGGATGTTAGAGTATTATTGTCAATATGTATTGTTCAGGGTATTTTCTGTAATTATGTGTAACTTCTCTTTTGTATAAATAGTCTCTTAGGGTTCCTTTTCTAGGTTAGACACTTTACTTGTAAACACTCTCTCAATATATGAAAACGGCCGATTCAGCCATCTCGTATGTCTCTCTATCAATCGACTCTACAATTCTAACATTGTTAAAGAGGTTTATCATACAATAAAAAAATGCAGGTTTTATTAGAGTATATTTCAATATGAGATATCAAAACAGGCCTCAAGCATGTTTTAACCCAATTTTTATATTTAGGTTTGTACTCTTTTAGTTAATTTGGTCATTTCTGAGTTTTTGTAAAGTGATATAGAAGTGATTCTATTGAAGTGTATTTGGTATGTTATTGTCATTTTAAACTATATTTGTTGTTTTAATTAATCTTAAGACTTTTAATAAAATATATGGTATATTTTATTTGTATATTTTATCTTATTTATTAGGTTGTGCGTACCGCCATCGGGTACCATGGCCGGGTTCACATCGGCTTCCAACGGGTAGCCCGGGTAGGCGGTACTCATGGGGCGGGTTCACCATCGGGTAGGGGGTCGCGGGTAGGGTTGGGTTCGTGAACTAGATTTGTGGGTAGCGGGTTCGTTTTGTTGCAGGTTTATTTTTAAGGAGTGGGTTCGGTGGGTTCGGATAGGAAGCGGTACTTCACTTTAGGGTAAGGAGGGTAGGAAAGATAAAAGTTGATGTAGCGTTGAGGTGGCATCAGGGTTCAGTGGGTTCGCGGGTTGGCGGTACTCATGGTGTTATTCATCTAATTGATCTATAGTTTTAGTCATGGTTCGAAATAACTTGTTATGGCCACATTATGGCATCGAGGCTATACTTTCACTACTAGACAAATTAAGCCAGATTTCCACCACAGTTTCCGACGGACACCGTCCGTCGGTGAATAGCGACGGAGTTTTGAATTAGTGACGATTCCGTCGGTGATTCGTCGAAAAATAAAGGTTTCCAACGGATTACGGACGAACACATTAATATTTTAATTTTAATTTATTTTTAAATAACTATCCGTTGGTAATGGTTTTTAAAATTTAATTAAATTTTAAAAGAATTATAACTTTTTTTAAAATAAATACCGATGGAGTACCGAAGGAACATCCGTCGGTACACAAAGCCATCGGTACCGTTGGTACACTAAGTCGTCGGTAATCGGTTGGTATTTATTTTCCGTCACTAATCATTGGTGGTGTACTCCGTCGGTTGGTCGTCGTGACCCGTCGCTAAATTCCGTCGGAAATCCGTCAGAAAATGGTTTTCCTACTCATTTATTTTCGACAGTTGATTTCTGACGGAATCGTCCATTACCAACGAATTTCTGACGAATTATCCTCGGATATTAGCCTTTGTTTTGTAGTGTTTGAAACCATGTTAACCCTTGTGGCTCCACTATAATCTTGTGTTCTCAAAACCCTTTTTACAAAGGGAATGAAAGGAAAGGGAGGGAAAGTGAGAGCAAAGTAAAAACAAAAAAACTTGTGTTCTTGAAAATTAAAAAGTTTCGTTCCAAAACTTTCCTGCCAAATATGGGAGGAAGGAATGGAAAAAAATTAAAATGCTTAAAATATTTATTAAAATTACAAAACTACATGATCTTTCATTTTAAATGATATATTTGTAAAAAAAACATTTTTTCTTTCCTTTCTCTTCTATTCAAGAAATTAAAATTTTATTTTTTTTATTTTCCTCCTTTTCAATAACACAAATAAAAGAACTATTTTCTTTCTTTTCTTTTCCTTCCCTTTATTTTTTTTATTTTATTTTCTTCCCAATTTCGAAAACAAAGTGTAAGACTTGACTTCTGTTGTAACACGTTATGACGTGATATGGCACGTTATAACGTGTTATTTTGTAAGACATGTTTTTTTTAGTTTTTTTTAAATATATAACTTGAAGATTATACATAGCACATAGTACTTAAATAGGGACATGTTCAAACGAGAAGCTAACTTTATACGAGAAGACGAGATACGTGATATCATATATGATTCACAAACTTAATCATATATGATTAAACACATGTTACATTGGTAATACATAAACATTTAATCATATATGATTAAACACACCACATGCCATGTAATCATATATCATATCACATTTATTGCATTCTCACATAATGTTTAACTTCTTGTATAATCCTTCGTCTACTTAAATAAGCATTAAAAAGAAACATAAAACTAAAAACCAAAAAAGGTAAATATTTTCTTCATATTTCCAATAATTCAATAAGTAAAATATAAAAATAATAATTTTAGTATTATGAATTAAAGAGTAAATTACGGATTTGGTCCATGTGGTTTGTCAAAAATACGAAATTGGTCCTTAAACTTCATTTATTACTGTTTTGGTCCATGTGGTATGCAGAATTTTACGAAATTGGTCCCTCGAACTAACAGCCGTCTCTTTCCTCCGTTATCATTAAGGGCATTTCAGTCTTTTTATATTTCTTTTTTTTAGAATTAAGTTTTAATGGTTTTTTATTATTTTTAACTGGCCAATTAAAAAATGACACGTGTCAAATTATTTTAATTTTTTTTACTTTTTCTTTCTTCTCCTTTTTTCATTCTCTCTTTTCTTTCTGCAGTGGAAGAATACACCACCACCACCACCATCATCAACCCATCATCACCACCACCACCACCACCACCACCATCAACCCATCACCACCATCGTCAACCCACAACCACCATATTTCTTTCTTCTCTCTTTCTTTATATATACACACACAGATACAATATATATATATATACATACACACAGATCCGTGTTTTGAAAGTTTTTGCCGGAGAAGTCGCCGGAAAAACGGGTTTAGTCGGAAGTTGATTTTTCCATCGAATTCTTGCTTTCATTTCATCACAAATCTCTTCTTCATAATAATTCAATCGGGATTTAATATCGGAGATGATTTCTGATGCGAGTTTCCGGAAATTCGACGGAGTGATTACTGATTGGGTCGGGTCAAATGCTCTGAGAAGGTGATGAGGGACACCTAACTGCTCTTGCATTGTGATTTTGTTGGTTGTGATATCAAGTCCACGTTATAGTTGCATTTTATCGGAGTTGATGATCTCAGAGTTGTCAAAAAATCGAGTGGCGAGGTCGACGGAGAGACGGGATTTTCCAGCACCGGTTGGACCCATGATGACGACAATCTTGCGCTTACGACGTCGTGTGGTGGTTGTTGGTGCGGCGGCGATTGTGGAGGGTTCAATGTGGATGTGATTAAGATTAACCCACGTGGAAGAAGAAGATGAATAAGAAGAAGAAGTGGGTTGAAAGAAGGTGAGAAATGAAGAGAATAATTTGAAGCGATGATGATTAAAAATATACATACACACATCACCACCACCATCGTCGGTGTCTTGTCGGAAAAACGGGTTTGGACGGAAAGCTTACCGAAGCTTACGGATATGTGTGTATGTATATATATATATATATATATATATATATTGTATCTGTGTGTGTATATATAAAGAAAGAGAGAAGAAAGAAATATGGTGGTGGTGGTGGTGGGTTGATGATGGTGGTGGTGGTGGGTTGATGATGGTGGTGGTGGTGGTGGTGGTGATGGGTTGATGATGGTGGTGGTGATGGGGTGGTGGTGGTGGTGGTGTGTGTATATATATATGAGTAAATTACTGTTTTGGTCCCTGTATATGTTTGTATATATATAGAGTAAAGAGTGAATTGCATTTTTGGTCCCTTTGGTTATAGTATTTCTTTGAAAGAGGGACCTAAACTTCAATATCTCAAGAAGTGGTCCCTCGGTTTCCAATTTTGCTCCAAAATCAGGACCCCAACACTAACAACGTTTATTTGCTCCGTTAGTGCCAGGGGTAGTTTCGTCCATACCCCTAGAAAGGACTCCTTTCAAAGAAATACTATAACCACAGGGACCAAAAATGCAATTCACTCTATTTTGATTTCAAAGTTACATTTCATACCTCTGTAATTATTTACTTAGTTTACTTTATACCTTTTACTTTTCTAATTTTAATTTTACACCTTCATCATATTAACACATATAATCGTATATTAACTAAAATACGTTAAAAACACGTTTTAATTTTAACAAGTTACACCATTATAATCGTCTCATCGATACCTTCGAAATGAGCCCAGTATTAAATGTTTTTGGATTCTTCTTAACGTATTAAATCGTCAAATTAACACGTATTAACGTATTATAATCGTCTCATCGAATTAACCTTGTTAGGGTTGAAGACGAATTAACCTTGTTAGGGGGGGGGATAATTAACCTTATTAACGTACTAAAAATTAACCTTGTTTAGAGCTAGTCTTCAACCTCGAAATGAGCCCAGTATTAAATGTTTTTGGATTCTTCTTAACGTATTATAATCGTCTCATCGATTTAATACGTATTTTAGTTAATATACGATTATATGTGTTAAATGTTTGTATATATATAGAGTAAAGAGTTCGATATATATATATATATATATCGAACTTCTTAACATATTTTAACGTAATTATGTATGTTAATATGATATGTTAAAACGTATTTTTTTAACATAACTAAATCCAAAAACATTCAATATTAGGCTCATTTCGAAGGTATCGATGAGACGATTATAATGGTGTAACTTGTTAAAATTAAAACGTGTTTTTAACGTATTTTAGTTAATATACAATTATATGTGTTAATATGATGAATGTGTAAAATTAAAATTAGAAAAGTAAAAGGTATAAAGTAAACTAAGTAAATAATTACAGGGGTATGAAATGTAACTTTGAAATCAAAATAGAGTGAATTGCATTTTTGGTCCCTGTGGTTATAGTATTTCTTTGAAAGGAGTCCTTTCTAGGGGTATGGACGAAACTACCCCTGCCACTAACGGAGCAAATAAACGTTGTTAGTGTTGGGGGACTGAATTTGGAGCAAATACAAAAACTGAGGGACCACTTCTTGAGATACTGAAGTTTAGGTCCCTCTTTCAAAGAAATCAGATAACCACAGGGACCAAAAATGCAATTCACTCTAGAGTAAATTACGGATTTGGTCCATTAAAATTTAATTCAAAAAAAAGAAATATAAAAAGACAGAAATGCCCTTAATGATAACGGAGGAAATAGACGTCCGTCACCCCTAAGGACCAATTTCGTAAAATTCTGCATACCACAGGGACCAAAACAGTAACAAATGAAGTTTAAGGACCAATTCCGTATTTTTTGACAAACCACATGGACCAAATCCGTAATTTACTCTAAATTAAATCTACCTTTGTGTGAAAATAAGAAAAAGGTAAAAGTAGATATTTGTATTCGCATGCAAAAGATCAAACGGATAGATTTACTACTGTTACGAACTGCTGGATATATATTTACACACACACACATATTTATTTATATATTTGTATTTTTGTATATGTATTTGCAGACATCTCCATCATCTTTTTTGTGGGTTCCTCCCCCCTCCCCTCCACTATAATATCATAAAAACCACAAACAAAACCCATATGATTGCACTCCATCATTTTCACTCTCACCGGATCGGACTTCCTCTCGTTTTCCGGCGACCCTCCGATCAGAACAAGGTCTTCATTTCTCATGCCATGTTTCTTCTTTAAACTCATATATAAGCATAAATCTCTGTTGGGTTGAAAATGGTAACGAATATTGTGGTTTAATTAGTTCTACTGAAACTTTGACAGTTCCTGAAGAAATCCATGTGGGATGCTGAATATTCTCCGACTATTTCTTTTAATTATATTTATAAAAATGAAAGCTTTTTATTTTGGGTACACAATAATTAATGGGGTTATCCATACTTGGATTTAGGTTTTTCTAGATTCGGTATAAAGAAAGTTTGCCTTTTTTTTTAAGGTTTATAGCAATGTTTGATTCATGTTCAGTCTGACAACTAATTTTTCTGAGTAATCAAACAAAAGTAGACCACATGGATTATTGCGATTCCATGTAAGACTTACCTTGTATAATATGATTAATATCTAATATATTTTCTTGGACTTGTACTAGGTTGGTTCATCATTTATGCTGAATCGATCTTGAACTCAAAAGATCCATTTTTTTTGGTGAATTTTGAAGCAGGATTGAATTATGAGGGGGTTTTCGTCTATGTTTGATGGGTTAGCTAGAACGTTTTCGAGTGCGAAACGAGGGGAGAGTTCTGGGCAATGTGGTGGAAAAGAAGCGGCAGAAGCCATTGCAAAAGATGCGAAGAAGAACGAGATGATCTTAAGATCTTCGGGGGCTATCAACGTGAATGGATCGAATAATTTCGCTTCTGTTTGCTCCAAAAGAGGCGAAAAGGGGGTGAATCAAGATTGTTGCATAGTATGGGAGGTATATTCACATGTGAATCCTATGTGAATGTGGGTTTTGGAGGCTTTCAAATGATGTTTTATGTGGTTTGTTTGTAGGAATTTGGGTGCCAAGAGGACATGATGTTTTGTGGGGTTTTTGATGGTCATGGTCCTTGGGGACATTATGTTGCCAAGAGAGTTTGCGACTCGATGCCATCATCGTTGCTCTGTAATTGGCAAGAGATGCTAGTCGAAGAAGGTTCGTTTGACCCTGATGTTGACTTGCAGTCCGATAAAAAGCTTGATAGATTCCATCTATGGCAGCATTCTTTCGAAAAGGCTTGTGCTGATGTTGATCAGGATCTAGAGCAATGTCGGAAATTTGATTCGGTTTATAGTGGAACCACCGCTTTGACAGCCATTAGACAGGTAATTTTCAAGATCTTCTACAGTGGAACCAACCATTCATAATGAATATCTTAATATTCGTAATGAATAGTAGTGTATATTCATGATGAATAATCATATATTCGGGGATGAATGTTTGGTTTCTCGGTTCTAAAAATATTAATCCTGAATGAACTTTCTCCCTCCAAAACCTTTGAAAGAAATGTTACTATTTTGCAGGGTGACCATTTGGTCGTAGCGAATGTTGGGGATTCTCGTGCAGTACTGGCTACGACTACCGATGATGGCTACTTAGTACCCATACAACTTACAGTTGATTTTAAGCCAAATCTACCTCGTGAGTAGCTCCCGGGTTATACTTTGCCATTCGAGTTTCATGGGCGTTAGTGAATAAACCGATTTTTTGTGCAGAGGAGGCTGAACGGATAGTCGAGTGTAATGGGCGAGTTTTCAGCTTAGAAGACGAGCCTGGCGTTCACCGGATGTGGTTGCCATATGAGGACTCACCCGGTTTGGCTATGTCAAGAGCCTTCGGCGATTATTGCATAAAGAATTTTGGGCTCATTTCTGTTCCCGAAGTCGTACAAAGACATATAACTACCAGAGACCAATTTATCGTGCTTGCTTCGGATGGGGTACGTTCAAAAATGCACATACTTGGCTGATAAGCTGGCCGTTAGCTAACGCCTGATAATTTATGACACGTAGATTTTATTTTTTCTTATTAAAGAGAATATAAAGGCAGTTTTATAAAGGGAAAAGTTCAGAAAAACCCAACGAACTATCCCATTTTGAATGATTAAGTCCTAAACTATTTTTTTTGAACGAAAAAAACATTAAACTTTATCATTTTGAATGATTAAGTCCATTAAACTTTCTCATTTTGGATGATTAAGTCACTGAACAATTTTTAGTATATAAATCATTGAAGTTATAAAAATAGTTTGTAACCGACTAAAAATGTTTTAAACTAAAAACCAGTGTTTTAACCCTTAAAAACACCGGACTCTTGGAGCTTATTGAAACGCTAATTAAAGTAGCGTTTCAAAAAGCTAGCTTATGACTGACTTTTTCAATAAGCTAGCTTGTGGTTGCTAAACATGGTAATTTCGATAGTGACATTTTTTTTGTAGGTGTGGGACGTCGTTTCAAATGAAGAAGCCATGGAAATTGTGTCATCGACAGCCGATAGGGCCAAATCGGCTAAACGACTGGTGGACTATGCAATCCGAGCATGGAAACACAAGCGGAAAGGGATCGCAACCGATGATATTTCAGCTATTTGTGTCTTCTTTCATAATAATAGTGGTCAGCAAATTCATCATGTAGCTACTCCAAAATAAAGCCTAACAAAATCTTTAAGGTTGTTTACATTTTACTTTTCAGAAATAACTACGTATTTTCCTCGAGATTAACCTTTCTGAAAGAGTCGAACTCGATATAAGACAGGATTTGAGGATGGGGCCCACATTACAACTCCCATTTTCGACATACGCAATGAACCTTGGCCAGGGAAGCCATATAATCTTCAGACCTGCAACATTAAACACAACAAACAGATAATGAATCATGGGATCAGCCACCTTAAAGTTGAATGTTTTTTATTTTCTTGTAAAGAATAGTGTCGATGAGCGCAGACCTTAGTCCGTATGGCGATTGACATGAAGCCACCAAGTGTACTTTGGCCTTGTCTGTTTCATTCTGCAGTCAGCAAGATTGCAAGATTGCAAGCCTGTTAGCTATTAAGAATCATAGTTTTGAAGAAAACTGTAATGTGAAATACGTGGACCCCATTATAGTACTCTTGAAAAGTGCGTTTGGTATGCAACTAGACAGGACTGAACTGACGAGAGTGAGGTATGCGTGTGAAAGGATTATGGGGATTTTAATTTGACATGGGTAGTTTAGTAATTTAGCAATTTTGTCTCTTTTCTCTGATTTTTGTTTAGGGAATTGGCTAATAATTATTTATATTGTCTTTTGCTTAATGTTAGGTGCATGAAACACACATAAATTGGTCTCCTAGCCATTCGTCTCCCACTTTTACCAAAATGTCACTACTTCCGCAATATCCAGCTCCGTAATTTGTGGACCTAACTAAAAGACACAAAAAAAAAACAAATCTGGTCAAATTTTCTTTTAAAAAATATACCTGGGTCCGCAATTGCAGATCTAGGGCCGAAAAAAAAGATTTTTTAAGGACAATTGACTAGATTCGTTAAAAAAAATGTCGTTTAGCCAGGTCCGCAAATTACGGATCTGGATATTGCGGATGTAGTGATATTTGGGTGAATCCGGGACAGGAATGGCTAGGAGACCAATTTGTGTGTGTAGAATGCCTATTTGAGTCAATTCCCTTTTTGTTCCATCTACTGTGATGGGACAGAAAAAATGCATTTTTATCCCACTCAGGTCTTGCCCCAATTTAATTTGATGCCAAACATAGGAGAACATATTTTTGTACTCTCCTAGTTTCTTGTCCCGCATATCAAACGCAACACGAAAAAGAGTTTAAATCAAGAATATAGTTCGCATACAGACCTGAGATTCGTAATAAAGACCGGCATATAGCGAAGCGTAAAAGTAACCGCTTTCTCGTCCTTCAGAAAACGCAGCAACAAGCTGTCCACAGAAACCGGTGTAAAGCCATTAATTCAAATCAAACTAAAGGCACAAATCAACACTTGTGATAATGGGCTTCAAGCAATTCAAGTACAAGAAACCGACAAAAAATAGAAGGACGAACTATGTGATGTTCATTTGGGTCGAGTAAAAAGCAACTCCACGTACCTTTTCAGGGTCACCGCCATCTTTGAACATGTTATAAGCTTCTCTCATTACAGGTCTTGGATCTCTTCCAACCTAAAAAGCATGGCAAGTGAATAAACTTGTTTCATACATAAACAACCGCTCTACTCTTTGGGGGTTACTTTGTAGTAGGATTTACTGTGTTTGGGGATGTTTGTTTACCTCTTAATAGTTCCATTAAGAGGCAACCTCTGAATCGCTAAGAGGTGAATTTTGTTTGGCAAAATAAAGTCTGCCTCTTAATGATTCTAACAACCTCTGAATGATTTTGTATCTTGGGCCTCTCTTAACCATTCAGTGCCCTGATTTCATTCCAAACAATTACCAAACAACCATATTTCATTTTGCACTATATCATAAGAGCCTCTTAATCATTCTGCACCAAACCATTCAGCAACTACCAAACAGCCCCTAAGAGACGTTAAAATTTATACATGGATATCATCATTTATAGACCTGAAGAAATCGTCTTCTTGCTTCAGAAGCTCCGTATAGTTGAGCTTCACAAAGGAAACACCAAATCGACTCCTCAGTGTCGTTTGGATTTTGTGCAACATCTATCCGAAATTGCTCTGCGCCTTCTTCAAACCTACCCAAATTGGCCACCTCCATTTTAATCATGTTGATGATGGTGGTAATACATAAACCATGAAAATATTCTATACAAATGAGATAGAATTTTGTGAACAAACCTATCAAGGTAATATAATGAGAGCCCTCTCTGCCAAAGATCTATTCACAAAGACAAGTTAATTTCTGTTACTAATTGATTCACAAAGACCATGGTTGTAAGCAACAATTTGGCCATCTACAATAAGCAATTTGAATCGCATAATGGACAAATTTCAGAACAAAAACCATGGGGCAATTAGATTCTACTAGGGGTGAACACGGTACGGTACCATGTTTTTTTTCTTAATACCGTGTACCAACCAATTATAATTGATACGCAAAAATTTATATCGTGTACCAACATAATTGGTACCAACTTTTTTCGGTTGGTACATGTTGGTACAGTTTTGTACCAACATCTCAAAAGTTTACAAAGTTTACAAATCTGTTGTCCGTAAAACTTTTAGTTGTAAAACAATAAAATGTCTAAGTTGAGTTCTTTGAGTTTGAGGGACGAGTAAACCTTCTAGTTTTTTACTTTAAATTGTAAAACAATAAAATGTTAAATTACTAAATAGTTAAATCTCTTTAAAAAACAATCAGGTCATCTCATCATCATATGCATAAATTATACATTAGTAATCAAGAATATTTCATTTTATTAATATTTTATTTAATAAATAATTAAAAACAATATATATATAAGTCGGTACGGTACGGTATTACCGTGGTAGACGATTTTCAATACAGGTACCAACCAAGTTTGTGAAGTTGGTACCGTAGTATCAACCAATTTACTTGGTAATCAATTAGTCATGGTACAAATTTACTACACAACTACTAAACAAAGAAAAAAAATAGATCTCAAATTAGGTATGATCATAGGCAAATTCAGAAGGCAATTAGCCAATTAGTTGGGTATGAGTTAAATCAGAGGGATTCACTCACATGCCTTTTGACGAGGATCAAGTTTGATTGCATTATCGAACTCTGCTACAGATCCAGATACATCACCCTTGATTACGACAAAGGATTAATTTAGAAAACAACAGAAATTGAAGCAGGAATTAAATTTGGGAAATGTGGAAAAACCTGACGAAAGAGGACCATTCCTTGTCGAATTGCAATGAGAGCTTCGCGGGATGATCCGCCTCCTCCTGTAACAGCGTCCCAGATTCCTGAAACTGAAGTTGGAATTTTTGAATCTCGGGGGAAATTGTGCGTAGTTGAGATGGTTGTGGTGGCAAACAAGTGTGAAGCGTGAGGGTTTTTTGGAAAAGTTGAAGTAGAGAAAGAGGGAGAAGAAGATGAGTGGTGAAAATTAGGGGTGGATATGTTCATGCTCCATGATACCGCCATTGATGAATGGTGTTTTTAGAGATAAAAGATGAGAGGAGGAGGAATAGAGCGCCAAATACAATCAGCAATTCTTCCCCTTCGGTTTATTTTTATTTTCGAACGTCTATTGAAATCTTTCATTTAAAGTTTAAAATTTGTGTTGTTACATATATGTTTATTTATATAAAAATAAAGATAAATCATACATTAAAAATGGAAAAGCTTGATACGGCCGAACGCAGCTTTATCGAATATCTCGAATACAAGTTCGAATATTAAAAATGGAAAAGCTTGATAAGGAAAACATTGACAACTATATATACCAGCAATATACAAAGAAATACAAATCTAACCCTTATACATTTACATATCTACCATAACTCTAACACCCCTCCCCCCCCCCCAACTCAAGTTGGGGACGAGAGAACCAAGTTGAGTTTGGAAACAAGATCCCGGAATCGTTCCGGGAGATGAGCATTGGTGAAGATGTCCGCAGTTTGGTCGATAGTAGAAATAGGGAAAAGTTGAACAGTCTTGCGAACCACGTGTTGACGAACTAAATGACAGTTAATCTCAATGTGTTTCGTACGTTCGTGAAAGACATCATTGTGGGCAATTTGATTGGCACTATTGTTATCACACCACAATGGTGTCGGAGAAGTCTAAGGAGCCCCCATATCAGATAGTAACCAGCGCAGCCACACGAGTTCTTGCGTAGTGTCAGTCAAAGCTCGATACTCAGCTTCAGTACTAGATCGAGTTGTCAGAGATTGTTTCTTGCTGCGCCAAAAAATAAGGGAGTCACTAAGAAATAAACAGTATCCAGTAGTATAGCGGCGATCTGTTATATCTCCATCCCAGTCAGCATCAAAAAATCTACGAAGAGGCAAGGACGATGTGGATGAGAAGTGTAGACCATGAAACATGGTCCCTTTGAGATATCGAAGAATGCGAAGACCTATGTTAACTCCAAGATCCTGAAAAAAATTCTTGAAATGTCTTCCTGAAAATTGGGACAACTATACCATGTGTCTTAACTCAAAGGATCTTAAATTCATGACCCTTAGTACCTTATTTGGCACTATGCTCAATCATGAGCAAACGTGGTAACTTAAGAAGAATCTTGTGAAAGATTCCAAAAGCACACATGTTGCTTTACTCTCTTCAGAGTTAATGCCCATTTAGCGATCTACTGTCATTATCACTGAAATGGAATCTAACTCTGATGACTCATCAGACCCTGACTCTACAGAACTTAATGAATCTCTAGCACTCCTGACTAATACTTTCAGGAAGTTTGCTAGAAAGAGTAACTTTAGAAGAAATAAACCTCTCACCCTCACTGACAAGCCAAAATATACTCCTATTGATAAGGCTACTGCTACCTGTTTTAATCGTTAAAAAGTAGGACACTTTGCAAGTGAATGCAGGTCAAAGAAAGTCTTTAAACCTTCTTCATCCCACACGAAATCCTCTACTCCTAGGACTAGAGATGACAAATACCTGAAACTCAAAGAAAAGTATGAGAAGCTGAAATGCTACAAAACGAAGGGTAAAGGTCTGTTCGCTGAAGAACATGACTGGGCTGAGTCTGATGAAAAATCAGATTCTGATGAAGAAGATGAGGCCAATCTCTGTCTGATGGCTGAAATTCAAGATGTAAAGGAAGAACTAGCTGAAATTCCCTCTACATCTACCTCTACCTCTCAAGTATCAATTTCCTCTTCTACTCCTGCTCTCACTGAAGCTGATAGACTTTGTGCTATCAACTTACTGATTGTTGATTTATATGATGCCATGAATGGAAAGACCAAAGTTGAACAACAAAATCAAGATCTAACTGAACAACTTAAAAACTGTCATTTGAAAATTCAAGAGCTTTCAAAAATCGAAGAAAATTTGAAAGATCAGGTCTACGTAAATCAAGTCATCAGTATCGAGCGTGAACAAGCTATCATTGAACTGAAAGCAGGAAAGATATTGTTGAAGGATGGTATAAACTCTCAGCAAAGATCACTGAGATAATCGGTACTCAAATCCCTGTCAATGACAGACGTGGTCTTGGTTACAAAGCTAATGCTAAAGAACCAACCACAGATCGTTCCATGCTTAAGTTTGGAATGTTCGTGTCCACTATCCCTGACACTTCATCATCTCAGTGCTCTTTTTCTAACAATCCAATCCTTGAGGAAAAGTCTACCTTAAGCCCCAAACTTAAAGGTAAAGAAAAAATTGTTTTCCAAAAACCTTAGTAGGGTACCAAAGTACCAAAGCTGAAGAATTCCAAACCTTCAGCTAATCATCCCTCTACTTCAAAGAACAAGATTCCTGAACATGTTCAGTGATCTACTCCAAGAATCAGAGTGGATGTTATTGGTAAGAAGTCTGAAGAACCTAAGGTTCCTCCGATCTCTGATGCCAAAGGTATTCTTGGTACAGGCCCCGCCCATTTAAAAATTTCAAATACTTATGCCTATGGTCCTAAAGCTACTTTCAGCTATAGGAAATGTTATCACTGTGGACTTACCGATCATATTGCTAGTAAGTGCCCCACAACCACCAAAATTGAGAAACTAGCTAAGGTGAATACCACTGCCCCCAAGGCAAAGAAGAACATCCCTGGTGAAAAACAAGACAAGGTGAAAAATGCCACTAAGGTTAAGAAATTAACTAAAGTGAAGGTTACCACTGACGTTGAGTCATCAGATGTTGCGAAGACCGCTGATCCTTCTACGTCCTCTACCACTGACAAAGGTGGACCCATTATAAAGTGGGTACCTATTCCAAACTAATCTTCCTTTGTTTGCAGGTCTCGAAGGGTATCTGGTATCTCGATAGTGGATGCTCTCGACACATGACTGGAAAAAGAAACCGACTCACTGATTATAAGGAAGAGAAAGGTCCCTTAGTGACCTTTGGTGGAAATGGTAAATGATATACCCGAGGGTTGGTGTACTTTCCAATGGTACAACTACCTTCAGAAGAGTCGCATATGTTGAAGGACTAAAGCACAATCTTCTTAGCATCAGTCAGCTTTGTGATATGGACTTCAAAGTTTGCTTTACTAAGGAAGCATGCTTTGTCACTGACAAGAAAGAGAAAGTTGCTCTCAGTGGATATCGTTTGGAAAATGTTTATGTAATAAACATGAACTCAACAA
This sequence comes from Saussurea involucrata, assembly GCA_033807775.1. Lineage (NCBI taxonomy): Eukaryota > Viridiplantae > Streptophyta > Magnoliopsida > Asterales > Asteraceae > Saussurea > Saussurea involucrata. Next base: position 42,822,004 of record CM066323.1, read on the forward strand.
CCACTGAAAACATTTGTTTTCTCTCTAAAGCCTCTTCTGATGTCAACTGGCTATGGCATAAAAGGCTCTCTCATCTCAACATCAAGACGCTGAACTCTCTCTCCTCCAAAGAACTAGTTACTGGTTTACCTCAGCACTCATACGCTAAGGAATCTCTCTGTTCAGCATGTGAAAAGGGAAAACAAAGAAAGGCTAGTTTCAAGTCTAAACAAGTGTCATCAGTGACATCTCCTCTTCAACTACTCCACATGGATTTATTTTGCCCTGTCAATATTAAATCCCTCGCTGGAAAGAAATACACTCTAGTCATAGTAGATGAATTCTCTCGTTATACTTGGGTTATGTTTCTCCGTGCAAAGAGTGACACCTTAGAAGAACTCATCTCATTCGTCAGGAAAATGGAAGTCCTGAACAATATGACTGTTCACTCAATAAGGAGTGATCATGGGACTGAATTCAAAACAGTTCTCTTGATAACTTCTTTAAAAGTAAGGGCATCTCTCACAACTTCTCTGTAGTAAGAACTCCTCAGCAGAATGGCGTCGCTGAAAGAAGAAACAGAACGATCATCGAAACTGCCAGATCTATGCTTAGCGATTCTCATCTTCCAACTCAATTCTGGGCAGAAGCTGTCAACACTGCCTGTTTCACTCAAAATAGGTCGCTGATCGTCAAAAGATTCAACAAAATGGCCTACGAACTTTTCCATGGAAGAAAGCCATCTATCAGCTTTCTCCACATCTTTGGTTGTCAATGTTTCATCTTGAACAACATAGATGTTCTTGGAAAGTTTGATCCCAAAGATGACGATGGAATTTTCCTTGGATACTCTTCAGTGTCCAAAGCATTCAGAGTCTTCAACAAAAAAAGACAAACTGTAGAAGAAACCATTCATGTCACCTTTGATGAATGCCATTCAGCGAACTCCAGACCTACTTTTGACAACGAAGAACTTACTCAGTGGATGTTTTCTCATTTTGGGGATTCAGAAGCTATTCCTAACCCTGACCCTCAGGTCAATGACCCTACCGCTGATGATGATCTTGTCACCATTCCTAGTATGCAGACAAGTGAAGCTGAATCATCCTCTTGGGTTTCAGCTGTTCCTATTAACACTTTGCCTGTCTCTGAACCCTCAACCTTTGATAATCCATCGACTTCTCAGCAATCAGTAAACGAACCTTTATCTGGACTTCAGCTTTTCCTGCCTGGTATACCTGAATCTACTGTTGCCGAAGCTTCTTCTTCAGCTCCTCCAGAAGCCCCATCTGAGTCAGTGACTCAAGCTCTGGCTCAGCGATGGACCTTAAATCACCCAATTGATCAAATTCTTGGTGATCCAAACGCAGGTGTTCAGACTCGACGAAGCTCAGGTAATATTTGCTTAATGAAGTACTTTACTCCATCAGTACTAGAATAGATCCCTGAAAACAGTAAATGGGACACGTATGGTTATGCCCGGATGTTTTCCAAGTACTGTTAACCACTACACCACAACCCGAGTATTTGCTTAATGAAGATACTGATGTCCGGATATGGGAAATCCGAGTATGGTTATGCCCGGATGTTTTCCGGATATTGATGTCCGGATATGGGAAATCTGGGTGAGGTACCGGATATCGGAAACCCGGGTGTGGTTTTCTGCTGTAAAAAATAGGGTTCAAGAGAAAGTGTCTCTCGAAAGATTGTGATTTCAAAAGAGAGCCAACGATTATGAGTAAATCAGATTCCTGATTACGGACTCGATTACGAAGAACACAGGTATATCAATTTGTGAATCAAATCGATACGAATTCAGGTCGAGAACAAGGATGCACGAAGAGTACGAACAATCAATCAAGAGAAAAGAAGAAACATACCTATTTCTCTCATACCATGTTAGAAACGATATATGAATCGAATGAAGAACAATCAAGAACGATTATGGAAGAGCTTGATACGGCCGAAGGCAGCTTTATTGAATATATTGAAATTAGGTTTACAAAGGGAAAAACTAAACTGATAAGGAAAACATTGACAACTATATATATACTAGCAAGATACAGAGAAATACAAATCTAGCCCTTATACATTACATATGCACCATAACTCTAACAGAAAAGTAAATAAAATTGATCTTGTTATTTTTATAAAGTTGTAGGAGTGGGTGGGTTATTTGTGGATTTATAGTTTCTTGTAGGGGCTTAATATGAAAGTTGGGGACCGAAAGAGCACCTCTTTTCATATGGTTTATTTTTTTGAAGAGTGTCTTAGGCTATGCCGGAATTAATCCCGACTAAATTGTGACTGCAAGAAATCAACTCTGATAAACTCAGTGACTACAATTGTTGTCTATGTCTGAAATTGAACCTTTGGTAGATGAGATATTTCACCAAATTCCCCAAGGTGTTAACCACTACACCACAACCCTTGTTCATACGGTTTCTTCTTGGTGTAATGTGTGATGAGCAAAAATGGAGAAAACCTTCATTGTTGAAGAACTTGGAGAAATTGAAGGAGGATTGGTTTTGGTTCTTTTCCATATCAGGTATGTAAAACTACTTCTCCTTCTTCCTCTTAAGGTCACCATTGTTAGGGTTATAGAGTAATAAGATTTTGATTTTGATTTTGATGCAAGTTTTGGAAAATGGTTTGAGTTTACCCCTCTTGAAATCATCATTTGTCTAAAACTCATGTTAGATTGGGGATTTGTTGGGTTCATATCTTCAGAAGTTGTTGAGGTTCATCTAGGGCAATAAGAAATGGGTGTTTTCATTAAAAGTGGTGTGATATGGTGTGTTGGATGAAGATTTGATATTTTGGATTCATAAATATAGTTGGAATTGAGCAGATCACTATTCAAACGAGTTTTATTGGTTGATATAATGTTAATTCATGAGCAAATCGAGTTTGGATGAGTTTGTGGTCGGATTAAAGCTCAAAATCCCCCAACCCATGCGCCGCAGTGAGCTACGTGACCTGTGTCGAGAGTTATGGTCGCGTGGGAGGGCGTGGCACTTTTGTCCAATAGGTTATGCGACCTAGGGTCGGGTGTCAGGCGATGTTTTGGTTTTTTCGTCCGATCGCTTTTCCGTCAGTTTGGTTGATTGAAGCATAGTTTGAGGCTCTTATATTTACGGGGCTTTATGGAGGTTTATAAATGATAAATTTAGGGAACTAAGATCTTATTTATTCCACTCATTCAAGCGTTGTTTGAAAGTTCGGTTTGATCTTCGTCTTTCGTTTTTAGCGTAGTTTGGACCGTATGTGAGTTCCCTGTTTCCGTTTGACTTATTTATGTTATATGAAATTATAATATATTTCGGGGCCGTTTACCGAATGCTTATCCGGGTAAGCGCTTACCGGTAAAATTTAACACTATCACTTACTTATCGGGTAAGATTTTAGTCCACCAAAACGATATCGTATGCAACAAATTTTCTAGTAAGCGCTAACCGTAGTAAGAGTCTTTACAATCACTTACCGGGGTAAGACTCTCAGTCCTTGTCTTAGCTCTTACCGGGTGAGATTTTTGATCTTTGCCATATTCATTCGTAAGGTAATGTGACTTAGTAAGTGCTTACCCGAGTAAGCGTTTGATAAACGGCCTCTTCATGAACGAAATGGTTGATTGTTGTATATGCATCTTTATACTCTGAAAATTATACATGTTGGTGTAAGTGCACTAGTTGAGTCTTGATATATCTGTGTGTTGTTAATCTCTACAGTGGGAGTCTTTTCACCATGTGTGACTATAATGGTCAATATGGTGGTGTGACTTTGTTGGATTTATGTGTATATGACTTGATACGGTGTTGCTAATAATACAATTATGATCAACCCGAATAATTATTGGCAACATTATTATTTGATAATATTGTTGGCAATAATTTATAGATGTTAATTTTTGTAGAAATAATAATAATTGCGATATTGTTGATTACAAATTTATTTGATATTTCACATAAATTAATATGGGATATTATGTATGTTCCATTTATTTATACATGTATATGTACATAGAGGGAGGTTCACGAAAAACCCCAAAAATGAAAAAATAAGGAACACTTAGTAACTGTTCATCTGAACGGTATGCACATGTGTATACAATTACCTAAAATGAAATGAGGAACACTCTAGTAATTGTTCATCAAAACAAGAATATAGCTACCAACCTCATTATTATCTTGTTAACCCAGTCCCTAAAAATGAACCGACAGAGGTTTGGATAGAGAGTCATTATCATTATTTGTGGAAGTCATTACAGATCTTGTTTGTGAAATCAAACAAACTGCTCTAATACTACTTGTTGTCCAGGTTGGTAATGACTAACACAAAAAGTGTTTGTAGCAGGGGGTTGAATATAAACTATATAAAGTTTCACTTTTTAATTCTATATGTTTATTGAAAAACGAATAATTACAGATTTGTCGTGGAAGCTAGAGATGGCCAAAAAACCGGTATTGGGTCCGACTGGACCGAGCCCAAATATGTCCCGGTGCCATTCCCAAATAGAGATGGCCAAAATACCGGGCCTCGCCAAAACCGAGCCTAAATACCATTCACATAAACCGGGCTTTCGTGGGCCCGGTTCGGGGCCTAGCTCACCATATTAAGGCCCGTTTAAGCTTTGGTAAAACCGGTCCCGAGTAACCGGGCCTTCACAAAAAAAAACTTTTTTTTAAAACTTATAAATTTTATTCTAATACATTTATAAATACGTAATTGGGTCACTAAAGTATACTTAAAAATGCGTTTTATTATAGTTTCGATTGAACAATACATTTAAAAAAATACATTGATTGAATTATAAGAAAATACACTTATTCCTCCCATCTCTAGTTGAAAGCGAGAAATCGAGAAATCGAGAATTGCGTTTTGTAACTTAGTATCTTACCCCATACACCAAGTATCTTATTTATAGTGTTTAGAAACCCTAAAAGACCAAAAAAATGGTCAAAAACTCGAGAAAACGGTAATATTACCGTTAGGAAAAACAAAAAAAACGGCTCGAATTGTGAAAACCGGGCCAAGCTCAAATCGGGCCTAGTAACCGGGCCCGGGTAGGGCTGGAAAAACATCCAAAATCACGGCCCGATCGTTTCCAACGGGCTCGAATCCGGGCTTCAAACGGGCTGGCCTTCGGGCCTTCGCCGGGCCTAGCTTGGGACTGGTCTTTTTAGCCATCTCTAGTTCTAAATAGTGATTTCATAATCGGCCCCGGTCCCAACTCAAATACAAAGGACCAGTTAAGCTTTATAAGACCCGGTTATGAGAACCGGTCCCGGGCCGCGCCCAAACCGACTTCACTTATTATTTTTATAACTGAATTCTTACTTATAAAAACTATTTTTTGAATAATTTGGTCAATCAAATACTACGTTTTTATTATAATTGGGTTAATCAAATACACTTACACTAAAAAACATGTTTTGTTATAACTGGGTCAATCAAATACATTAACAAATACGTTTTTGTTTAAAAATATAATTAAAATACATTTAAAAATAATTTTAAAATAAAAAATCGGGTCGGTCCCATAACCGGTCTCTGACCGGGTCGCACCTTGTTTATGGATGAAAATCGTAACCGGTTAAGGACCGACGGTCCCAGTCTCGGTCCTCCACCGGTCCCGGGCGAGCCCGAGCCCATTTGGCCATCTTTAGTGGAAGCTAGGGAGGCAAGAGTTGATCCTAAACAATCTGACCTGTGATAAAATTGGTAACAATTGAAATGGTAGAAGAAGAAGAAGGTTCCCTTTCAGATTTGAAGAACTGATATTGTCCTTTAGATGGTTGACTCGATTTTGCCTAAGAAATTATCACTCAAAATTCCTATAAAAACGGGTAAGTTGCAACATATGTCAAAGATTACCTATATAGCCCTCATTGCATTAAATGTTGTTGTCTAACTTTAACACATGTATTTATCTGAGTTGTTGATCAGTGGATGCTTGCACTATTCATTTTAGCCTTTGAGAATGATTTGGTCCTTTATCAACCCAACTCATCCTTCTATATTGAGAGGTAACAATAAAGAAAATATGATACTAATAAAATAGTACTTTAAAACTTACTTTGTCTGACATGCCAAACATGTTCCCATACGAGGGCAAGAGTTGGTGGAGTTAGTGATCCAAACTTGTTGGATAAGTTTGTACTCCAAAAATCGGATTGCTAGAGGTAGTTTTATCAAGATACTATTGACTTTATCTTGTATTGACCTTTTTGTTAGACAACAAATTAACCAATCTGCTTTGGTCGCTTTGGTGACAATCTTGCCTTCTCTTCAACTAGTCTCAATTTTGTTGAAGGTTTTTTGTTCTTGGATCAATACATATAATAATAAGAACTTTACAAAAGAAAAATCATATCTATTTTCTATCCGAAACATAAGCTATAGTTCGGATTCCAGCTAGACAGTTTGTAGCATTTCACGGGTTCATCATCAGCTCGATCACCAGACTTTTCATTTCGGATACAAAAACAAAAGATGATTGTTTTGTTTTAGTAACCTTGATTCGCGTGTTGGATCCGGATACCAAATCTGGATGTGTAATCTAGATACCGCTTGAGTCTGAATTTCAAAGTTCGGATAACGATTTTGAATGTCAAATCCGGATAGCAATTCTGAAGACTCGAATTCGGATGAGAAATCAGAATGTGAGTCCTAAACTTGTTAATTTGAAACTTTTTAAGACAACATGTTTCTAAGTGTCAGATATAATGTATTTGTATTATTATGAAATTAAATGGTTGAGACAAACATATACTTTCAAACATTAAAGGTAAGATTTAAAAATTTGATTCTACAAAACAAGAATCAATATAAAAGTGACTCCGTTTTCACGTAGTTTGGTTTTTTTGGATTTAATATCTTTTAAAATTATAGATTTAAAAAACTATTATATATATAGGGTTGAGTTCTAATGACAAGTTGAGTTAACGTGAGAAACCTGAGAACTGGTTATTAACTATTCGATGCACACATTAGGATAAGATGCACCGAAACAAGATGCACTGAGATAAGATGCGCCAGATCAATCCCCGGTCAAGCGCGATTCTTGAGTGGGCTTGAGATTAGAAGTGATCAAGGTTCAGATCCACTTCTCACGCTTATCAAGTTAACTCTACTTCTCACACGATCTTTCGCCTATATATATATAGGGTTGTGTTATGGTGAGAATGAGAATTACGGTGACAAGTGTAAGAAGGGATCTCCACCCTTGTATGCACATTAGGATGAGATGCACTGGATCAATCCCCGTACCAAGCATGATTGATGGATAGGTTTGAGATTAAAGTGATCAAGGGTCCAATCCCTTCTTACTTTCTCACCTTAAATCTTCTTCTTACACGATCATTCGTTTATACACACACACACACATATATATATATAGAGTAAATTACACTTTTGGTCCTTATGGTTGTCACCTACTATCAACTCTAGTTCCTATTTTAAACTAATTACAAATTTGATCACTATGGTTGCCATTTTATTTCACTTTTGGTCCCTCTGGCTAACTTCTGTTAAATACATATGTTAATTTGGAGGGTATTTTTGTCTTTTTAATATTTCTTTAATTATTCAAAATCTTATTAGAACCAAAAAATTATCAAAGTCAAAAGAATCTACTAGAAGAATTAGGGTATGTAGTTGGTTTTGGTTTTGATTTATCTTACAGCAATGGATGTAATGGAGAAGGGTTCTAGAACAAAGTAGAAGGATGCACTCGGCCACTCACTGTGTTATTCATATAGATGGTAAACCCATTTGCAGTGGTGGTGTTCTTCGAGATGGATGTGTTCACACCCAAATCTGAGATGGAAGATAAAGTTTAATCATTCGGCCCACATATTCTCCGATTACCCAACCGGAAAGTGAACCCATCCCTCCCCTGGTTCGAAGATCTGCATCGAAGGTCTCATATCCATCTGGGATTTGGGTTCGATCTCCTTTACCGACGATACCTAGATCTGAGACCCATCTCCCTTTCTTCCCTTTCTAGTACGTGCCCCCCAGCCCATCCCTTCCCTTGAACCCGGGCTCCCTGCTCCCTGTGTGTTCATCTCCAGTTGTGATTGTAATGAAGGACAAGATTTCGTTGGGTTTCATTTTTATTCTTTTTGTGGTTGGATTTTTTTTTATTTGGTTCGGCTTGATATGGATTTTGATTGTGGGTTAATTTTTGATTTTGTTGGGATGAATTTGTTGGTCGGATAATTAGTGTGTTTGGGTGGTGGTGGTCGGTGGTTGTGGTGGTGGTAGCTGTAGCGACCCACCTGCAACACCCCTCCGACAACATCAGCCCACCCTCCAACCTTATCCCCTACTCTCTTTCTCCTCTGTTCCGATGACCTCTCTCTAATCTATCTTTGTTCCGATGACCACCACCGGTGACCAACTTGTTGCTTGAGTTTCTAACGATTGGTTTTACCCACTGTCAACCATCGATTTTATCTGTGGGTTCTATGGCGGTGTTTGGGATTGCGTCGGAGAAATCACGTCTGAAAATCACGTTTCAAATCACGTTTCAAAATCGCGTTTTGGAAAAGTAGGTCTCCACCTACTTCTCAAAAAATCGCGTTTCAACCAAAAACTCCGGTGACAAAACGCGATAAGGAGTTTATCCAAACACTCACCTCGTGATTTCTCCGGTGACAAGACGCGATAAGGAGATAAGCACCCTCAAAACGCAATCCCAAACACCCTCTATGATCTGATTTTGATTTCATTGAAAAATAGACTTTTTTTGTGGGTTTGATTTTGTTGCGAGTGTGATCGTTTTCTTCAACAGATCCGTGTTTCCTTCGAGCAATCTATTAATTTTGGGTTTGATGTTTTGATTTTGATTTGGTTGGGTTTGTATTTTTATTTTGATTTGGTTGGGTTTGATTTTCTTATTACCTATACTATGGACCCAGTTGAGTCCAACCACCTTTGGATCAATCTGGGCCCTTTAAACTCCAGCCAACTTTTAATCAGGACCGTTCAAAATCATTAAGCCAATTCATTCAGCCCATTAAGCATCTCCCTCCAGCCCCCTCCAACACTCACGGCCAACACTCGCCTTCTTCTTCGCATCCCACGATTCGCCTTCAACACACAATCCTTCTTCTTCGCCTTCAACTTCCAGCCACGATTTTCAGTTCAACCTCCACACAGAGACACGATTTCCGGTTTCTCTCCATTCCACGACGTCACCTTAAAGCCTATAAATACATATGGAGGTCTACAGATTCTGCGATTTTCGATTTGCCAGCAGCTTCTTCTTCTACCACAGGTATGTTTCTATAATCGATTTGGCTCCTGATTCTTTATTTCTTCTTCTGATGGTTAATTGGAGCTAAAATTTGTTTTTTCCCGATTATGAGAAACTATGGTCTAAGTATATAATGCTTCAAAGTTCCAGTCATTTGTCTTCTACTCATTTGAACTCATTTTTTTGGATTTGATGGTCTGCATATGCAGGTTTGATCCAAATACTAAACTTACACTTGATTATTGCATCATGAACTCTTCTGTGTAAGTTGATGGGGTTTGCAATGGTAACATCCGCTGAAAATCTTGCTCCTGATGAATTGGGTATGTTTGATTTCAAGTTTTTCTTGCAAGATTTACACATTTTTACTTTGTTTTACTTCAGAAATGTATCTAGGGTTATCACAATTTAGGTTGATTAAAAAGAATTTAGCGAATTTGTTCAAACGGGTCTTCAATTGTGGAGTGTTTTCTGAAAGAAATACCAATTAACTTTGTGATTTCCTTGAGGAGAACTTCCACCAACCCTTTTCGCCATTTTTAATCAAAGTTTGGCCTTCATTTTGTTGCTACTTTCTGTAAATTTCATTTAAGTTGTATGTTTGTTTATGGTTTTTGGCGGAAATATAGGGCTTGCAAGGTTAAATTATCAAAAATCGTAAGATAATATTGTTTAAAGTTTCTAACGTTTTGTTCTATGTTCTTCCTTCTTAGTTCTGGATATGGACTCAATGTAGTGCTCTAAGAAACAAAAGTTCCTGTAGTTGTTTCCATGGGAAGCGCTACATGTGAGATGGACCAAATTTTACTGTACGTTTACATTCTAAGAAGGCCAAAATCTAATAGTTTAGTTATCCATTTGAAGGATTTGCAGGTTTCTCACAACTTCATCAAGGGTTTAATAGAACTTCTCAACTTCCTTAAATTGTATCAAAGAATCTCTTTTTTAACTCCACTTCTTTAATTTTAATATTTTTTTTCTTTCTGTAACATAGGCATGACACATTGATTGTGATTTTGAATCTAGAGCTTCTTATGTCTTTGGTAGAAAGCTCTGAATAACTTTTTGGCTTTTTTTGAGTTAAGTGGCCATTTGGAGTTTGTGATTTTTCTACCTTGAACACCTTTACTTAGTCATCTTTTATCTCTATTCAACTTGACACTCTATGGAACAGCATGGATGTTACCATTTGTTTTATTTCCCCAACATATTTTCCCTGGACTTGCTTTCATTCTTGTGATTACTTTAAATGATCATCCTCAATGCTGTCGTCTTTTTGACATTATCAGAGCAGATGTGTTCTGGGTTCGATGAGGCAGTGCTTACCATGAAGAAAGGGGAAATAACATTGTTTACTTTGCCTCCCCATTTGGGTTTTGAAGCAGATGGCATCCCTCCTAATTCTATTATGCACTTTGAGGTAGAGCTTATCTCATGGATCACAGTAGTAGATGTCTGAATTTGAAGGTTGATGATGTCTTTAGGAATTTGAAGGTTGATGATGTCTTTGTGACATGAAAATCATTTATAATTAACTACGACCTAAGAACTGACATTTGATAACATCAAAGTTGTCGTCATTCTAAATATCATTTTTGGTTGGTAGTTTTGTTTAATTTAAGTTAAACCCTTTGTCTCATGCTAGGAATACGAGCTTCATAACATTTTATAACTTAGAAATACCAAAATTTTAATTCAGATGCTTTTGGTGGAGGGGTTACCACACTACCCAATGGGTGCTCTCCCATTCCGCCAAATTCTGTGCTGCGTGTTGATTTGGAATTGCTATCCTTCAAGCATGTGGTCGATGTAACCAATGACTTGAAGGTGGTGAAGAAAATACTGAAAGAGGGTGTAGGAGCTCTCACGGCAAATGAAGGTGCTTCTGTTACTAGTAAGTATACCAATCTCGCACATTGTATTATATTTTAATCAATCTGCATATAGATGGATTTCAAATATATGTTAGAAAAAATATTACATGGTTATAGAGACCCAAATTGTGACGTTATATGTGAAGTATTGCATTATCATCTTTGTCCGGTATATCCATGGACAACATTGTTCTCATTGTGAGTGCTGATTTACGGAAAAGATTGTGTGAAGAAAGGTTAAAACTTAAAACATAAAGATAACTTAAGACTAGATATACACAAACACATAAAATATCATGACATTGCCACATGAATATGCACCCATGTAATTCTTCTTATGATTCATTACTATATGATTGCTGTGCAAATCCTCTCTTATAAGACCTCATTTCTTTCTTTATGTAGTCAGGTATAGAGCTGTAAATGAGTTACATTTCTCCTTTTCAGCTCTAAATTTCAATGGGTCTCCTGTTTGATCCTTGATTAAGCAAAGATCACCAAACTGTAACTGATATTGGATTGGTTTCTTTGATTTCCGTTTCACGATTTGCTTCTGCCAATTTCTGCCTCTTCGCATACAGAGTCAGGTACGCATTGATTTTTTTTCCTTTCACGGTTTTGATTGGTTTTTGGTTTCTTGAAGAACCGATTAGTTTTTGGTTTCTTGAAGAATTGATTCACGATTTCGATTTGGCTTTCTTTGAATTTTTTTCCTTTCACAATTTCTATTTGGATTTTGCCATTTAACAAGTATGAATATTGTTTCATAAATAACAAAAAGTTATATTTGTAAATGGGTTTATAAAACATTTCAAATATCTTTAATATCACATTGTTTTGTCTATTTTGGGTTAACCATTTTACTCGATGTGGATGCTGTCTAAGATCTTCCCTTCTTGATGCATCATTATTTAATTATAAGATGTTGCTCTTCTATCATTTCACTTTATGAAGGCCAAAGTATCATGTTTTCTTTAAATGGTTATTCATGTTGCTAACTTAAATTCTAAAATGTTTTAAGTTTTGTAGTCGCAATCCAATGTCAATCCTGTTCCAGAAGGGGTTTATTGCATTGCCTCGCTACACCGGTACTCACTAAATCTAAAGTTAATGTATTGGTAAGAATGCCTTCATATTTAAAAACCTTTTTGTTAATTTCAGTGTTTAAAATAAGCTGATGAACTTTTAATGTATCAGTTGATTATTGTCCCAAAATTAGTTTGGTTGTTCACATTACCTATAGGCACCAAAATAAAGGAACCAAATTTTCTTTTCTCTCTAATCAATCAAATGAGCCGTAGGTGATTTTCAGTTTTATATGCTATATTTATATAATCTTCTGAAGTATTATACTTTTAATGAGTCCTAATAGAAAATTAAGCGTTAGTCCTCTAAGGGGTCGTTTACCCGACACTAACTCGGTAAGCGCTTACCGGTAATTGTTAACACTTTCACTTAACCAACACTTCTACTTAACCTACCGGGTAAGATTTTAGTCCATTAAGACGGAATTGTATGCAACATTTTTATCCGATAAGCGTTTACCGGGTAAGAATCGTCACTATTATTTACCCGGTAACACTCTCGGCCCCTTACACGGTTTTGTGTTCTGATTGGATATGTTTTAGATTTGACAAGACTAGATGAAGGTTGAGAACAAAGATGGAATGACTTAGATTTGTCTATGTTATGCTTTCTTTGAATACGGAAGAATTTGGTATATGTATTGTTCGGTTTAGTTTTTTTGAATTTATTTATTTCTTAGTGCCGGTGAAATACTGAATGCATTCATTTTTATATATAAAATTCATTGTGTCTTTTAGATTAGAAGGAATTTTTGACTATCAGTGAATGCTCATTCTGAGATGGTGCTAGAGAAAATTTCTGATGTAGACAAATCCAGTATCTTGATTCAAGGGATTGAATTCAAGCCTGTAGAGATGGCAAGTTGAAGGCAAAATTTGTTTGATTAAAAACCATTTATTCTTGGCTTATTGACTTATTCTCACACTGTTTGAATTGTAGTTGAACCTAATGGTGCCATTTTCTGATTGTGTAGATGCCCGAACTAAGTTAAATGGTATCTCAACATTGGAAGATGATACAGATTGGGAGCAAAACTTTTCATGTGATTACGAATATCTAATTCAGAGATCAGATAAACAGTTGGAGTATACCACCAGAGAGGAGCTTTACTTCCTTTTATGTGCAGGGATCCTTATTGATAATGGCAAATTGGTAATCCAATTATTATTGATAATTCTTTTTCTTTCTAATTTCATAGTATATCTCTGTTTGTTAAACAACCGTTTAACTTGTATCTTATAATGGTTTGTAATATAGCTCCTTTGAATTTCATAGTTTTCTCTATGCAAATTGACAGGAAAGAAATGTCATGTGCTACCAGCAAGTGAGATCATCGCAAAGAAGTACGATTATAGGAACCTGGATTGGATATCTCTACCCAAATCAAGGTTATGAGCATTTTTCTGTAGTGATCACTGGATTTCTATCTTCGTTCTGAAAGTTCAGCGAGATCTAACCTGTACATTAACAGATTCGGAGAAATGGCACAGATTCAAGATGCAACTTCAGTTTTGTTCACATGTCAAGCTAGATCAGCCATGTTTTCACCTTGTAGTTTCTACGCTTACCTCATGTTCAATTTTTTAAACGCCCAGGAGCTTGAGAGCAAGGATGGTTATGTGTCGGAAGTGGTTCATCGATTGGATAGAAAACATGAACGCATACCAATAATGAAGCCCAAAGAATATGAGTTGCAAAATAATGATGGGTCATATGGATTAGAAGGTCATAATTTGATAGAAATGGGATCCGGCTCCACCAAAATGCTTCTTTGTGGTATTATTGTTTTCAAGGCATAGAATTTCGACACATGCAAATAGATATGTCGATATTCTACACTCTCGAAGATCGAGGTAGTAGGTTGTTTGACTATCATTCATGTTCGTTCTAATGATTAGTAAATAAACCTTTCGTTGTAAATCATCTGATTCCCATTTGATGATATATTAATTTTTGTATATAAGAATTTGTCAGGTTGAAATTGCTAATAATGGGATATTGTCCTGATAACACTTCTAATTATTTGTTAGTTTGAAAGTTGAAACATGTACTGAATCGCTTTCTCTCTGTGTTTTTAGATTGTGTTTGAATAAAGTCATGTCGTATATCCGACCAACGGACGGGTATAACACTAGGTTAGCAGCTTAATTATCATATCAGATTTAATAAACTGTGCAATATGTATTAGTTGAGTCATTATAAATATTAATATATTTTATTTCGGTAAATTAACATTTCTTTCGATTTTTTAGAACAAAAAAGAAGTGACAACGATAACTCTTGACATTAAATGCTTACCCGGTAAGAGTTTAGTAAACGGCCTCTAAAATGCCCAGGATCTTTAGGCTTGCAAATCACAACCCCAGAAGTATGTTAGAGTAATGATTAAAAAGACAAGCATCAAATGCGGCTCTATGTCAAGATTTCGTGCAAAACTTGGAAAATGATAGGATATGTTAACTACCTCTTCATGTGGTAACCAGTAGTCCTAAATGCCAATTCAGATAAATCACACATATTTGCGTACTCTATGATTCTATACGACGCGCTTATGTGAATCGTTTTAATAATCAAATTGTTCCTTGCTGCTTTTGTTGTTCTAATTACTTCCAATTGCGAAAATGAAGAATTATTGGTATAATTGATGTATTGTTATTGTGTCATTTTGGAAACTGTTTTCTACCAATCCTCATTGCTCTGTGTGTGGATTGCTGTTTGTTGAAGTTTGAAACTATTATGAAGCACTGTGTAAATAGATTGTAGTGTGTCACTATTGCTGAAACAAGTCCTAAAGAATTACAGAAGAAAGAATGGGTTAAATCTCTTGAACTTTTGAGTCTCTCTGCATCCTGCCCCATTACTGAATGAATGTCTATGACGTTTTATTTTGGGTGTTGCTATATGAACCCCAAATCAAATCATAACACTGTAAATGTCAAAATGTGTTGCTATATGAACCCCAAATCAAATCATAGCATTGCAAATGTAAAAATGTGTTGATATATGAACCCATAGTAGTTCATGAACATTTATCGGTGTGTTTAATGTTTATTTACCTTTATCTCCTGGATTCATAACAATTCACTGGTATCGGTTAAACATGCTAATGAAATGATCATTTACATATCTATTATAAGTTATATTGATTTTTTTTGCTTTAGGTAGTTCCTTTATATTTGGATTATAGACGGTATGCGGTCAATTAATGACATTCTTCTATCATGGAAATTCATAAACCCATGAATTTAGGAGTTGCTCGTGAGGGGTTCATCTTTATTTCTTTATTTTGTATGAGGAAAAGATATAATCACAAGAGACTAAGTCTGAGGTAAATCATTTTGAAGATGAAAATATTTACTTTATATTTGTTGTCGTCTAATTCATTAGGTTGTTGCACGTAATCACAAACCCGATGATTCTGGAAAGTCAAAGTATGAGGTTAATAATTTTGAACATGCGGAATTAAGTGAAGGTATGGTCTAAAATACAAGTATACCTTATGTTATTGTAAATAGTTTACTTTTGTTTTATTTCTAAGCTTTGTGTTGTTTTATTTGTTTTGTGTTCTTGTAGAATGAAGATGATGATGATTGATGTGGGTGTTGTAATGCAACCGTTCGAGTGGTGGGACTACTGTTATGATTGAGTTTTTTGTTCCAGACTTCTTATTTTGATTGATCTATGGTCTCTACTCCAATTTTTTGTGCTTTCGTAGTCTTTTGGATCAGAGTTAGACTTTTGTTTTCCGGTTGTTACAAACTTTGATTTCTATTTTTTGTTCAACCCTGTTTGGACTTTTGTTTGCCATTGTTCTTATGTTGGATTTAAAAACAGCATTCGCGAATGTTGAAATAATTGACCAATCTATGATGTTTCCTTGTCTTTTGGTTTTTGGAGATGCCTACTAGGTTAATAGTTCAAAGTTTCATGAGAGATATAACCCAACTTTGTTTTTACATTTACAAGAATTTTACGTCATGTTGTATACCCGGCCACCGGACGGGTATAGCACTAGTTTTGTTATGGTTTGATTTGTTGACAGAGATTATGAATTTGGTTAGAGAAGATAATTGGACCGGGGTTGTAAAAAATAATCCTTCGATAAAACGAAATAGGGAAAAGACAAGAAAACATAAAGACAAAATTGCCCCTGAGCTAAACGGACACTTTTAACGGCAGTTAGTCAGAGGAACCATAAGTGAAGCAAAATGATAACCACAATGACCAAAATTGTAATTAATTTAAAAGGGGGACTAGAGTTGATAGTAAGTGTTAACCACAGAGACCAAAAGTGTAATTTACTCATATATATATATATATATAATATAGAGGGTTAGGTTCCGGTGAGAAGTTAAGGCTAACGTGAGAAGCGGGAGGAGTGGTTATCAACTATTGGATGAGATATGGATGCACATTTGAATGACATGCATGATGCACCAGATCAATTACATTCTAAGCCACAGTTCATGGGAGGACATTTGATATAAAAAAAGTGAGCAACAGTCCAGATCCACTTCTCACGCTTCCCACGTTTACCTCATCTTCTCATACTATCCTTTGCCTATATATATATATATATATATATATATATATATATCCTTAGGTTCAATAGAGAAGTGCAAATTTTTTGAGAAATAGAGAAGTGATCTTGGCCATTCATTCGGTCAAGATCGATTATAATTGATCAAAAGTTGCGGCTTTGACTAGTCAAAAGTTGTGACTGTTCCAAAAATAGAAGGGTAATTTCGTAACTTTTACAAAAAACACGGGTTGAGTTCATATATGAATCTGTGTGATTCACATATGAACTATACGTTCATATATGAACCTTTGTAATTCACATATGAACTCTTTATAACTAATTCATATATGAATCTTGTGATTCATATATGAACCTTTGTGTTTTATATATGAAATTAATTAACTGTAGGTTCATATATGAATCAGTTGAACCAATTAACTGATTCATATATAAATCTTTGTGTTCATATACGAACCTTTGTAATTTACATATAAACTTGTTTTAACTAATTCATATATGAATCTTTGTGTTCATATATGAACCTTTGTGATTTATATATGAACCTTTGTGATTTATATATGAATTTTTTTTAACTAATTCTCATATGAACAAATTAAATGATTCATATATGAATACAAAGGTTCATATATGAATTAGTTAAAAATATTTTATATGTGAATTACAAATGTTCATTTATGAACACAAAGGTTCATATATGAATCACACAAATTCATATATGAACCTGTCCCGCGTATTTTTTATAAAACTACCCCTCTATCTTGTGCAGACCACGCGAGGAATTATCATATGCTTCTCGGTCAAAGCCGCCGATCTTGACCGAATGCGTGGCCAAGATCACTTCTCTATTTCTCAAAATATTTGTACTTCTCTTTTGAACTCTTCCCTATATATATATATATATATATATATATATATATATAGGATATAAACCAAATACAAACCATGCATTTGTTGCACTCCCTTACAAACAAATGTGCATATGTGAATAATGTGTGCATAATCTGAAATGCATATATGCATTATCCCATATGAATGTATGTCCATTATATGTATATTCTTGCATGTATGCATATACATATGTATATGCACATTATTCACATATACATACTGTTTTGTTCACATATGCACATTGGTTTGTAACGGGGTGCAACAAATGCAAGGTTTGCATTTTACGGAGCCCCCTCTCTCTCTCTTTCTCTCTCTCTCTCTCTCTCTCTATATATATATATATATATATAATTATTTTAATCAAATTAGTTAATGTAAATAGTTAATTTGAAATTGAAAAACATAATCTAAAACAAATAAACCAATAAAAATATTAACTATGACAATTATTGTTGATAATAAATAGTAAAATAGTGATGAGTTTGAAGCGGAGAAATCGACATCAACCTTTTGTTGTTGTATTTGTTAGAATTTAGGTAGGAGGAAATAGGGTAAAATAATTGATCAGGTGACCGAATTTTTTGAGAATCGTGTGAGTTTATTTTTCGTATTGATATTTCGATTTTATGCTTGGTTTTCACGAAATTCAATTTGGGATAAGACTCTAGAACACTTTCGTATTTAGGCACAAAAATGAAAGTAATATTACTAGAGATTATTTGAAGGTTGTTCAAAAATGTGTATCCTAAACGTAAGCATATAGGGTATATATATTAGTTTCATTCGTAAAAGAAGGAAAATAGTTGAAATGGCAATCATGACTAATATTAGCAATCATGGTCGGTTACAATGGTTTTAGCTAATACCATGGGTTGGAAATAACTGCACAGTAACCACTCCAAAGTTCTGGACGTGCAGGTCCAGTTACACGAGACAATACGTAGCCAACCATAGATAGTCCTGACTAGAAGCTGACCAACCTGAGACCATAGCCTATGGTACATGTTTTCTAGAACTAACTCTGAAAAACATGCTTTTCGATCTTAAGATCAAAACTGTTTTGAACTGAAGTTTTCCTTCATTCTAATCACGTTTTTCCACTGCATTCCAAGGCCAAACTTCTGTAGAGCTTTTGAGGCGTTGCCCCAAACCCCTCCCGTTGAACGGTCAGCAGATCCACCGCCAGGGGTTATGCCCCCTTGACCCACGCCATTTCGTCGTGACCGGGATCAAACTCGTCTTATAACAAGTGTGCACTCTGCACCGTCTGCCTTGTATTAGATCATAGTTTGAAACCCTATTGGTACTCGTGTTAATTTCGATTACACTTAAATGGCCGGTGACACTAAAATCACCAACAATGTTTTATATATTTATATTTATGATTTTGATTTTTGTTTCTGTTTCTTGAAAATGAAGATGAAAGCAAAAAAATGATATTTCATTCTATTGTGTTATAAAAAACCTTCATGTGACATGGATTTGATTTTAAAAAGATGGGTTCTCTCTCTAGGGTGCGACTAGGGTTTCAACGAGATGGCGACCTTTGATCGATATCTTGGTGGTTGCTTGATTGGAGAATTGTTGGATTACGCTTGTGCTTGCATCCTAGATTGTTTATATTCTTTTCTTGGTGTTTTGTTTGTTTTTTCTGCAGCTTTACGAGTAGGGTTTGGTGCGGCTGTGGTCGGCAGAAGGGTTTTCAGCAGAAGCAGCGGCGGCGCAAAAGGATTTCGGTGACTTTCGGTTGTCTACTCGTATCCCTCTGAAATCTATTGTGTTTCTTACACCTTTGTTAACCCTTGAGCGTGTTCTAGATTGGGATTCAACATTCCAGATTTCTGGAATCTTCGTCTCCCCGTCTAGGGTTACGGTACCTACCAGGTTTCAGCACCCTGCTTCGGTGGGGTCTTCGTTGCTTGGGCCAAGTTCCTTGAGTGGTTTTCAGCGTGTAGGCTTCAATAGCCGTGGGGTGGTACTGGTAATGGCCGATGAGGCGGTTCTGGTCGAGGACATTGTTGAGAGTGAGGATCGGGAGGATCCAAGTTTGCATGTGGTGTGCATGGGAATTCTAATATGAATTTGCATGGGACGAAATAGAATGACTTGCAGAACAAGAAATATTCAACAAAGGGTTGGGTCTATGGCGAAGTCTCGATTCTCCAGAAACATAAAGTAGAATCATCAATGACGGCGGCAGCTAGGGTTCATCACGTGGAAAACACGGAAGGCAAACGGCAGTCGGTGTTTGACCGGCTCTCTTTCGATGAGCGTCTACGTTTTGCGGTTGGGGAGAAAAGCAAACTCCAATTTGCTGCAGTAGTTGGTGGTAAGGATTCTTCTTCTTCTTCATTGCAATTCTTCCCGCTGGAGGATAAGGCTAAATCTCGTATAAAGATCCCGATTGAATTAGCAAAGAAGGCAGTGAAGTCGTATCACACGACTCTTTATGGGTATTTTCTTGGCCCTCGTCTTCACTTTCCCGTGGTTCAAAGGTACGCAAAAATGGCATGGGGTAAGTATGGATTCTCGGATGAAATGATGAATGAGAATGGAGTTTACTTCTTTAAGTTTAATGATGAAGGGGGATGTGCCCAAGTGGTTGAAGCTGGACCACTTATGATTAGGGGAGTACCATTGTTTGTGTTCCCATGGGATCCCACGAAAGGATTATCTAAGTCGATGCATACCACGTGCCCTTTGTGGGTGAAACTGCATAACGTCCCGTTGGTGGCCTATAATCGGGAGGGAATAAGTCGAATAGCTAGTGCACTTGGGGTCCCCAAACAAATGGACTCTTGCACATCGGCTATGTGTGAAAAAGCGTGGGGAAGACCGGGTTTTGCTAGGTGTTGGTCGAGATTTGGGCTGTGGGGGAATTAAAGCGGGAATTGGAAGCTGAAATCCCAAACTTGAACGGTGTAGATGATGCCAAAGTAAAAATCTTTGTGGAATACCTATGGGAGCCGGTACAATGCTCGCATTGTCTTGTCTTTGGACATAAGAGAAGATCTTGTGTAAAAGCGGAGGTGACCCGCAAGCCAACTCCAAAGGGACCGATTGTCGATTCGGATGGGTTTACCAAGGTTGAGAGGAAGCATTGGAAGCCAAAAGAGTCCTATACCCGAACGGATGGCAATGCTCGACCCATGCAAGCGCTGCAGCAGGTGCATTCAACTACGATTAAAGAGCTGCCCCCATGCATGCCATGCAGAAAAGCCACGTTAAATCTTCCAAGCACCCTAGTTGTGTTGATAAGGAGGGGGATACAACAACTCGGGTTGATGATGCTCCCAAGGTGTCGAATGATGGCTCAACAGAAGGCTTTAATAGCCAAGCCCACCCGCACATTGTTGGGGGAGATTTCAGAGGACCAACGCCTCGTGTCGATCCAGTGGTAAAATCGTTCCTTCCAAGGCCTAGCGCTCCTATCTTGTCTAACATGTACGCGTCTTTGGTGGGAGAAATTGTAAGTGACGATGTTAACAATGGGGGTGAAAGCAGTGATGATGATTGTGAGGCAGTGGATGCAACCCCGTGGAGTACTGACCAAGAGAACATCGATTCTCGTATACTTGCTGGTGGGGAGCACAATGGTGGAGAACAAAATGTCGACAAAAGGGTAGAGCATCATAAGGAACCGGAGGAAAATGATGCAGTGGAGGTTGTAACAAATATCTCAAAGGTTTCCCATGTTTAATGTAGCTATGTGGAATATTCGTGGTCTAAATGCCACGACTAAACAACGAGAAGTGAAGAATCTTATTCGGGATAAGGGGTTGAATGTTTGTGCGATAGTGGAAACTCATGTGAGTCGAGTCATGCTTCCGAGCATTTGTTTGAACACGTTTGGGAGATGGTCTTGGGTCTCTAATCATGCATGTACAGATGGCGAAACACGAATAATTGTGGCATGGGATGTTAGAATGGTTGACATCATGGTGTTGGAAATGCATTCACAATTTATCCATTGTGAGCTACGGATAATGGGTATAGACACTCCTATTTTTGTGTCGATTGTATATGGCGCTAATCATGGGACGAGTCGGAAAGAGTTGTGGTCGGGATTGCGTAAATTCCGAGCAATCTTAGGACCCAAACCGTGGGTGATTTTGGGCGACCTTAACACCATGCTTTTTCCACATGACGACTATGGGGGCTTATCGAGAAGGAATGGAGACATGATCGACTTCTTTGAATGTATGGAGGACGTTGAAATTTTTGACATCCGATATACCGGCATACAATATACATGGTGTCAAAAACCTAGCGAGGAGAGTGGTATATGGCACAAATTGGATAGGGTGATGGCTAACACCGAATTTACCACTTTGTTTCAAGATGCTAATGTCACGTTTCTCCCACGGGGTGTTTCAGACCATTCCCTTGCTTTGCTTTCGTTTAAGGGTGGCATGAGGAAAAAGGTATGGGGTTTCAAACTTGACAATTTCTTGGTTGATAACCCGTCGTTTATCCAGATTGTAAAGGATGCGTCGGGATTGGAGGTTGAAGGAACCTTCACATTTCGGGTCTTGTCACGGCTTAAAGGTCTTAAGACCCCTCTTCGTCGCCTTCGTAATTCTTACGGGAACATGACTTCTCATGTGGTATCCCTTAAAAATGAGCTTGATGTAATTCAACTAGCGTGTGATATGGACCCAGGAAATGGTGAACTTCGGGATGATCTTATGCATCTACGCTTGGCGTACCAACATGCATGTTGGGATGAGGAACGTGCGGTGAGGCAACGGGCCAAGGTTAAATGGCAAAACGAGGGTGATTCCAACACAAAATACTTCCATAATGTTGTTCGCGAGAAAAGGCATGCTCAACATATCTTTTTGGTTTGTGATTCCACGGGAATGTACGTGCATGGGGAGGACGTCCCACCGGCTTTTGTGAATCATTTTACTTCGGTTCTTGGCATAACGGATACGGATGTGGATCCGAATATTCCTTTGAATTTGTTCACAAATAAACTCACATTGGCGGAGGCGAATCATATCATTCGGCCAATCTCGGATGGCGATATCCGAAAGGCAATGTTTCATATTGGGAGCGATAAGGCTCCGGGTCCGGCGGGTTTTCGTCAAAGTTCTTTAAAGCCGCATGGGAGATAGATGGGCCGGATGTTTGTTGGCAATTCATAACTTTTTCTATCGTGGCCACCTTGCAAAGTAGTTGAATCATACTCTTTTATGTTTGATTCCTAAGTGTGCAAATGCTTCTAGGGTGACGGATTACCGGTCGATCTCTTGTTGTTCGGTTCTCTACAAGTGTATTAGTAAAGTGATTGTTGAACACATGAAACCGGATGCCTTGGTGAGTGGGTCTCAATCGGCCTTCATTCCGGGACGTAATATTTCGGACAACATCTTAATGGCCCATGAGTTGGTCTCGGGTTACCAACGGGACTCCGGTCCACCACGATGCGCTTTTAAAATAGATATCCAAAAGGCATACTATACGGTAAATTGGGCCTATCTTCTAAATATGCTTACGGGGTTTGGGTTCCACCCGGTTTTGGTGAAGTGGCTTAAGGAGATGATTTCATCACCCTCATATGCGGTTTCGATTAATGGGGATGTGCATGGCTTCTTCAAAGGGGGTAGAGGTCTTCGACAAGGAGACCCCCTATCACCTTATTTATTCATAATTGTTATGGAGGGATTTGCAATGATTTTCAAACAATGCATTGAGGAATCTAGTGCTTTCGGGTACCATAAAGGGTGTCACGACCTCCAATTGACGCATTTATGTTTTGCGGACGACTTATTTGTATCTACGAGGGGTGATGTGCAATCCGTTGAAGTGCTCAAGAAGGCTTTACATTTTTTTAAGGTTAGGTCGGGCCTCTCTCCCAGCCTTCAGAAAAGTGAAGTGTTCTTTGGCAATGTTCCAATCCATACGCAAGAAGCAATTCTGGAGTGTCTTCCTTTCCGCATGGGATCTTTCCCATATCTTGGGGTTCCTCTCTCCCCCAAACGGTTAAAGGCTGCAGATTTTGGTGGCTTGGTTACTAAGGTACGTCTTCGTATCCAAAAATGGAAAACGAAATTCCTCTCGTTTGGAGGAAGGAAACATCTTGTTAAATCCGTTTTGCAATCTTTGCAACTTTATTGGATGACCGTTTTTGTTATTCCGTCAGGCATTGTCCATGAGTTGGAGTCACTTTTTCGTGACTTTTTATGGGCACAAGGGGATCCCTCTAAGGGCCGTTGTCAGATTGCATAGGTTGAAGTATGTCGACCGTACATTAATGGTGGCCTTGGGTTTAAACGGCTAGCTACATGGAATAGAGCACTTCTAGCCAAACATTGTTGGGACCTTCTATGCCACCGAGACTCCTTATGGGTGAGATGGACTTATGTCCATTGCATTCGCTCTTCTCAGTTTTGGCTTTCTCGACGCACTGCTCGATGGTCGTGGGTTCTTGCCAAGATCATCGATCTTAGGCCCCATCTTCGTCGTTTTCTTTGGTTTCATGTTGGTGACGGAAATAATGTGAATGCATGGAAGGATAATTGGTTGCCATGTGGCAATTTATCATCCGTTATTTCTTACCGTGTGGCTAGCTCTATAGGGATTTCGGACTCCTCTTCGGTTTGGGATCTAATTGCGAGTACTCAAGGTACATGGCCAAGTGATTGGTTGACTCGATATGATGTGCTCTCCTCGTCCCCTCTCCTATCTTTGCATGTTACCGTAAGGGACAAGCTTTTTTGGAGGAATGTGAATAATGTTGATGTGGATTTCTCGGTTCGTGAAGCTTATGCATCACTTGATGGGACTCGGGAGGTGGTGCCTTGGCATGCTTCGGTTTGGTTCAAGGGCCATATCCCGAAGCATGGTTTTTGTATGTGGGTTGTATGTCTTAAGTTAGACCCTATGCAGGACCGAATTAGTTTGTGGAAGCATGACCCGCCGGATATAAAGTGTGTTTTTTGCAAGCAATGTTTAGATTCTCATGCTCATCTTTTCTTCGATTGCACGTTTTCGAAAGAGGTGTGGGTCACGGTTTTAAGGGAGGTGATGTGGACGGGTTTTCCTACTTCTTGGGATGACATTCTTTTGGCTCTCGAGGATAGCCGAACGGCCTCGAAGAATTTGCGTCACAAGCAAGGTTCTAAAAAACGCGTTATGGCGGCTTTATGGCGCGCCATAATGTCGAGGCGCGGCCTTGCCGGTTGCCGCCACGTTAAAGCCCGTGGCGCGACTCTGTGGCGTAGCTTGCAGTATGGCGTGTTATGGCGGGTTTGAGCCGGGTTACGACGTGTTATGGCGCGTACGGCGTGTTATAAGGCGTGTTTGAGGCGTGAGTTTTTGTTTTACTTATATATAATTTATGACTTATTAAGTTAAATATTAATGATTATAATTATTCACTAAAAACGGGAATTCATTAACCACAAGTTGAAGGTGAGGAATATTTGTGTATGATATTAGAATTTTAGATTAGAGATGTATGAATTATGAAACCATTAGTAAAACATTCTTTTTGTTATGATCTATTGATATCATTTTTGTAAGCTTTGTATATACGATATAAAATTATCAATGTATGGTTCTTCTTTTGCTTATAGTTTTATATGAATTTAATTTGTTTAATCATTGTTATTCATGACATTGACACAAACATATATATATATATATATATATATATATATATATATATATATATATATATATATATATATATATAGCGCCAGGTTCATTTGAGAAGTCTAAATATTTTGAGAAATGGAGAAGTAAAAAAACACGGAAGTGTTCATATATGAATGTTCATATATGACTGTTATATATGAACGTTCATATATGACTGTTATATGAACGTTCATATATGAACGTTGGAGTGTTCATATATGAATGTTCATATATGACTGTTTATATATGAACGTTCATATATGAACACTCCCGTGTTTTTTTACTTCTCTATTTCTCAAAATATTTAGACTTCTCAATTGAACCCTTCCCTATATATATATATATATATATATATATATATATACAGATTTGTCGCCTTAACCCACGCCTTGAAAAACGTTATGGTCTCGTCGTAACCCGTAAGGCTTGAGGCTTGACCTCGCCGCCACGCCACGCCTCACGCCAATTAGAACTTTGGTCACAAGCTGGCTCTTTCTGCTTCGGTCTATTATGTGTGGCAGGAACAGAATCGTCGAACGTTCACCAACGTCACTCGTTCTGCTTTGCAAGTGGTCAAGGGTATTATGGATACTATCACGATGCGCGAGGCTTGGAATGTAACATCCTCAAATTTGGAAATAACAACTAAATAAAAACTTCGATAAAATTCTTTCTACAAAACCATCAATGGAAATACCTCAACTTTAAAAAAAACTAAAAGTTTACTCCAACAAACAATAACTTAAATCACACCAAACTAAGTAAGGTCGGGTGTTACTTAACCCAACTACAAATTGCCATTCCCAAACATTATTGCGGAAAACTTCACCATGCTAAACGTTCCTCGAGCACACAACTAGCACTCAAACTCTTCACAGTGCCGCTAACACTATTCCCCAACCGGAACCTGATGCACATGCCGAAAAATAAAAAGGTTAGGCTAATGCCTAGTGAGTTCGAAAGTTTTCATCACTATATAATAAATAAAACAGAAGAAAGATTTCTTAAATCACGATTGTCAATAAGTAACAGTTTAGAATGTATAGTGATGTCTTTTCCAAAAGTCCCACCTTTGTGATAAACGTTTAAATAGAAATATAGCTAAACATGGAACTAACCCCATACTCACGCAAAACATAAATAGGATAGAAATCTAATTACCAAATACAGGGAAGTAGGTGCATCATTCAAACCTTAATACATGTGGAGGGGATCCAGTATTAAAGCCATCAACTGCAATTACTCGTACGAAACCAACGATAATAAAGCATGGATATTACACTGTCCGAAAATAATGTTTGACACCAACGGGGGAGACCCGTATCCGTTGAGGGTGGAGGAAACACATAAGTATACCACCCGTACAACGTTAATCGTACAACACCTCGCGACTAGACGTCCAAGGGTTCCTACGACTTCTTAACAAGTTTCACCTCAAGAGACAGTTGACCTTAGTGTCTATCCCCAGGATTCCACCACAAGGCTCGACACACTTAGGACTACCTCCAAGGCATCCCCTTCAAAGCGGCGAAGGTCCTAGTGCCTACCTCCAAGGTAGCACCTCCGGACTCAACCCTCCTAGTGCCTACTTGAAAAGTTTAAGGTTATAAACATGGGTCCCGATGTCCAACCCCGAAATACCCAATCGACCATCACCAAAAGACTGACTTACGTGCCTATGGATCCAATGCAACACAGTCTAAACTACATGACTCCAAAGAATGTCCAACATTCATAAACATGTAATTTAATGATTAAATATGCCTCAAATGAATGTAATTTAAACCGTGACAGCGTAATAGGGCATACACCGCCCATATATGAAACACATTATATATATATATATATATATAGAGAGAGAGAGAGAGAGAGAGATTATGGGACACACCCCCCATTTTACACCATAGCCATAGCATGTCTACACACATTAAGATCATTCATTTCGCTACACACACTCTTCATTTCGTATTTAAAAGCAGTCAATAAGTATGCAGTTAAATACATGTATAAATAATCACACTTGTATAAGATTTGGGTTTAGGAAGACTCACCTGAAGTCCACGCTAAATGTTCTCACTTGGAGCTGCTATCCTCTATCTGTTCCTACATTTACACCAACACACAAGAGTGGATAGATCACTCAACTACTCATGCACCCTCTAAGCACTCTCTTTGAATTACTACAGACAACACAGAGTCCCAGACACAAACAAATCCGGATTCCGGATTGCCTCCCGGACTCCCTCTTCCGGATCTGGTACCACCTCCAGACTCTCTCTCTCTCTCTCTCTTCCGGATTCGGTACCACTTCCGGACTCCTCTCCCTTCCGGATCCGGTACCACTTCTGGACTCTTCTCCCTTCCAGATCCGGTACCACTTTTGGATTCCGCCATATCCGGAACTAACTTCCGGACTCTCACCCGTTCCCGGTACCGACATCCGGGTCCCATCCGGATTCCCAAGGGTTTCCGGACTGGCCATTTTCGGAGAACTCCAAATTCAAGGTTAACATCGGTTTCAACCCTATCAATGGATTTAATCTTTCTCTAGCACACCCTAGTTTTCAACATTTATTAAATCCATTTCCACCCATCGGTTTCCCTCAGATTACCACACTTTCCTCCTAAATCCCACTCTCAAGATAATATCAGGATTTCGATCCAAGAAGCATACATTTTGTGATCCCAGAAACAAGTAAACATTCTATGAATCAAGCAACACTCAAGTCATCTCTCATTAATCTCCAAAAGGTGTGAATACAAGGTAGAGAGAAAAACTTCAAGTGTATTGAAGTAGTAAGCATGTAAGATTATGAAATCTAACTCTATCTAGGCTATTTATACCTAGAGTAGAATTTACACTATAAGCCCTTCTAATTGGATACAACTATTAATTTCAGCACTAACATTCTCCCCCTTTGTATCCAAGAAGAAAAACGCAAAAGATTATCTCAGCTGCTTTGGAGGTATGTATCTTTTCCTTATCCCAAAGATGATCTCGAATCTTCTAAGAGCATTCCGATATTCCAGTCTGTCTTCAATTGCTTTCAGAGCTTTGTTAATCAACACCTTCTCTTTCTCTTTTAGAGGCACTTTCTCCTGTTCATCAAGTTTGGTTTTCTCTGTCAACCAAATCTTTATCATATTCAACGTACCATCACAGAACTTGTTGATTTCAATCAACCTCAGAATTTCTTCCTTTTCTGCCCATTGTGGTAGATAACCCCAAACTCAGGTTTCTCTAACACTGTGTATAATGGAATACCTTGAATATCGGGCAAATTTCTGTTTGGCCTCCTGACATTTACTCTGATCTGATTTCCCTCCAACGCCAATTGAAAATCAGTCAAATAAGCAAGTTTGATCAGATTCTTCATGAATCTATTCACCGCTTGATAAGCCTTAGACCAAGTCTGATTCTTATTTGGAAGCCTTGCAAGTATGTCATACAATATGAAGAAATCTTCACAAGTTAAAGATTTGAAATCTGCCTCACTGAAAGACCATTCCTTACCATCTGTACGGTAGACTGTAAATCTTGGATACCATATGTTCAGAATTTTCTCAAATTCTATCTTTGAAATCTTCATAATCTCCTTGTCAGTTCTAAAAAACTTTATCTCTCTATCTTTGTTACTCATCAAGTGCAGATATTCAATCTGATGTAGAGGTGGGAACTTCTCTATGGAATACAGTTTTATTTTCTCAATCGGTTGAACTTGCCTCACAAACAAATCACTTCTGATATCCTCCTAGAATGGAGTGATAATCCTTATCCTGTGACCTCTTCTTTCAATCAAAGACTCTCTATCAATTAGCATCTGAAAGTTTCTTATTTCTGCTTCGGATACCGGATCTACTATCTTGCCTTCCGGTAAATCAGGTATGACTGGAACATCAATCACTGGATCAGCTGGTCTAGAAGAATCAAGAACATTTTCATCATCTGAATCTGGACCTCCAGGTTGTACATTAATTGCATCAAAAACATCATCAAGTTCCTCCTTTATCTTGACGACAGTAATTTATGGTTCATCCTCTGAATCCACATATACAATATCCTGTATCAGATCATCAGCCATTCTTTCCCCTTCCGTTCTGTTATCACTTCCACCAGGCTTTTCAACCATGGGAACGATATCATCCAGAACTCCCAAAACTTCACTTTCCTGAACATTATCAGTACCACCAGTACCAGTACCAATATCAACATCAACAATTTCAGTTTGAATACCAGAACCACTAGCTTCTCCAACTTTCTGCCTCTTACTCATCTCCCCCTCATGGTGATCAGGATCGGGATCTTGATCATCATGCTTTCGTTTAGTGGTTTGGGCTTGAACTTCACACTTTTCCTCCAAAACTTTGATACGGTCAGAAAGGGTTGTAAAACCAAATGAGATAGCTTTGGTCATGTCAGATATGGATTATTGTAGAGTTTTGATATCAGCTTGGGTTGGTAAGTTGGTTTGTTGTTCGGTTTGGCGTCTAAGAAGACCAAGTAAATCAACTTCTTCTTGAGTGTTATTGTCTCCTTGTTCTAACAATCTGGTAAGCATTTGAGATTTAAGTTCATGTAAGGGTAAGTTAGGAAATACCTTGTTGGGTGGAATAGGCTGAGATTGTGTATCCGGTTGAGATTCAGTAGTACTGGATGTTCTCACTAGGCGTAAGCCTAATCTTTTCAAATTAAATTTTCTTACCAGGTACTAGCTCGGGAAGGGATACAAAGGGATGAGTGATGAGTGGTATCGGAATCCTACTTTTGGTGATGAAATGGAGAAGTTAGCGTATACGAAGATGTTTTGATGAATGGTCTAGACAACCCGTATAATCTGATCTTAGTGTCAAGGATTAGATTAGCAGGTTGTTTTGATAGTTCAATTGTATATGTGAACCTTCATATCTAATTCTCCATTTATGTATAAAAGTTTGGACGATATTGTGGTTAACTCTGATAAGTTTTAAGGTTTAAATTCGTTGTGGTTTTTGGGACGTTTCAGTTTGGTATCAGAGGTGTAGTTTAAGTGAACTAGGTATGATCGTGAGATACCTAGACTTAAGCTGAGATGGTTAAGTTATGATTTGTGAGATTGGGTAGAAATACTAAGACGGGATAGTCTTAGAGTCGATGGAAATACGTGATTTATGAACTGTGATGATGGTAACAAGGATTCTTATGTTTAGTATGTTCATAATTTCAATTAGCTACTGTTATTATGAATATATTGCTACGTAAGTATATTTGTTTCTAAATTATTATGGCAAATAATGAACATTATAGTAGGTTTTCTGTGTTTGGGTATGTATAGCCATTTCTTATGGTTATCTTTTGTGCTTCGACATAATAAGATGGTGAATACACCAACCAGATCTCCTAATTCTTCAAAAGATAGGGCAGTAAATGAATGGGTGGTGGAGAAGCAACCCGAAAGGGTTGGAACTTATGAGAGTCCACCAAGGCCACCTATAATGGGAAGAGGAGGAAGTCAAGCGCAACGAATGAATGTCGGTACCTCTAACCCGATGATGACGAAATCCACTATGGAGTCCTGAATGATGGAAAATATAATGCGAGCTATGAATACGGAACTGGCACAACAGCAAGAGATGTTTATGAAAGTGTTAAATGATAGAAGTGCCGAGTCACAAACACCGGAAACGGGTACTGTAAATCCTCCTGTAAATCTGGTACAAAACGTAAATAGAAGGGTGGAGAAAGTTTATTCCTACAAGTCGTTTTTGAGCTGCAAGCCACCGGAGTTTGCTGGATCAGATAATCCAATTGCTTGTATGAATTGGATTAGAGAAATGGAACAAGCTTTTAGAGCTTGTGAGTGTGATGAAGAGTCGAAGGTTAGATTCGGATCTCATATGTTACGTGGCAATGCTTTGACCTGGTGGAACATTGTGACATCGACGGTAAAGGCTCCAGTTTTAGCAACAATGACATGGGAGTCGTTTAAACGGAAGATTCTAGAATAATACTGCAACGAAAATGAAATGGACCGAATCGAAGAAGAGTTTCGAACTCTTAAAAAGGGTACTTCATCTCTACGGGAGTACACTCGCATATTCCTAGAGAAGCTGAACTTGGTGGGGCATGTGGCCCCAACTGAAAAAAGAGAATATTAAAGTGTAACACCCTAAAAATCAGGGCCAATTTAAACCTTAAAATTCAACAAGGATAATCATTAAATCATCCAAATTTTTATATATAAGTAGAGAATTAACTATGAAGGTTCATATACACATTTCGAATTCTCAAAACAACCTATTAATCTAATCATGTCATCTACGATTAGATTAAACTGGTTGTCTAAGCCATTCATCAAAAGCATCCTCGCATCAGATAACTTCTCCACTTATCACCAAAAGTTGGATACCAAAACGCTCGTCCCTCTTCCCATTACTTCCCCGAGCTCGTACCTAGTAAGAAAATTTAATTTGAAACGATTAGGCTTACGCCTAGTGAGAACATCCATTTTCAAATTAAAACATTAACAGCTTTGGAAACTCAATTATTCAAAGCGTATAAACAAACCTGGTTTGCCATCATTCTTACCGTACACGTACTCATCTTGCGATGACGGGAACATACCCGATTCCATGAGTATGACTAACATTCAGAAAGTCATATCATCACATACGAGAGCCTACTACGAATCATTACCGATTCTAGATCATAGCTCATATCCAAGAAATTACAAGTTACTTTATGTCTATTTCTTGGAATGGAAGTAGAGATTACAATTTACTTTATGCCTATCTCTGACCTTCCCATTGAAATCAGAATTACAAGTTACTTTATGCCTATTCCAAGATTTCTACTCACAATACGAAATGGGAATTACAATTTACTTTATGACTATTCCACATCTCACGTCACACTATGAAATAGGAATTACAATTTACTTTATGCATATTCCTCATTTCACATCACCTTTATGAAATGGGAATTACAAGTTACTTTATGTCTATTCCACATTTCAGGTCAATGGGAATTACAAGTTACTTTATGCCTATTCCACGTTACAAACTACTAGTGTCTATGGATCCATTACACTTTACTAGCGTATATGCATAACAACATATCACACCACATATCATATCATATTCTCAACTCTAAGAATACTAGATAACCTATAGTATCCTCATCCTCAATTGTTCCCCCTTCGACGACTTAGCACGGGGATTCCGCTAACCAGATAGTGCATCCGAGAAATTTTTTAGAAACGCGCATTTTTGACTTCTTGATGAGGGTCAGTTTCTTCTCAGTCTTCTTGTCCCTCCCTGTTTCCCATACATAACCCATTGCATCAAAGAATGCAGTGATGGCTTCCCTATCAGCATGTTTCTTGTGGTCAGGGAGAGAAACAAAGGGTTTTTCTTTTGTGGCGATGGGAAGGCTCAGTGCTTTTCGGATAATGGCAGGGGTGATTTTTATGGTGCCAAAATCAGTGTCACAGAGGATGCAATCGATTTTCTTCGTGGGGTCTTTGGTCGATGTGAGCTGAGTGTGTCTGGCAGAATACCAGAACTAAGATAGTAGTAGTTGATGAGCAGGGGGTGTTATGGTCAGGGCTGTAGAGAGGCAACAGGTTTTGAGGAAATTCACAGCATCATTCAGATGTGTGACTTGCTTTCGAGGAGGAAACTCGAAAAGCGCATAGAGATTGTTTGTTTTTGTCCAATCGAGTTCCTCAAGCGTGAACTTGACCTGAGGAGCCTTGGTGATTTCCAGTTCCTCAGCAGCAGCAGTGGTCTCAGTAGTAGGAATATCAGTAGATGCCATTGCTGTATTATCAGTTCAACCAAAGATATAACAAATAAGAATAATTTTAATGTGGAAAGATTTTCCAATAAGATGGTTCGAATTTTGTCCATTTCATTCAGACAAAAATGTCTTAATGAAGATTAGGGTTTTCTTGTTTTTGAAAAAGAAATGCAAACCCAATAAAAAGTCTTGTTTTCCAGTTTCCTTTGAGAATTAGGATTCTGGAAAAACGTATGAAGAACAAGTTTAAGATATTTGCGATTAAACTTGAAGAACAACCATGAAAGGTTGTGTTCATAAAACCATGAAAGAAATTATTTCATTTTTGAAAAAGTTCTTTTGTTTGATCTTGTAAAAACAATGAGAAGATCATTAACAAGTTTTAAGAAACAGGTAAATAAAAGAAATATTAACCTGGTTCGTTGAAGAAGAAGAAGATGAACAGTTCTTGAAAACTTGAGAGCAAAAATGCAACAATAGTTTTCTTGAGGAAGAAGTTGTTCGCGTAAAGGAAAAAGATAAACCCAAAATGTGTTTATATAGTGAGATTAGAGAGAGAGAAAATCTTGAGCGGGAAAATATTTTCATCATGACACGGACACGTGTTTGCATTTGATTGGAAGGTAAATGAAACGTGCAATCGTGTGTCAGAAAAAGAACGTGCCAGGGCTTATCCGTTGCGATGACGTCACGGATGTCCTTTCATATTTTAGGATGTCTCTGAGGTTTTGAAAGCTCAGGGACACTTTTGATAACATGAAGCACTGAATAGAAATATCAATGTTGGTTTAAGAAATTTCAAAGTATCGCTGATTAAGGAAGAGATATTCAGCGATGCAATTTGTCTTGAAATCTTGCATTTACATGCGATTGTCAGCGAGAGAAAAACATACCTTGATATCAGCGAATCAATTATGTTCAGAGAGAGAATGATAGAATGGGTTATACAAGTTGATTTTATCCTATCGCTGATCAAATGTGAACCGCTGAAGATTTTACTCTTCAAAGTTCAGCATTCCAAGCTCGCTGATGAGAAAGTTGAATCTTGTCTCATCAAGAGGTTTGGTGAACAGATCAGCTAACTGATAGTCAGTTGGGATAAAATGAAGTTCTATATCACCATTCATCACATGATCTCTGATAAAATGATACCTGATTTCGATGTGTTTTGTCTTTGAGTGTAGCACTGGATTGTTGGCTATAGCGATGGCACTTGTGCTGTCGCAATAGATTAGAATTTTTGAGAGCTGAAGGTCATAGTCTAGTAGTTGATTTCTCATCCACAAGACCTGAGAGCAACAGCTTTCAGCGGCTACATACTCAGCTTCAGCAGTTGAGGTGGACACTGAGTTTTGCTTTTTACTTGTCCAACTCACCAGCTTTCCACCCAGGAGCTGACAGCCTCCTGTGGTGCTTTTCCTATCCAATTTGCAACCTGCAAAATCACTATCTGAATAGGCGATTAGATCAAACCCTGAGTCTTTGGAATACCAAAGACCTAGGTTCATAGTACCCTTAAGGTAACGAAAGATTCGCTTTACAGCGATCATATGAGATTCCTTAGGTTCAGCTTGATATCGTGCACACAAACAGGCTGCGTACATAATATCGGGTCGGCTAGCTGTAAGATACAAGAGAGAGCCGATCATCCCACAGTACAACGTGACATTAACAGGTATTCTATTTGAATCCTTGTCTAGTGTCAGCGGTGGTGCCATAGGGGTTTTCATAGCTGAACTCTAAGTTAAATCGAATTTCTTCAGCATATCTTTAACATACTTTCCCTTATTAATGAAAGTTCCTTTTTCATTTTGCTTTATCATGCACGAGGAGCTTGCTTTAAGCCATAAAGTGCCTTATCCAGTTTATAAACATAACTTGGACGCTTAGGATCTGAGAATCCTGGAGGTTGTTCCACATAGACTTCTTCATTCAGCTTTCCATTTAGAAATGCTGACTTAACATCCATCTGATATACTTTGAAGTTTTTGTGTACAACGTATGCTAAGAATAGACGAATAGATTCTAGTCTTGCTACTGAAGCAAATGTTTCGTCGTAATCTATGCCTTCCTCTTGTCTGTATCCCTGAGCAACAAGTCGAGCCTTGTTGTGGGTTACAGTTCCATGTTCGTCAAACTTGTTACGATAGACCCATTTAGTGCCTATCACTATTTTGTCTGTTGGTCTTCGAACAAGTTTCCAAACTTTGTTTCTTTTGAATTCAGTCAGCTCTTCTTGCATGGCGCTGACCCAGTTTGGATCTTTGAGGGCATCATCTACTTTCTTTGGTTCAATCAGAGAAATAAAGTTAACAAATAAACAAATATTACCTGCACTTCATCGAGTCTGAACACCAGCGTTTGGATCACCAAGAATTTGATCAATTGGGTGATTTACAGTCCATCGCTGAGCAGGAGCATAAGTCGCTGACTCAAATTGAACTGGAGGAGCTGAAGATGAAGCTTCAGCATCTTCTGGAATATCAGCCAAGAGAGGAGTAGGTGCAGATGTCATCTCATTCACTGATGGCTGAGAAGTAGATGGAATGTCTGAGACATTTGGTTCAGAAGCAAGTATAGTGTTTAAAGGAACTGCTGAGACCCATGATGTTTCAGCTTCACTATTCTGCATGTTTGGGATGATAGTAGGACTATCATCTTCAACTGTATGAGTATGAGGAGTGGGAATATCTTCTGAAGCACCAAGATGAGAAAACATCCATTGATTCAGTTCTTCAGTATCAGCAGAAGGTTTAGAGTTTGCTGAACGGGATTCGTCAAAAGTGACGTGAATAGTTTCTTCAACAGTTTGTCTTCTTCGATTTAAGACTCTGAAGGCTTTGGAAATTGAAGAATATCCAAGAAAGATTCCATCATCAGCCTTAGGATCAAACTTTCCAAGGGCATCTCTGTTGTTCAGTATGAAACACTGACATCCAAAGATGTGAAGAAAGCTAATTGAAGGCTTTCTCCCATGAAAAAGTTCATAGGCTGTCTTATTGAATATTTTGACTATCAGCGACCTGTTTTGCGTAAAACAAGCAGTGTTGACAGCTTCTGCCCAAAACTGAGTAGGCAGGTGAGAATCGCTTAGCATTGAACGTGCAGCTTCAATAATAGTTCTATTTCTTCTGAAGGTTGTTGTACCATTAGATAGTACACCAAACCCTCGGGTATGTCCTTTTGCATTTCCACCGAAAGTTACAGAGGGACCCTTCTCTTCCTTGTATTCAGCGAGCAGGCTTTTCTTTCTAGTCATGTGTCTAGAGCATCCGCTATCGAGATACCAGATACCCTTCTTAACCTGCATTACAAAGGAAGATTAGTTTTTCTTGGGTACCCACTTAACCATGTGTACACGTTTGTCAGTGGAAGTAGTTGGAATGGAAGGTTCAGTAGTCTTCGCAGCATTTGAAGATTCAGCTTTGTCAGTCTTCACTTTGGTTAATTTCTTAACCTCGGTGGGCTTCTTTGCCTTGGGGGCAATGATCTTCACCTTAGCTATCTTTTCAGCTTTGGTGGTTGTGGGGCACTTACTAGCAATATGATCAGTAAGTCCACAGTGATAACATTTCCTATAACTAAAAATAGTTCTAGGACCATTTGCATGCTGAGCTTTAGATTTTGAATTAGAAGGACCAGCACCAAGTAAGCTATTGGTTTTTGAAATGAGAGGAACATTTAGTTCTTCGGATTTCTTACCAATGATTTCCACTTTGATTCTAGGAGTAGATCGCTGAATAGATCCACGCTGAATAAATCCAGAGATCTTATTCTTTGAATCAGAGGGATAAGTCACTGAAGCTTTAGAAGCGTTCAGCTTTGGTACAGAGGTACCCTTCTGAGGATTTAGGTTAAAAGCAATTCCTTTACCTTTATTTTTAAAGACTGAGGTAGGTTTTGGATAAATAACGTTTTCTTTACCTTTAGAAGTTAAGGTAGAGATTTCCTCAGGGATGGGCGGTTTAGAAGAGGAACACTGAGAGGATGAAGTATCAGCGACTGAGGATACGAAAGTTCCAAATAAGAGCATGGAACGATCAGTGGTTGGTTCTAGAGTATCAGCTTTGTAACCAAGACCACGTTTATCACTCAGGGGAATCTGAGACTTAATTATCTCAGTGATCTTTGTTGAGGAATTATACCATCCATCAACAGTAGCTTTTTCAGCTTTTAATGCAGCGATAGCTTCTTCACGCTCGATTTTGACTAGCTGATTTAGGTGAACTTGATCTTTAAAATCTTCTTCAATTTTAGAAAGATTTTCTATTTGAAGGTGACAGTTTTTAAGCTGTTCAGCGAGATCAAGGTTTTGATTTTCAACTACAATTTTGCCATTCGTGGCTTCATATAAACTTCTAGTCAAGAGATCGATCTTTCGAAGACTATCAGCTTCATCAATATTTGCAATATTGGTAAAGAAGGAAGGTGATACCTGAGTTGCAGAGGTTGAAGTAGAGGGAATGTCAGAATTTTCTTCCTCATCTTCAAGTTTGGCCATAAGACAGAGATTGGCTTCATCATCTTCAGAGTCAGATGATGATTCTTCTTCATCAGAGGCAGCCCAATCAAAGTCAGCCATCAGACCTTTGCCTTTCTTCTTAAAGCTTTTCAGCTTCGCATACCTTTCTTTCAGCTTGGCGTATTTGTCATCTCTAGACTTGAGGTTAGAGGATTTCTTGGGAAACGCTGAGTTTCTCGAAACTTTCTTTGACCTGCACTCGTTAGCGAAATGTCCTATCTTTTCACAGTTAAAACAAGTAGCAGTAGCCTTATCAACAGGAGCTGATGATCTTGGCTTGTCAGTAATGGAAAGAGGTTTATTCTTTCTGAACATTTTCTTTTTGGCGAATCTCCTGAACTTTTTAGTGTGGAGAGCCAAAGATTCATCAAGATCTGAAGAATCAGAATCTGATGACCTTTCAGAGTTACTCTCCAACTCAGTGATAGTGACCGAGGGTCGCTGAGTGGAAGGTTCCTCTGAGATTAAAGCAACAGGGGTGCTTTTGGAATCTTTTACAAGATTCTTCTTAAGATGACTCGATTGCTCATGATTCAGCATCGTGCCATATAAGGTAGAAAGATTCATCGATTTGAGATCTTTTGACAGCTTGAGACACATTGAATAACTGTCCCAACTTTCAGGTAAACATTCTAAAAACTTTGTCAGCACTTCAAAGTTAGAATATTCCTTACCAACAGTTTTCAGATCTATTATTAAACACTTAAAGCGTTGGTGTACTTCAGAGAGAGTTTCATTCTTACCACAAATGAAGCTTTCATACTGTCTTACCAGGTTGATCTTTCGTGAGTCCTGGACTTCAGATGTACCTTCATACTGAACACAGATTGTGTCCCACATAGCTTTTGAGGTTTTCAGGTTCATGACGGAATGGTAGACTTCGTCAGGAAGAGCCATGGAGAGTATGGATCTGGCTTTGGTGTCGATAGCCACTTTCTTCTTATCTTCATCAGTCCACATATGAATTTCCTTAGGAATCAGCCTTTCTGGAATAGCAGGTCTATTCTCAGCGGCTGGAACTGCAGCATCAATTCTTACAGGAATATATGGGCCGTTTTCAAGATAATAAGGCATAGTAGGGTTTACACCTTCTAAGAAGAGAATCATCCTATTTTTCCAAAGATTAAAATTATCTCTGGAGAATCTAGGGGTTTTGCAAGAGAACCGTTGTCAATATAGTTTGTGTTTGTGTTGGTAGCCATTTTAAGAAATAGCTAGGAAAAGAAATCTTAGTATAGATCAGATCTTGTTTATGAGATTAAACAAACCTGGCTCTGATACCACTTGTTGGTCCCGAAGGGCTATACAAGTTTGTAGAAGGGGGGGGGGGGTTGAATACAAACACACGATTTTACCTTCTAAATTGTTTATTGATAAATCATTAACAATTTACAGCTTGTTGCGGAACAAGATAAGGAATAAATCCTAATCTAAACAAGTTGGAACACTAAGTTTTCTTGCACTAAGAAAGAGAAGAAAATTACTAATAATAACCTATCTCAAGATAAGAAGATGACTTGACCAGAGTTAGCAAGTACTTCAAAATGAAGTGAGGTCTTCTTCTTATATACTGCATGCATTTAATGCATGACAGTTTATACTTTACACGTGGCAGCAGCTGATTGGTTGTAGGAGCTGTCTTGAGTAGACAACCTTAGTAGCCGCATGGTGAACAGTGTAGCATCAGAGTAGTTGTACGATTTCAGACAATAAGGAGGTTCTTTTCTGACATATCGTACGGAGTCGTGCAAGGGTGGTTAAGACAAAAGTACTTTGTACGGAGGACTTCATGATCAGCTTTATGTTGATTCAGGGCTTTATCATTCTTTATCAGCGAATGACAAAGTTCAGCGATAGCTGAAGTCTTGTACTTGATACTTCACGTTGAGTGGACATATCTGAGTCTTCGCTGATCCGCATCAGTTCATTAGGAGACTTGTCGCTGGTTCTTGAGCTTGATCTCCGACTTCAGCGAAGAACCTATGTTGACGTGAAACTTGTCTTCAGGGATCATAAGTAAACAACTAACTTATCAGCGATCACCATAAGGACTGAACAGGCTCAGAGCATTATGGTGAACAGTGTTCGCTGAAGAATGAGAGTTCCTATCAGCGGTACTGAATTAGTCTTAGTACATCAGCGATAGTGAAACTCTAATACATATTGTTTACTTACAATTTTCACTAAGTGTTTAAGAGATGGTCATTATCAAATCACTGAGGGTTTGGATCAACAGGTTCATATATGAATTATATAAAACTAATCAACAGATTCACATATGAACTATTTAACTGAGTCTCATATGAATTTATAACTGATTCACATATGAACACGTAGGTTCATATGTGATTCAGTTAAATAGTTCACATGTGAGCTAATCAACGGGTTCACATATGAACATATAGTTCATATGTGAATCATACGAGTTCACATATGAATCTGTTTGATGTATATTTGTAACAGTTACGAAATTATCCCCCTATCCTCTGCAGACCACACGAGAAATTGTCCAGTGCTTCAGAGTCAAAGCCGCTTATAATGTTGACTGGATAAATAACTAAGATCAATTCTCTACTTCTCATGCGTTTAACATTTCTCATTTGAATCCCTCCTTATATATATATGTATTCAACCGATTGTAGGTTTAGAAATTAGAAAACTGAGAACTAAGATTTAAGATTTTCGAAAAATATCTCAGCCTTTTAGACCAATTGTGTGGCCAAAAATCAAACTCATTCCGAATCCAAATATCACCCCAAAAACCAGGTTTCAAATTTTTGGATTTAAACATTTTATTTTTTATTTCAGTTTGACTTAGATTTCGGTTTGGATTTTACACAACCCCAAGGCCATCCGTAGCCGGGAGCGGGCTCCTGCGGCTTTGGCTGAGGTGACACCGGCGGGTTCCGGTACACCATGAGCCGGGTTCGTGCGGGTTGGGCACCCCCGGGCTCCAGCGGCTTCCCCAACCCGGGATACCCGCACCATTTATTTTTTTTTTAATTTTTTTTTTAAATTTTTTATAATAGATCCGTTTTTAACGGCTATTTTTTTCAATTTAAACACTATAAATCAACCTCAATCTCATATATTTTTCACACCAAAATTTAAACACTCACCTCAATCCTTAAATATTTTCTTTCATTTCTTTCAATCCGATATAAACTTTATGGATTCGCCACCCGGTTCATCGTCCGCTTCTTCATCATCCATTGACACCGACGAGGAATTCGGTCAACTATTTGATCGTTATGCAGATTTGTTGCGAGAAGCTGTAGCTAGACGGTATGGTAGCACCGCCTCATCGTCAAGAAGACCGAGGTCCGAGAACATAGAAAGAGGTCGGGTAAATGCTAACGACCAGCTTTTGCGGGACTACTTTGGCGAAAACCCGGTGTATAATCCGGATTTGTTTAGACGGCGGTTTAGGATGAGCAGACAACTATTCGAACGGATAGTTTAAGATTTTTTATTTTGTAATTTTATTTTTATTTTTATGAATGTTATGATTTTTTATTAAAAAATTAGATGAGGTGGCATGTGGGTTCAAAAGGTTGGGGTACGGGATTTGTGGGTTCAAAAAGGTTCAAGATGGTTCAAAATGAAAAGCTGATGTGACGCTGATGTAGCGCAGAGGGTAAGAGGGTTGTGAACCCTGGACTACGGATGGTCAACCCTAATACGTACGTCCCATATACACTTTGGGAAATAGCACCCTGGTATCTTGGAAGTCGCCTGGAAATGGATGGCTGACAAAAAGCGCCTACATAAACCCTTTATTGACTTGACTTTAACTAATTTCTTTTTGCACAATGATCAGAAAAAAGTTACTTATTTATTAATATTTAACCTTTTTAAAATACAGTAGATTAAATTTAATTTCACAAAACGCTTAAGATTTTGTGAAATTCAAGAAAACGGTTTTGAGAAATGCGTTATTATATATATAACAATTCTTTTTTAATTTACACTAGTGTTCGGCATCGCGCCTTGCACGGTGGCGATACTTTCTAAAAAAATATTGAAGTTAAATGGGTTGATGATTACATATTAGATATTAAACTAATATTAACAGATATTAAACTAATATTAATAGATATTATACTTGATATGAAACTATTTCTCAGTTGTTTATTTTGATATATATACATATATAAGTTTTACTCATCAAATTTTGTAAATGGCTTAAAACAATAAAAGAATTATTTGAGACTACTGATTATAATATGGATTGTTTTGTCATAACTCGTAATATACTTAATTATAGATTTATCCCATAAATACACCGTGCAAATAGGGTGTTGTTACCTAGTTTTGCATAATTGCGAGACATTTGGATAGTGTGCTCACTTTTGTTGTAATGTACTTGTTTGTAACTTTAGCAAAAAACTTTCCACGAAATCATTCATTTCCAAACCAACGGTTGCACGAAGAGTCACAGTAGTTGTTATTAGTATTGTGATCACCGATTATAAGCAAATCCAATTAAATTGTTATTTTTTTTTATTTCACGTGTTTGAAATATTTCGATCTACTTGAAACTGATTTGTAAAAAATCTTAAAAAAGAGGTTTTAATCATTCCATATAAAATAAGAAGTATTATATCGGATTATAGTTTTATTTTTATATATAGCTTGATTTCAATTTAAATTGAAAAATGAAACTGAAAGAATTCATATATCAATGATTGTAGTAAGTTGTTTTTTCTAATTTTATATGTTTGGTTGTTCTAATTTAATCTTTTTATATTGCTTCTATCATCTTCTAATATAGATGTTGTTATATCAATTTTAATAAGTTTCATTTTTTATTATAACTAAAATTATATATATTAATTCTATAATTGTTTTTTAGTGTATTGATTTTAGTTAATAATATTAAATGTAATAAGCATTCTATTTATTAAAGAAAGGTTAATAATAATTATTTAATTATATATTAAATGTAATTAGTGATATTAAACATACTAAATGTTTCATTTGTTAATGACTGGTTAATAATTAATATTTAATTATATGTTAATTGTTAATTTATATATATATATATATATATATATATTTATTTATATATTGTTTCTAATTTCATTTATATTAATTTATATAGTAAAAATAATAATATTTTAAATGATAATATTTTCTAACTTTATATATTCATTGAGATTTCAGATATTTAATTAATTTATATATGTTGTACTAAAGAACTTTTTTGAATCTTGTGAAGTGATTTAGTAAATATATTGTTTTATAAATATAATATATATAAGAACGTTGTGTAAATAATATAATTGATAATCATCATGAAGATTATAAGTGTCATCTTCATTTTATTTTATCCATTAGTTATATTAATTATAATCAATTATAAGAATCCTACTCTAAGAAGATATCATTCTTGATGGATCTTCCTTTTATATATACATATACAAATACATATATTATTATATTCAAGTGTCTTGTACATAGAATTATATATATTAATCATGAACTTCGTTTATATAAATGAGTTTTTAAATATAACGATTATATATATTCACCAATATTATATAACTATAATATTAGAGTAATGTGAAATAAAAGAAATTAATAAGTTTGAGTGTAACTAAATAAGATAAATATTCTAATTAATTTAATGTTTGTTAATAAATACACCAAGAAAAAACAAAATCCAGATAAAATAAAATAAAAATATACATATTATTATATTCAAGTCTCATGTGAATATTAACATATATACATATTATATTCAAGTATGTAAATAAAAATATACATATATCTATGTAATTTCATTTATATTAAAGAGTTTATAATTATTTTAATTATATATGCATATATATATATATATTCAATAAAAAATAGAGTCATGTCAAATAAAAGAATTAAAAAAAATATTGGGTGTAACCAACAACAATGAATAGTTTAATTAAAAGATGTTTTGATGATAAATACATCAATAAAAAAAGTAAAAAATTGACACAAAGAAAACTTGGATTGAGATGCTTATAAATTTGATAAAGTACAAAAAACATAAAAAACAGAGATGAGGATCCACATTTAGCGTACTTGAACCGGACAACTTTCTTTCGAACTCCAATATATATTTATTCTCTCAACCTATAAAAACAACAAAAAATAAAAAGTAAATCAAAATTCTCACGAAATTGTAAAGCCTCAAAGGATCCATACTCCAGTTCCTTCTTATATATAGATAAACACGTATATATGTCGTAGATGAACAAATTGAGAGTTGTACCGGTTTACCCGATTAAACTCATGTGTATGTATGTTTTTCTTTGTCAATGGGGGTAATTGGTAAGGAAATAGAGAGAAATGGATTGAGGGATGGAGAGATCGTTTAGAATAAAAATAACCATAAACAAAGTGAAAAACTTAAAAAGAAAACATGAATCAAAATGAAGAAATCAAGGAATGAATAGAATAAAAAGGTTAGAGGTTATGGATGTATTAATTGGTTGAGAAAGTAAAAAGACTTTGAGGAAAGTGAAGGGTTTGGAGGTAAAAAGTTAAT
Source organism: Saussurea involucrata (assembly GCA_033807775.1). Lineage (NCBI taxonomy): Eukaryota > Viridiplantae > Streptophyta > Magnoliopsida > Asterales > Asteraceae > Saussurea > Saussurea involucrata. Next base: position 42,866,105 of record CM066323.1, read on the forward strand.
GAAAGTGGTTGTAGAATTACCAAAATGACCTAATTGCAATAAAAAATATATTTGCTCATATAGGGGCATAGAAGTCTTTAACATAATTATTATATAAAAAATTCAAAAAAAGAGAAATTTTCTAGCTATGAATACTACTCTAAGAAGGTGCCACCTCATTCTTGGTGGATCTTCCTTTTATATATATATATAGATATAGATATAGATAGATTAAATATGATGATTTGTACATAACAAAATTTAATTGTGCTCTTTTCATGGAAATGGGTTTGTCTTCGTACAAATGATCCTGGATATCAGATGTATGGTTGCTTTCTGTTGAATTGTATGTATTTTCAAAAGTTTAATTATTAACTTCGACTTTTTTATTTTTTATTTATAAAAGGTCCAACAACAAAGTTGAGTTTATAGGACACTTAACATAAATAAGTGTCTTAAAAGATTGTTTAATAGGACGTTAATTATAGAATCAAACAAAAAAACGTCATATCTAAAAGTGTTACAATAAGTTTATAGGACGTTTTTGAGCGTCGTAACAAGGTTTTTAGAATATTTTTAAAATAAAGTGTTGCATTAGATAATTAAATTTATTGGACAACTTTAAGAAGTGTCCTATAAGTCTATCTTTTTAGAGGACACTTATGTTTATAGAAAACTTTTTCAAATAGTGTCATATAAAATAGTTAATTAATAGGACGCTAATTTGTTAAAACACCAAAAAAACGTCCTAGAAACCTTTGGTAAGTTATAACACTTGTGGATAGAACACTTTTTTATTTGGTCCTATAAATTTTGGTCCTAAAAATACTTTATTAGGACGCTTATTTATTTTAAGCGTTCTATAAATTTCATTTAGACAAAACACTTGTGATTCAAATTCCATATCACATGTTGCTAAATAACTTATCAAAACTAAGTTAGTAAACAAAAAACACAATAATATAACACTTTATTTTGACCAAACTTAAATATAACATATTCAATAAATTACTTTATTGTATACCTCTTTTTTTATTCTTGGTTGTTATTCTTGATGACCTTTTCCATATGCCCAAAACAAGGTTCCAAGGGCATGACCCACATGATTGATTGATTGATTCAAACTCAACCAAATACAGCGTTCCATATGCCAGCAGGTTTCCAAGAAACAACCAATGACCCCACTTGCCCTTAGCTATTATATAACCACCCTTTACACTACTCACCATATATCCATATCCACATCCACATCCACATCCACATCCACATCCACATCCATTTCATCATTCCTACAAGATCAAGAAATCTTGAAACCTAATTAACTAGAAATGGCTGCCACGAGATTGAACATGTTGCCAGGAGACTGTCTTTCTACTATTCTATCTCTCACTTCTCCAACAGATGCATGCAGATTAACGCTTGCATCTTCGTCTTTAAGATCCGCTGCCGAATCCGATACAGTTTGGGCCAAATTCTTGCCATCTGATCTCCCACGTATTATATCGAGAGCACATTCTCAAATCGACTTTTCTTCAAAGAAACAACTCTATTTCCAGCTTTGTGATTCAGTTCTCGTAGATGGTGGAATTAGGGTGAGTTTTTGGTTCATTTTTTTGTGTTCTTTTTTTTTTGAAGAATTCAGAATTGAGTTATTGAAGTCCATTTTCTTTGATTAAAAATATTGATTTTGTTTTGTTTAATCCATGCAGAGCTTTTCATTGAACAAAGTAAGTGGGAAAAAGTGTTGTGTTATGTCCGCAAGAGCACTTTCTATATCTTTAAGCAATGAACCAAACCATTGGAGCTGGACATCACATTCTGCATCAAGGTTAGTTAAATGATACCAAGAAATAGTCAAAGTTTTACTTTTGTCGTCAAATGTGATTTTTTTCATTCCCAAATAATTTCTACAAAAAGTCAAAGTTTTACTTTTTGTAGAAATTATTTTACATGTACGTCTATATATGATATATCTATGCAAAAATACTATAATAATAATTTTTTCTGGATGATAAATAAAAAGATACATGTTAATTAAATTTGAATATCTAAAAGTACCCCATTTTGACTATTTGTAAGTACTAAAAAAGTGTATTATGTTCATAGACTAGTAGAATAACTGTAACTAATTTTATATTCAATAATGTTCAAGATAGATATACTAAATTCACTCAATTCTTATGGATTACAGATTTTCCGAGGTGATTGAGCTAAACACGATATCCAACATAGAAATCGAAGGAAGAATAAACACCGAAAACTTATCTCCTGACACGACATATGGTGCTTATCTCGTCATAAAAGTTTCTGACCGTGCATTTGGGTTGGACTCGATCCCATCTGAGACATCGGTCTCCAAGAACGAACGCTCAGTTACCAACACAGCGTATTTAAGCCCTCTGGACAACAAAAATCAACAATTTGAATCCTTGTTTTTCATGAACCGAAGACGAATGATGGAGAAACGGGTGGTAGAAGGAGAAGGCCGGCGTCCGAGCAAGAGAGAGGATGGATGGATGGAAATTGAGCTTGGAGAGTTCTTTGTTGGTGAAAAAAGTGAGGAGGTGAAGATGAATTTGATGGAAGTTAAGGGTCATCAACTAAAAGGAGGACTCATCATTGAAGGTATTGAAGTGAGGCCTAAATGTTAACCCTAATCTTGCAATTCATACAAGAAATACAAAGTTTGCTTGAAAAATCAAGCAATTTTGTAACACGCAAAGATTCTTTTATTCATTTTTGTATATGTAATTCTATCAATTAAATCAATATTATATATATATATATATATATATATATATATATATATATATATTTTTCTATTTTTAAAATAATTCTTACTTCACACACCTTGTTTCAAGTGAAATATACGAGTTTCATTTGACTTGGTTTGGCACTCTCAAAATATACGTATAAAAGTGATAGGTATTGAATCTCGGTTGTTAGGCCTTTAAAGGGCTACCAAAATCCATTTAATAATGCTATTGTTAGCCCATTAGAAATTTCAATGTGTGTCTAGAGGTATAAAACATTACATGGTCAACGCCAAATCAATATAACTCAATCAATACATATTTTTTATGGATTAAAATTGCAAATGCTAACTATTAAATGATTGATATTTTTGCTTAAAAAATTCACTTAGACATTGTTTTAGGTGATATATTTTATGTTCTATTATTCAAGGTTTTGGTTTATGTCCCCTCATCTAATCATTTTTGTTACATTTAATAAAAATCGATATGGCAAAGAACCATCGCCCATCTAGCTTGAATAGGTTCCAAACTCATTCAAATAGTTTAATCTGTAATATATTATGGGTGTTTCTTTTGCTTTCTATCATGGGCATCCAAAACCTCATGACCGACCCTGCAAAGGTCACCAAAGATAAATCCAATGTGGTCTGAAGCTTATGTCTGGCCAATCCAACAACAAAATTAGGTTTACATTACATCAAATATATATATATATATAGACTTGGGATCATATGAGACCAAACTGTTTTCGTGAAACCACATTTTTACAATTGAAACTTCACAGCAAAACACTGTGAAGGCAACCTTCACAGTGTTTTTGTTGTGAATGTTCGGTTATTTTTTACATTTACAATGTTTTGCTATGAAGTTTCAAGTGTAAAAATATGGTCTCATGGGTCTCATGAAAAACCTTTTGGTCTCACCTGAATCCAACACTATATATATATATATATATATATATATATAATTTCTTTCATTATTTCTCTCTATACACACACACACACACATAGAGGTAGTATAATTTACAACCCTTTCAAATCTAACAACCCTTACAACCCTAATCATAGCCATTGATATTGGTTGATAGTAATTAGGCGTATTTAGTATTATTTTTTATATATTAATAACTCATTTTTATTCAATTTCGGTGAATCTAGGGGCATTTTGGGAAATTCATCTTCACAATTCACTCCTGGTATTCTTGGTAACTCCAATTCATGGAAACAAAATCCCTTAAAACTCTTCATTAAGGACGATACGGTTTTTAATTAGATGAACCCTAATCCCCTCAAACTCAACGACAAGAACCTGCAAAAACCATCCTACTCTTACAATGGCAGACGAAAACAAAGGTAAAGAATGAAATAATATCTCATTAGTTCATACTTAAATTGCTTTGATCGAGATTCATATGGTGTTTTTTCGATTGAAAACAGTGCGTTGGAGAAGCGACCGACTGAGGCTGCTCCATTCTTTTTCTAACTTCAAGAACACAACAGACACACCAAACCTCTTGGATTTGGATAAAAGGATTTGGAACTAAAAATGAAGCAGGACAGTTAAAAGAAGATGGAGAAGAAGCTATTGTTAAGGGGACATCCAGTGATTTAAGGATGTGGTTTCATAGGATGTTTTGTTCAGGTGATTAAAGTTGCGTATACTGATTTAGTAAACATAGTGAATCATGAATTGCATTATGAGGGATTCACTATGTGAATTAAATGAATTTCATAAGATGTTTTTATGTGGTGATTAAAGGCGCATATACTGATTTATGAATCAGTATTAATCATCACATGCATAATGAGGGATTCAATAGTAGGTGGTTATGCATTAGCTTTTGGACAATATGATGAATTTTGCTTCATAAAATGTTTAGTTGGGGTGATTAAAGTTGCGTATTGATTTAGCAAACATTATTGACGGTTGTCGAGACCGTCAAATAATAAGTTTATGTTCTAACTGTCCCAAATTACAATATAAATTGTAATAATGGTAAGTCAGGTCGAATCCACAGGGATTGGTCGTGAGAAATGTTTTGCTTCTACGCGTTAATTAAAAGGGGGGGGGGGGGGGGGGTTGGATTTGTTTAACTAAACTAAGCATACGACAAAAAATTAATTATAAACAACGAAATAAAACCTAACATTAGTTTAACTTCGATTAAGATGACGACACTTATCATTGATTCCAAAAACGTAAACATAAATAACGAACCCAAGTTGATTATAGTCGTTAACAAGCTCTAACGACCTCTATTTTTCCTTAAATTCACACCGGTTAAAATAAGCTCTTCAACCGGATCTTAATCACAAAAAGAAATTAAATAAACTCTTAAGTTCTTAGATGTGATTAGCTTTATCGGACTAGAAAAATACCAACTCAAAGCAATAAGCTCATAAGCTCGGCTTACTATAGCTTTGATTGAAAGATTTCAAGAATTCGATTCGGAAACCTTATTGAGACCGAATGAAATCAATTGTTACTTTATCAACGTATCTAGGTTCTGACTAACAATCTTCCATAAGAGACTCAATTAATTGATCAGACCAATTGAAAACTCAAATGAAATTGATATTGAAAATAGAAATTGTGGATCCCAGAATGTGCAATCACGAACAATAATCAAGTAGTAATTAACAATAACAATGAACAATCATTCGTCATCCATCTCATTCATAATCAAAGTGTTTTACAATGAAAGTACGGCTCTAAAAGCAATAATGATGGATTAACCTAAAACATTAGGAAAAGGAAACTATTTATACCCTAACAATCTTCCCCTTTGGCTTAAAGTTTGGAGTCGGCAACTTTAGCAGTTAAGGTAGGAACGGTCGGTTTCTCGGTCGGCATCCCAGATAGATTTCGATTCTTCTCATTGCTTTTCTGAACACTATTCGGCCGTCCGGTTCTTCAAGGGCTCTCATCATCAGATTTCTTCGGGTTGATGGCATTTGAAAACCAACAACTTCACTTTTGTTTCGCTGATGAATCTGCTTGAGTTGTAGTCGGATCGCCTTCAAGGTACCGTCAGAGTATTTGGTGATCTCGGAGAATCTCAGAAAACGTCTTTCTCCCAGCTGGTTTCTGTAGATCACTCCAAATTCAGGTTCGTTTAAGATGGTGTAAAGCGGGTAGTCGTCGATGTTGGAGAGTTGGTTTTTCGGTCTTCGGACGTTCACTATCGGTTGATGGATTTCAAGAGCAAGCTGAAAGTCGAAGACATTGTAGTAGAGGTACGAGTGATGCATGAAGCGTCTGATGGCTCTCAGGGCTATCTGGATGTTGAACCTGCAAATCTGAAGGTTTCGGAAATGATGGTACATGAATTCGAAGTCGTCATTCCTTAGATACTGAAAATCTGCCTCAGAGAACGTGTACATCTGCCCATTCTTTCTCCAAACGGTAAACTCTGGATACCAGATCTTGTAGAACAGTTTGGCCACAACTTATCTAACTTGACCAATCTGGCTCCTTGAATGAACGTACTCTTTCCTTTGCGCTTTACCTTTTATCAAGAACATGTATTCCATCTTGAACTCTTTGGTTTCTCCACCAACACCCAGAGCTGTATATGGATCCAATCTGTGGATACGGTGAGCAAATAACCATCTCTCGGTCTCTTCAAGAAAAGCTACTCGGAATCTGACTATCCGATGCTTTATTTCAGCTTCACTGGTCTCTGGTTGATTGGCGTTGAAGGGACCAGCTTGATCAACATTTGACGGACCGGCTTGATTCGGATCTGGTTGAGCTGATTGAGTAGTAGATGGTTGAGCCTGAGTAAACGCGGGTAGAACTGGAGCGGTTGACGTTTGATGTGAATGAGAAGATATCAGAGATGTGATGGGGCTGATATGGATGTTATCTGGAGTTTCACCACCCACCACATCATCAAGAAAAGTATCCTGCTGCTCTTTGTACCACGCAGCCCTGGCAACAACATCCTCGTCATCCTCGGGTTCAGGAAAGTCTGCCTCTGAATCTGACACGACGATTAGGGGAACAGGTTGACCTTTGACCATAAAGAAGTTGTCGAAGTCTAGGTCATCGTCGTTCGAGGGGATGTCAATCAATTCTGCTTTTGTTGCCATTATCATCCGAATCTCCTCTTCATTGACCTCGGGCTTTTCAACCGTCGGATCAACGCCCGGATCAACATATAGGACTATCTGCCTGTCGCTTTCTTCACCATAAGCCCCTGATTAAAACAACTGAGAGACTCTCTCAGAGGTATTATCATCGGCGGCTTGTTTATTGCCATTTGTTTCATCTGCAGCAGCCTCGGCCGTGGCTTCGTTCTGTACTGTGTCGGTAGTGGAGGCGTCATCAAGCTTGCGTTTCTTTGAGTTCTCCCCCTCATGGTCATCGGAGTCTTCCTCATGATCATGCTGACGTTTGTGACCACGAGCTTGTGACTTATATGTTGTTTCAAGAACAGTGATGCGCTCGGTTAGCGCGTCAAGTGAAGTACGGACAACTGCCAAACTTTGTTCGATGCGGTCGCAGAACGCAGTAAATTCGAAAGAAGTTGGATGAGTAGTGGCTGGTGTTTGGTTTGGATCTGGGTGAGTAGCGTGTTGTTGTCTAAGTAGGCTTAGAAAATCATGATCTTGGGGGGGGGGGGGGTTTGGGCTAAGGGATAGTAGTTTGGCTAATAAGAGGGATTTTAACTCATCAACAGGCATATCGACAGGCGGCGGTTGTGGAGCGGGTGGAGCTTGTGGTGGAGCGGTGCGTGACCCAGATTCAGCTTCAACGATGGGGATTTTTCCTTTTAGCAGCGGCTTTACCTCGTCGAACTGGAGTTGCATTCAGTCCTCCATTGCTTTCAAATCCCGCTCATATTGTTCCTTAGAAATGAAAAAGGTAAGCTAACACCGGGATCACTTAAATTGCTCGTTGGGTAACAACTGTTGAATCAACAGCTGTACCCCCTACGTTCACAGCTGGCATGAGGATAGCTGTGGTAGGATTTCCGTCTGAACCTCGTAATCTGCTCAAAGGCAGACTTACTCGGGACGTTCCGATCGGTTCACTTGATTCACCGATGGTAGCACTAGGTATTGGTTGTGTCCTAGCTAAATAAAATAATGTATCAAGGGGCTCTAGACTCGATTGTGCACCCAAAGAAGTCAAGAATGGGGGCAGTTGTTCTCTTGCTTCAATATCAACACCCTCCGAGCGAGGGCCTGATAGATTATGTGCTAAATCCCCGTGTTAAAATGAAACAGGTGTCTGTTGAGAGACACCCGAGTGGTTGATGAAGGCGTGCAATTGCGTCGCTGGGTCCACGATGGCTTCTTCAATACCCAGTCCCAACGGATGAGACTGGATAGCAGATGTGGCTACCCGGGTGACACTAGGCTGGATACACTCACGTTCATTTCTTCTTTTACTTCTCATTTCTATCACGCTCACATTTTCAACATTTTCGACTAAGACTCCCTCCGTTCTCCTTATGTCTCCCAGTTTGGCTAATGGGGCGGTAGAGGCTGCGGAGGAGGTTGTAGGTGGGGAATCGGAGTCCACCGTTGATGGGTTCGGTCCGATGCAGGCCAGTATCTTTTGGAGGCAGATGGCCTGATCGATATCGAATCCGGTTTCCGACGAGGCATCCCCTGAGCTTTCGCCAGATCCGGATTCAGATGCTTTCGAGCTGGATGGGCCTTCGGATGATTCGTCGCGGAAAAACCCTGCATCAGATGTCACTTGGACATCAACTAACTTGTCTTCGTATGAGGATGCAGATTAGACAACAAGAGGTCGTCGTGGGGCTGCGGTGGAGGTTCGGGTAGAGGTTTCGGGTGTGGATGTGGTGATGGGATTGGGTTGGCGGCTTGTACTTGCGTGCATGTCCTAGGCACCGCCCGCTGGAGTTCCCCACCCAATAGAGACTCTCAGCACACCCCGTCCAAAAGCCCCAGCTCGCTGGACCCTACATCCCCTTGATTTAGGACCCTCACGTCACTCGGTTGCGTCCCCTGGGAGGGCCTTCCGGTGCTGGCTGGACCATGGGGGCGACTAAGTCATGATCTATCCTATACTCACCCACACTAGGTGCTTCAGGGCGTGCGAATACAAGTAAAGATTTGGGAATAACTCGGGTCACAACGTTTGTCAGCTCGGGCCTGTTTTGTAGATGGTGCATTTGGAATGGATGACACAGAGGATGATCTGAGCGGCGACGGATAGTGGGGTCAGCATCCATGTGTTGTCGGATGGCCAGAGACAGGAAGCGGATGTAAGGAATGAACAAGCATTGGCAGTTGTGCTCTCTGTCGGTAACATTCTGCAGTAGCTCGTTCCATAGGATTCCGGCAAAGTCGATGTGCCGGGGAGAGGCGGCGCCGTGAAACAAGCTTAGAAATTTAGAGCTGCATTGGTCGATGTCGCGCCATTTGGATGACAGGCATCGGCTGAGGATGCTATACAACGTTGCCCAAAGAGGGGCCATGTTTGTTCTTGTGATGGCAGATGGCCGGAGAAGATCCCTAAAATAGCCAAGGGAACGGATGTCTGCAAGCAGTTGGTCATCGAAGACCATCGGAGAGTAATTGACTTGGATGTTGTCGGTGGCGGCAAGCAGGAAAAGGGGTTGGCGGAAGGACTCGCGAGTGAGGACAAACCGGGAGTTGTCGAGTCTGGCTTCCAATGATATGGCCTGCTTAGTCGTCACACGGTGGATTGTGTGCCAAACTTGTTGGACATAGAGCATAGGGACTTCTGTTGTTGCGGCCAGGGCATGATAGAGCGGGTGGCCCATGAGGATGTCGATGATTACATGGTGGCGGTTGCGGAAGTTCATGACATTCAGGTTGTAATTGGTACCCTGGATGGCCACCCGGTCCCCAATTGGAACAAGGGCATTATCGGCGTCAGCGTTGATTGGAGATCCTTGGTTTGCCATCGAGCCTGCAATTACAGAGTGTTAGAGACATCCGATTGATTAAAACATGAACACTTGCCTTGTTGAGGATTGGCCAGAAGATTGGATTTTGCGATATAAGGGATGGGCAGGACGGTTTTCCGGATACTAGGGATTGTATGGAAAATAGGTTGTCCGGATAAGGTAGAGTCTGGAAATTTGTTTGTCCGGAAAAATGGTTTGTCCGGATAGATGGTTGTCCGGATAAGGTAGAGTCCGGAAATTTGTTTGTTCGGATAGATGGTTGTCCGGAGAACAAAAGTACCGGAAAACATCAGTTCCAGAAAACATAAAAATCCGGAAAACAACATGACCGGAAAACATGAAATTAGTACCGTAAAAGAGTTGAATCCGGAAAACCTAACTTCCGGAAAACTTAAGTTCCGAAAAAATGACGATTGAATAGATTATCAAACTAAGACGATTCTAACCGCAGAAACAAAAGTAGTAGGCGTACACACATCTAGAGAGGAAAACATGACGAACAAGTGCAAGTTCGTGTTATTAGAACCCGATTAGAGTTGAAACGACTCTGTGGGTGTGTGCGATCATCAAAATCGACGATATGAGTGTTATTAATGACGATATTAAATATAAACGAGGCTAAGGGAATCGAAAATACTTACGAGATTAAGGTGGAACACGATTCAAACTTGACGATTTGGTGCATATGTGCGACTGAATGAGAGTTAGAGAGGGTTTAAGAAAAGTATCCGGAAAGCGTGAGGTTGGAAAAGGGATTTAGCGATATATTTATACGGGAAGTGGTTGTCCGGGCACTAATACCGGAAAAGGTAATGCCATCGGGAAAAGATAAGGTCCGGAAAATGAAGGTACCCGAAAACAAAAATTATCCGGACAAGTTGTGGGTTTTGAGACTTTTTGACCTTTTCTCCCCTTAGACTTATGCACAGTTTGCCAAAACAAATATTTTAATACCAAGTGTGGTAAACGTGTGTGCTTCCCCTCGACATGTGCACGAAAGACTTATGACACGACAAAAAACTACAAAAACTCTAAGTGAGAAAAATTTAAAATCGTGTGTCGCTCCCCCTCGAACAATGAGTGAAAGTAAACTTACTCAGCGCATAATCTCCCCTTGGACACATGAGCAAACGATCAAATGTACGGGTATCGAAAATAATGAGAAAAACAGAAAGTAAAAATCACGAAAGAAAGAACGCAAGCAAACAGACGAAATAAATCTAACTTAATAATTTAGAGGTTTGATGAGTTTGATGCATATAGAGTTCAATATTGAGGAAGTGTGAACTTCACCATCTAAGGAGTTAACAGCAGATGATGAGGTGACAGATCCTCGTTATTGAACAGAAGCTGTACCAGACTCATACAGTCTAAACCATCAGATTTAGCATACCTAGCTTGGACACTAAGTAATTAAAGCGTTTTTCGTCCAAGGCTTTGATAAACAGGTATGCTATCTGATGCTCAGTATTAACAAAGTAGAGTTCAATTGTACCTAGCTCGACGTAATTTATAATGAAGTGATACCGAACGTCGATGTGCTTTGTCTTCGTGTGTTGCACCGGATTACTTGATATGGCAATCGCGCTCTTCGAGTCACTGTAGATGGGGACTTTTGTATACGACAAGCCATAGTCCTTGAGCTGGGTACGCATCCATATTACCTGAGAGCAGCAACTCGCGGCAGCAACATACTCCGCCTCAGCTGTGGAGGTAGATACGCAGAGCTGTTCCTTCGACGCCCAGTTGACAAGACTATCGCCCAGGAACTGCACATGACCCGACGTGCTCTTCCGGTCCAATATGCTGCCGTCATGGTCAGCATCTGAATACGCAGTTAACTCAAAACCTGTCTCTTTCAGGTACCACAAGCCAAGATCAACAGTACCTTTCAAGTATCTGAAAAATACGCTTAACAGTAATTAAATGAGACTCTTTAGGTTTTGATTGAAACCGTGCACAAAGAAATGTAGAAAACATGATATCTGACCTACTTGCCTTCAAGTACATTAACGAACCAATCATTCCCCTGTAGGTCTTGGTATCCACATCCTTTCCATTGGGATCGGCGTGTAACCTCAAACCCGAGACATGGGCGTTTTCATGGGCACTGACTGTTCCATCAGGTATTTCCGAAGAATATCCATGATATACTTAGACTAATTAATGAATATCCCGATCGACGGTTGCTTAACTTGTAGACCGAGGAAGACATTCATTTGACCCATCATACTCATTTGAAAATGTCTCCTCATGAGGACAGAAAAGTTGTTACAGTACTGAGGGTTTGTTGAGCTAAAAATGATGTCATCAACATAGACTTGCACAAGTATGATATCATTCTTTTCCTTTTTAATAAACAGTGCAGTGTCAATTTTACCATTAGAAAAGCTAGATTTTATCAAGAAAGTAGAAAGAGCGTCATACCAGGCCCATAGAGCTTGATTGAGGCCATAGAGGTCCTTGTCTAAGATACAGGCATGGTTTGGCTTGGAATCATCCACGAACCCTTCCGGGTGAGAAACATAGACTTTCTCTTTGAGTACGCCATTGAGGAATGCAGTCTTCACGTCCATATGGAAGACCGTGAAGTTCTTGTGTGTGGTGTATGTAAGGAACATGCGGATAGCCTCAATGCGGGCGACCGGGGCGTATGTCTTATCGTAGTCTATTCCTTCTTGTTGTCGATATACCTTTGCCACGAGGCATGCCTTGTTGCTAACGACCACACCGTCTTCGTCCTTCTTGCTCTTGAAAACCCACTTGGTGCCAATCACCGTCTTATTCGTTGGCCGTGGGACAAGTCTCCATACCTTAAGGCTCTCAAATTGGTTTAGCTCCTCCTGCATCGCTATTACCCAGTCTGGATCACTGAGTGCTTCGGAAACAGTTGTAGGCTCGATGCAGTTGAGGAATCCGGAGAAATGGCAGAAGTTGGCGGAGGCACCACGTGTCTGGACTGGTGTAGAGGGGTCGCCAATGATTTGATGAAGGGGATGTGCTCGTGTCCATTTGGTGGTATGTGGAAGCGGTTGAGCAGTAATATGAGATGTGTCCGGATCCACATAGTTACTGGGGGGAAGGTCTTGGACGGCTTCAAGTGACGATGGATTGCAGGTAGGTAGTGCTGGTGCCGGTTGGGCAACCTCCGGGGAAGAGGAAGGATGTTCTGCGCGTGTAGTAGACGAAGAATCAGCGGCAACAGCTTCAGGTGTTTTACATCAACTACTAGTGTAGGTTCAGCTTTGGATGTAATGTCACTTGAGCTTTGGGGGCTTTGAGTGAATGTGGATGTGGATGGAGAGCTAGTTGATGTCAATAGACCCGTGATGTTTGTAGAGTCCTCGATTTGTGCGGCTCCAATTATGTTATTCACATGAACATTTTTATCAATCTGGTTAAAGAATTCATCATAGAAATGCTCAAAAAGTAAATCCAAATCAGAAAGATGTGATTTTGACATAGAGGCATGATCTGAATTCACCGGATTATGTTTAGATCCCGAACGAGAATGTTCGAAAGCTAACACACCAGTTAAAGGGGGTTCTGAACTGAGTTGTTTCGAAGCCAAGTCAGCCGCTTCGTCAAAATTCACGTTTACACTCTCAATGACGGTCTTGGTGCGCTTGTTGTAGACGCGAAATGCTTGAGCTTGGGTCGAGTATCCGATGAATACACCTTGTTAAGATCTTTTTCAAATAGTGAGGGTTGTCATACCCAATTCCCCATTCATAGTTAAAGTACTTGAAGTCCTTTGGTTTGTTCAGATGAATCATTTGGTCAGTTTGTCCCCGTTTGTAAAACGTAAGTTCAAGATCCTTTATTTTTGAAAGAAGCTCGTTGTTATCGATTTGAAGTGAAGAGCATTGATAGACAATCTCAGCTTTCTCCTTCTCTTACTTATCGAGCTTTTATGTTAGATCAGATATTCTAGCCCTAAAATCTTTGGGTGCTTTGGAAAGGTTTGGACACTTTTCTTTTAGGTTTGCATTTTCAAATTTAAGTTTCTCTGCAACCCTACTTTGAACGTCTAACTTCTCATTTAGAGTGGATATTTCAAGTAAGTTTCCGTTAGTGGTAAGCTTACAAGACTCTACAGTTTGAACAAGCATTATCATCTGATTCATTAAGGCTTGATGAATAGGAGCACATACCTTACAAGATTCTCCGAGATCTGGATGGTTGGTGTGGTTGCCTATGAAGCACAAATGGGCATCATCATCATCATCATCATCATCATCAAGCATCTTCAGCAGTGATCGTCTTCAACCATCAGCGCTTGCCCAACTTCTTTCTGTTGGGCCAAAAGCAGCTTGTTCTTGTAATACTCAGCATTGGGAACAACTGGCTTGCGACAATCTTTGGCAAAATGACCCAGTTTGCCACAGTTGTAGCACTTTACTGGCTCATCTTTGGGTTTCGCTTCTGGCTTGCGCTCATACTTCTCTTTGTGATCGGATTGTTTGGCCTCTTCAGATCTCCTTTTGCCCTCATACTTCTTTTTGTAGTCATGGCGCTCGTGGGGAGTGGTTGAGTAGCGTTGGTTGTTGGAGGACGGTTTGTTGAAGAATGCCTTCTTCTGAAAGGACTTGGAGATGAAGGCCATGGCTTTCTTGATCTCATTCAGTTCGGAGTCTGAGTCACTTTCTACTGGTTCTTCCTCTTCAGGTTCAGACTCACTTGATGCTGGTATACGTCTTGAGCTGCGGCTAGATTGCTTTCCTCGTTTGTCAGACACGACGGCCAGGGGATCAGCTTGATGTTTTGTAGCTGACTTCTGTGTGCTCATCATCTCTCGGACCTCGTCCTCGTCTTGCATAAGCATCTCATAGAGTTCATGGATAGGAACCTGCTCCATGATGTGGTATTGGCGGATATGAGAGGCGAAAGTTCTCCATTCGGGTTGGAGGTTGTTCAGAAACTTGATGCTGTGTTCAGTATTGGACCGCAAGATGTTGTTCTTCTGAAGATCGTTCAGGAGCAGGAGAACCTTTCATAGGTCTCGGTCAGTGATTCTCCTTTTCATTGCTTGAAGTTGTCATAGAGGGTGATACAACTGTTGAGCTTCAGTTGATTTCCAACCTTGCTGGCACTCATCATTTTAGCCACTTGATCCCACATGTCTTTTGACATGTCTTTGAAGCAGTCGATCGAAGTGTAGATGTCATTTAGAAGACTCTGAACAAGATAACGCTTTTCATGCTTTTCACCATTAAACCTGTTCTTTTTGTCTTCGGTCATTTGAGCATATGTCTTTAGTACTATAGTTGCTGGAGTACCGTCAGCTTGAGCTGGGATATCAACCATTGGAGTCTTCTGGGGGCCGTCTGTCAGGGCTTGTAGGATGTGTTGATAGTTGTCCTTGGACTCTATGAAGATCATGAATATGTCCCGCCATTGAGCATATTCACCTCGGTATAGGATCGGAGGCTTGGAGTCTGTGCCGATAGCAAGAGCGTCTTGAGACATTGTAGATTGCACTAGGTGATCGTGAGATTGTAAGGTGATTCAAGATGTAGTGATCTAACGCAAGGAAACCTAAGGAGTGTCCTAACGCAAGTCTAGACAGAATATATTAAACACTGGAAAAAATAAAAACACTGGACAACAGAAGTCCGGATAGGAATCCGGAATAAAATTGTCCGGGAAAATATGAAATCCGGATAAGGTTTTCCGAATGGTAGTTTATCGGAAACAGGGGCGAAATCCGGAAAATGTGGAGTCCGGATATGATCATTTCCGAAATTTGAAGTCCAGAAAAAGAACAGGACCGGATTCCGGATGTATGGTCCGGAAAGTGGTGGTCCGAAAATAGCATATCTGGTAATGAATTCTGGATTAAGAGGCCCGGAAATGAGTTCCGGATTATGAGATTTCCGGGAATGGATTCCGGAAGAGAGTACGAGTTATGCTTATCGGAAAACAAGAATAATATCGGAAAAATAAAACTTGTCTGGGGAAAACTTACCCGGAATCCGAAGTGTCCGAAAACGTATCTGTCTGGATGATTTGAGTCGAACGAATAACAAACTTGAAGGTTTTCATTTCTGAGAAATATTAGACGAACAAGCAACCAAAAACACAAATACCCAAATCAAATGAAGCCTAAAAGATACACTTTTTGAGGAAAAATTAAGAGTTTTTTATGAACAGAGCAAGAACCCAGAAAATATGATTTTGACAAATTGAAGGATTAAAACTTGGATTTTTGCTACGAAAATCAACGAAACTTAATTTAACGATTAATGAAACACACTGGCACGAATGAAAATCAACATTTTGCAGAAATCAAAGCAAATAAGAAAACAAGAAAAACTCACAGTGCGATTCCAAAAAACAATGAACTTGAATCAATACCTTAATCTCTCTGCTCTGATACCACGTGTGGATCCCAGAATGTGCAATCACGAACAATAATCAAGTAGTAATTAACAATAACAATGAACAATCATTCGTCATCCATCTCATTCATAATCAAAGTGTATCTAAAAGCAATAATGATGGATTAACCTAAAACATTAGGAAAAGAAAACTATTTATACCTTTTGAGGTATTTACACATTTAACCCATAAATTTAAGACAACTAGATTTTTCACCCTAACAGAAATCAAGCAAATAGGTTTGTCCCAAATGGTTACAATGGAATCTCAAAGTGCAACCATCAAAATCTAATCAAACTAGTGTTGGAATGAAAACTAGGATACAACTACAAAAAGGAATTACAAAAAGTTAAGTGAAATTGATGAAGGAGAAATGCTCCAATTCGGTCTCTTTTTTCTCCCGTCTTCCCCAAAAACGATTTCTGAAAATGATTCCCCCTCAAAATGACGGTTCCACTTCGTTTTTATACCAAGATATGAGAAAAACCTCTCCAAAATCGAAGTGGCCGAAATCAGTCCCGAAAAAGAGTCGGGCGCGGATGGTGGCGCAGTTATAGTCGCGCGAGAAGTGGCGTCGAGGCTCGAATAGTGTTTCGCACGGTTTGGCCGCGGGTACAGCCGCCGGAAGAGGCGCGCCGGTGGTCTTTTTCCGATTTGCTGCTGTTTTGCGTGCGATATTGCCGAAGAAAGAGATGCGGCTCTCCTTTCTGTTGATGGGCTACGCATGGCGGGGTGCTACATAGGAATGAGTCGTGGGCCTTTTTTCTTCTTTTAATTCTTTTGCTGCCATGGACTCCTGAACAAAACACATGAACCAGAATTATTAAATTGCTTTTTTTTCCTCTTCTGTTGATTTTTTTACCCCACGAAACCACAAGAACCAAATTAGTTAACTCTTTTTTTTCATTTTTTTTCTTTAATTATAACACCTACACAACTTAATTAATCTTTTTTTCTTTTTCATTTATTTACAAATAATAAAACTAAAACTCAATATAATAGGGGTATTCTAGTGATCTAAGTAACACTAATTGTAGAGGATTTTGACGCAAAAATATATATATAAACCGGCACCTATCAATTTCCCCCACACTTAGATCATTTCCATCCCGACAATGACTTAGGCTAGCATGTAGTGATCGAAATGAATCAAACGAGAGTGTTAACATATATAGCACATCATGAACTCGAGATTTGCAACTTAGCATCAATTATAGCGCACACCAATTAAAAAACATAAGCTGATCTCGAGAACTCTCACGAATAGGAAGATTAAAACAACACTCAATTCACTCTTGGGTTCAAGGTGTATCGCTCAAATCGTCACTACACTAGTATGTATTTTTCATATTCTTGAAAAGCCTCTCACTCTCCACTACTCGGATAAAATACATGCGTATAAATCAAAAGGACTTTTATGGGTGTAATGTAAAATAAGGCTTTGGGTAAGGTGGGAATGTATTTTGGGAAGAGTGGCTAACGACTGTACACCAATGGAGAAATCGGTTCTGTAACCATGAAACTTTATTTCCACAGAGGCTATCATATCTATCAATTGAGGCGCAAATCCCTTTGGATGATGATAGGGAATAAAGATGAAACGTTTATAATCAACCATATCATCAATTCTGTCGTCTTACTTTATTTATTTATTGACGACACATTTTTTTCTCATTGATTTTTCTTTTTGATTTTTTTTCTCTTTTTATTTTTATTTTTTCTTTCTTTTTCTATCCCAACATATATGTTGTATTTTCAAGCATATGGGGATACCGAGACACTCCGTTGGTGATTGGTCTGGTGAGTCGTGTTTGGTTTGGTTTATGTCGTGGTGACAAAAGAAATAGGCTAAGGCTCAAAATGGTGCACAAAAGGGTAATAATAACATAAAGGGTAGGCTTAAGGCTATTGGCTAAAATAAAATAAGGAAAACGATGACCTTTATCATATTTATTAGCGTGTATACATCATGTAATCTTAAGGAGAGACAAATCAAATTCTAGAGGTACACAACTAGGCATGTCGTAATCACACCAGAAATGAATTCGAGACTTGTTAGGACCATAAATGTCTTATTAAATAGAAAGATATATTAAAGTTTTATATTTGTTATTATTATTTGTAAAAGCCTTAATTAATGTTAATGGGCTTAGTTTAGTGTTAATGGGCCATAGACTTTAGTCATTAGCCCTTGATTTTTAAAGTATGTTTTAGTGAGTTTTAGGTTAGCTTAGAGAATGTTGATTCTATGCCTCATCAAAAATCCTAGTCATATAATAATGTGCCATGGTACAAGACTTATATCTCACACCAAGGTTAAGCCAGTTGTACACCGCGACCTAATGCGTTGTTTTCGTGATGCGATATTTGATTTTTTTTACGTTTTTTATGTTTTATTTGCAAGTTTTTAACATGCGACCTAATTTTACTTGCTTATTACTATTGACTCATTGAGTGAGACTACAAAACTTATGTTTATATATAATATTATATATCAATTAGAAATTTGACGTCATACGTCACGCCTTGAAAACGTCATGGCTTCACTGTGGCTCCTAAGGTTGAGGTTGGTCTCGCCGCCACGCCACACCTCACGCTATTTAGAACTTTGCTCATAGCCAAAACCTTATCCCATGAGCAGTCAAAATCGTATGACACACACACACACACATAGGGGTGCTAAAAAACCCGAGCAACCCGATCAACCCAACCCAACGCGATGTGAAATAACCCAACCGAAGCAGCCCGATGTCCAATCGAGTTGTAAAACCTTCAAACCGTATGTATTGGGTTGATATCGGGTTACGATAATTTGAACCCAACCCAACCCGATGAACCCGATATACTTTTATTTATTAAATTTAATATGATTGTTAAGTTTCTACTAATATGTACATTAAACAATTACACCATTACATACTGTATTCAATTTCTTATTCATCTTATAACTCCTTCACACACACACACACACACACACACACACAGAGATATATATATATATATATATATAGGGAGAGGTTCAAATGAGAAGTGCTAAATATTTGAGAAATAAAGAAGTGATCTTAGCCATTCATTCGGTCAAGATCGGCGGCTATGACCGAGAAGCAGCGGATAATTCCTCGCGTGGTCTGTGTGTGGTCTGCAAAAGATAGAGGGGTAGTTTCGTTAAAAATACGCGGGACGAGTTCATATATGAATCTGTGTTATTCATATATGAACCTTTGTAATTCACGTATAAACTCTTTTTAACTAATTCATATATGAACCTTTGTGATTCATATATGAATCAGTTAATTTGTTCATATGAGAATTAGTTAAAAAAAATTCATATATGAATCACAAAGGTTCATATATGAATCACAAAGGTTCATATATGAACACAAAGGTTCATATATGAATTAGTTAAAAAAATTCATATATGAATCACAAAGGTTCATATATGAATCAGTTAATTGGTTCAACTGATTCATATATGAACCTACAGTTAATTAGTTTCATATATGAAACACAAACGTTCATATATGAATCACAAGATTCATATATGAATTAGTTATAAAGAGTTCATATGTGAATTACAAAGGTACATATATGAACGTATAGTTCATATGTGAATCACACAGATTCATATATGAACTCGTGCCGTGTTTTTTTTGTAAAACTTACGAAATTGCCCTTCTATTTTTGGAACAGCCGCAACTTTTGACCAATTATAACCGATCTTGACCGAATAAATGGCCAAGATTACTTCTCTACTTCTCAAATATTTAGCACTTCTCATTTGAACCTAAGGCTATATATATATATATATAGAGGTGGGTTCAAACGAGGAGCGTACCAATTTAAGAGAACGTGAGGAGCAATTGATAGTTATGAATCACATGTGATTGGCAGTTGTGGATCACATGTGATCCACAACTGATCTGGAGGAGCAGTTGACAGTTATGGATCACATGTGATTGGCTGTTGTGGATCATTAATGATCCGCGACTTGCACGCGTCGCGACCCACATCGCGCCACTTTTGCGCGAATTTTCGATTAAATCCGATTTTTTAGCGTTGTAAATCATATGTGATCAGAAGCATGGGAGTGCTCCTCACGTTCTCTTAAATTGGTACGCTCCTCGTTTGAACCTTCCTCTCTCTCTCTCTCTCTCTCTCTCTCTCTCTCTATATATATATATATATATATATATATATATATATATATATATATATATATATATATATATATATGGTTGGGTTCACGTGAGACCAACCTGTTTTCGTGAGACTATGAGACCGTGAGACCAAGAAATTAACACTAAACCTTTCCAGTGATTCATTGTGAAGGTAAGAAAAACAGCAAACCTTCACAGCAAAAACACTGTGAAGGTTTACCATCACAATACGTACCTTCATAGTCTTTTGTTGTGAAGGTTTAGTGTTAATTTTTTGGTCTCACGGTCTCACAAAAATAGCCTGGTCTCACATGATCTCAAGTCTATATATATATAGTAAATGTGAACATATATATGCAAATTGAGAAAAAAGACGATATGTTTAAGATTTAAGATATATGGCAAAGTGTATCAAACGATTGATGTTGAAAAGGAATTATTAGTAGAGTAAACATAATATTATAGGTTACGAGAATATTTTGATGTGCCAAAATATTAACCCGACCAACCCTTACGGTTTGGGTTGAACTTTGGTTTGGATTGGGTTGGGTTGAGATTTTCCAAACCGCCAAACATTGGGTAGGATTGTTTAAATGCCTTCAACCCGATCAACCCAACCCATGAATACCCCTAATTCATTCATCCATTTAATCCGATTGGATTAGTTGTATAATGTTAATATGATTAGTTCATATGACAAAATCCAAGATCCATTAATTAATTGGATCAAAATAAATGCAACTAAATCTATTTGATTTCAAACGATCAAGACCCTTTTGGATAAGGAAACCTATATACATGTTCAATAAAAATAATCGAACAATCGTGATTAAATATAAAACATAATGATTATATGATCGAAAAAAACAATATAAAAAACAATAATTAAATGGCAATATAATTTTAAATATTAAAAGTCAAATATGGTAATGGAGTAATTGCATTTATTATTCTTTGATGACATGCTTTGGTTGTACTCTCAACAACTCTATCCCTCTTTCATGTGATAAAAAAGGGAAAATGGAACTTGAAAATTAAGCCATTTTAATAAAGCTACAAAATAGAGAAATCTATGACTAAAAAGCATAGATATGGATAATGAGAGAATTGACTGAATGCAAAGAGCCAAGTAATTAACAAAAGTGGAACTAGAATAAATGAAACTATATCCAATACATGTTGCTAAGTTGCTTTATTTGGACTTTTAACAATGAATAGTATGAGGATATCAATTTGGCTATGTGTTTTGTTTGCATTCCTCATTGCATCCTTCTTGCCCTTTCAATTGGTAAGGGTTTCATAATTTGTTTGATGAATCCTTTTCAATTTGATAGTTATGTTCTATCTGTATTTAGGATATCGTTTCAGTAGCAAGAAAAGATTGGAAGCTTGAGATAATTTGTATCAATTTCGGATTTCATATACAGATGAGTTCATCTGTTTATTTTGCTTAATAAATACTATATGTGTATTGGAATGGTTCATTAAGCTTGTTGTTATCCTTGGGAAATAGACATAAATCAATTTTGAAAGTCTAGGTAGAAATCGATTGAAACTGGTAAAAATGATAGAGTCCGGAAGATGAATAATCCGAAAAGTTCCGGATTCCGGATGATTTTCCGAATGTTTCCGGATACCGGATGATTCCGGATTCCGGATAGGTGTCCGGGTGATGTTTCCTGATACCGGATTGTTCTGAATTCCGGATAAGTGTCCGGATGGGTTGTACCGGATACCGGATGGGTTTCCGGATAGGATATCAGATTGATTCCCAGATGTTTCCGGACTTGGAGTCCGGATACTTTTTCCGGATGTTACCGGATTCTTTGAGTTCCGGATTAGTTTACCGGATAGGTGTTCCGGATAAATTACTGTATGAGGTTTTTATGATGAAGTGTTTTCCAAATATGAAAAGTATCTTAATCATTTTTAACAGTACGCATATCATTATAACTCAATTTCGAGTATGATACAATTTGATATATATTTTGATTTGATATGCATTTATGCTAGTAAGTGTAATGGATCCATATGCACTAGCATTATATTTGATAAATGTGGAATGGGTAAGGGATGATTGCATTTCCCATTTGTATTTGATTAATGTGGAATGGGCAAGGGATGATTGCTATTCTCATTATATTTGATAAATGTGGAATGGGCAAGGGATGATTGCTATTCCCATTTATATTTGATTAATGTGGAATGGGCAAGGGATGATTGATATTCCCATTATATTTGATAAATGTGGAATGGGCAAGGGATGATTGTCATTCCCTTTTATAATTGGAATGGGCAATGGATGATTGATATTCCCGTTTGTACGGTGACGTGAAAATGCGAAATAGGCAAGATATAATTGCTATTCTGCTTTCTATTAGGAAATGAGGAATAGGCAAGATATAACTACTATTTCTATTTCCACTCCAAGAAATAGGCATAGACTATTTATAATTTCTTGGACATGAACAATGATCTAGAATCCGTGGTGATTCGTAGTAGGCTCTCGAACATGATGTTATGACTTACTTAGTGTTTGTCATATTCATGGAATTGGGTATATTCCCGTCATCGAAAGATATTATGTGTAAGGTAAGAAAGATAACATTCAGGTTTGTTTATATGCTTTGTTTACAATTGGTTTTTAATGCTTATAAAGTTTTAATTTGAAAACTGGATGTTCTCACTAGGCGTAAGCCTAATCTTTTCAAATTAAATTTTTCTTACCAGGTACTAGCTCGGGAAGGGATACAAAGGGATGAGTGACGAGTGGTATCGGAATCCTACTTTTGGTGATGAAATGGAGAAGTTAGCGTATACGAAGATGTTTTGATGAATGGTCTAGACAACCCGTATAATCTGATCTTAGTGTCAAGGATTAGATTAGCAGGTTGTTTTGATAGTTCAGTTGTATATGTGAACCTTCATATATAATTCTCCATTTATGTATAAAAGTTTGGATGATATTGTGGTTAACTCTGATAAGATTTAAGGTTTAAATTCATTGTGGTTTTTGAGACGTTTCAGTTTGGTATCAGAGCTGTAGTTTAAGTGAACTTTGTATGATCGTGAGATACCTAGACTTAAGCTGAGATGGTTAAGTTTTGATTTGTGAGATTGGGTAGAAATACTAAGACGGGATAGTCTTAGAGTCGATGGAAATACGTGATTTATGAACTGTGATGATGGTAACGAGGATTCTTATGTATAGTATGTTCATAATTTCAATTAGCTACTATTATTATGAATATATTGCTACGTAAGCATACTTGTTTCTAAATTATTATGGCAAGTAATGAACGTTATAGTACGTTTTCTGTGTTCGGGTATGTATACCCATTTCTTATGGTTATCTTTTGTGCTTCGACAGAATAAGATGGTGAATACACCAACCAGATCTCCTAATTCTTTAGAAGAGAGGACATTAAATGAATGGGTGGTGGAGAAGCAACCCGAAAGGGTTGGAACTTATGAGAGTCCACCAAGGCCACCTGAAGGAGGAGGAAGTCAAGCTCAACGAATGAATGTCGGTACCTCTAACCCGGTGATGACGGAATCCACTATGGAGTCCAGAATGATGGAAAATATAATGCGAGCTATGAATACGGCACGACACAACAGCAAGAGATGTTTATGAAAGTGTTAAATGATAAAAGTGCCGAGTCATAAAGACCGGAAACGGGTACTCGTACTGTAAACCCTCCTGTAAATCTGGTACAAAACGTAAATAGAAGGGTGGAGAAAGTTTGTTCGTACAAGAAATTTTTGAGCTGCAAGCCACCGGAGTTTGCTGGATCAGATAATCCAATTGCTTGTATGAATTGGATTAGAGAAATGGAACAAGCTTTTAGAGCTTGTGAGTGTGATGAAGAGTCGAAGGTTAGATTCGGATCTCAGATGTTACGTGGCAATGCTTTGACCTGGTGGAACATTGTGACATCGACGGTAACGGCTCCAGTTTTAGCAGCAATGACATGGGATTCGTGTAACACCCTCTAATTTGGAAAGAGAAACTAATTTAAAACTTTCGATAATACATCAAATAAAGGATAAAATTCATTTTTCTACATTCAATACTTGGATCACCTCAATTATAATTCTAGGTTTAACCTTGACAAATAATAAACCAAGTCTATATATATATATAAGGTCGGGTGTTACTAAACCCATACAAGTTGCTATTCCCAATCGCAGAAGACTTCACCAAGCTACTCTCTTCTCGAGCGTACAACTAGCACTCGTCTCTTCATAGAGTCACTAGTACCATTTCCTATCCGGAACCTGATGCACATGCCGACAAATAAAAAGGTTAGGCTAACGCCTAGTGAGTTCAAGAGTTTTTATCACTTAGGTTTTGATGAAAACCTAGAAACCCTAATTTTCTTGAAGATGGAGGTGATGATGATGAACTCTTGATCTATGCTTCCGCTCCAGCACCAAATACCCTTGGATCTTCCCAAAACTAACACTCTATCCTCAAAAATCTCTCAAAGACGAAACCATGGCAATTTGAATCGCCAAAAACGGAGTAGAAATGAGAGAGATATGACCAAATGAAGAAAAATCAGATTTTATGCACTGCAGTCGCCCGCGAGAGTGACATGCGAAAGTGACAGTGTCACTTTAGCATGTCACTTTCGCCCAAAATGTACCGAGGGCCATATTTCCTCTGCGAATGTGACATGCTAAAGTGCCAATGTCACTCTCGCATGTCACTTTAGCCCAGAAGGTACCGAACACTGTTTTGGTCGTAACTTCTTCGTTTTAGCTCCGTTTTTGCTCCGGAAAGGCCCGTTGGATTCGTGTTTGAATTCTCCATCCAAAAAGACTATTAAATCTAGAATTTAATCCAAAATCCTACTTCTTCTATTTCTCTTGAAAGATCGATTTCCACACCGATTTGAAATTACACTTACCCGAAAATTACGGGTGTTACAATCCTCCCAACCTTAAAAGAGATTTCGTCCTCGAAATCTAGCTTCCCATTTAACACTGCCCTAGTAATTGACTGACTCTGTTTATGAGGAGTTATCTCCGATCCACTTGACAGAATTGTCACGATAAACTTCATGCTGATACTCACAACAAATGTCTCCTAGGCACATTACACTTATATCCGAGTGAACGCTTAACTTACTAGAGTAACTTCTAACCACAAGATTTCAGTTGTATCCCAACCTTAGGTGATCCATAATTCCTCAACGGCAGATCCCGACTTCCAATCAGTCCAGATCTACGTGCTTTTAAACTCTTTCTCAAACCATTCCATGGTTTGACAACTACCGAAACCAACATAATTCTCAAATTCAACTGTTCCCGTTACTGAACTGCGGTATAGCTTTAACGAGTACCCTAAGAGTCCAAAACGGACTCTCGTCCTTGACCCATGAATTATACAACTTCCTGAATACGTCCAAGCACTAAACAGTCGATTGACAAATCTCTTACTAGCCAAGGAAAATCATTCAACTATAACGTCTTATCATAATCCGAACTTCCTAAAATCACAACAAGCGAAACGGTTATCCCTTAAGATTGGACTACAACACTCCAAATACACTAACGGTTCATGGTCTCAAAATCCGAAAGTTGACACCTAACCAATCCACCAAGATTCGAACCATTGCAGAGTTCCATACACGAGTTCCATCCGTCGAGCATACCCACAAAACCAAGGTTATTAGCACGGTGTCTAAAGGGTCTACACATCCTTTATGCAAAAAAACTTTATAAATCCCAAAACAAGGTTGCCGAAATGAACGGTTACCATAAACGTTAACAGGAGATACCGCAAGCCCCATCCTTCAGTTACCAACAGAAAATATGTTGACCTTGTAAACGACACCATTTGACTTACGATATTAATACGCCCCGAAAAACCCAATCTTTCACCGAAAGGTTCTACACGCCCCACCCTTAACCGGGGTTGTTTAACCTACCCAAGCCTAATGAGTTCAAGGTTTTCAAGTGACAGACTCAACAATTATGCCAATAAAAAATGTTTGTTACATTTTTCAACACGAAGGTTTTTATAAACAAAATATCGAATGCGTAAAAACCTACTACCACTTATCCGTTAGTTATGCAAAATGGACACACTCGTCCCACATGTGAAGAAAAATCATTTTGAAAAATCATTTTGAAAAATTACTTGACCACTACTCGAGTTACTAACGAAACACGGAAATATACCCAAAACTTTTAAAATGAACCGCCATGGTCCTAGCATGTATTTACTTATGTCACTCACGCATAAAAGTTTTCCTGCAATAAAATAGTATACAACAAATGGTCCACACAAATTTCCAAACAGAAAATTCATTAAATCAAATTCCGAAATTTTCTCGTTTATCCATATAATGACATGGAAGTAAAATCTTCTGGAAAGACTCACATACATTAATGTGTCTTCTTAGAACGTAAGAATGATAAGTGCATGTAATTTGGTTGACAAGTAAAAGGATTTAAACCGACTTCAAATTTCAAGTCGTACAAACGATTCACATTAACGCTCCAAAAATAGTGGCTACAATACTATGCATACCAATAAATCACTATAATGCATTTGCGAGAAATGCCATAAAAAATGCCAACAACCGAAAGTGCACAAAGCGAAACATTAGAGATGAACCATCATGATACTCTTATATGCATTACTCACGCCACGTATAACTCAATTCGTACACTAAACAAGGTGTAACGCATTATGCTAGCACCAATCTCAAAAGAAAAAAACCATGCAACAAAAAACTTCCGAAAACTACTCTTTTTGGTTGCATACGACATAAAGTAATATTTCTCAACAAAAATCGTGTGAGACAAAACACTTAATAAAACCCATAGATTAACGCACACAATAATTCAAGTATGCACATCACAATTGTCACCCCCGCGCCGCCAAAACGTCATAAAACAAAACTTCCATAAAACTCAATGGCATCCAATCAGTCAAATAGTGCCAAAGTTTTTGTTTCCAACAATCAAATCGCATAAAGCAAAGTCGTGACCAAAATGTCATAATTCTAAGTTTTTTCTTTTTGGTTGCAATACAATATAAACAACACTTTTCAACAAGACTCGCATGAAATAATTCCTAATAAAGCTCAACACAAAAACAAGAGAAGGTAACTCTCCGTCCAAACCTTAACATATGTGGAGGAGATCCAATGTTAAAGTCGTAAGTCGCCATGTTAAAGCCGTTACTTGTCCAAAACCATCAACATTAAATATGGATATCACAGTATCCGAAAGTAGCGTTGGACAATCAACAAAACAAAGGAAGTCCCGCCAAAGTTGCAATCGTCTGCAATAAAATAATTTCATGCACGTTTAAAATCACGGTTTAAAAATTTTGTGTGTGCTAAACGTTTTTTCCAAGATTTCGTAATACAACCCACATGACGATTTGAAACACAAGGAATAATCGATGCAATTTATTTTCAAAATAAATTTTGTGCATGAATTTAGTCGGCACTCAACGTCTCAAAACCACACTCCTTAAATTCCTCCGGCCACACTATCGTCATCTGGATTCTCAAACATCTTAAGACAATAATCAAAATTTCATCAGTTCACCTTACAATTTCACCTCAAATAACCGTCGATTCCACACGCCTATGGTTCTAATCCGACAAACAATTTCGACCCAAACGGTCCACTTAATGCGATCAACATGCTTACTGTCACTCCAAGTGACGAATGCTAAAATCATCAACTCCTTCTAATGGTTACTCACTTAGAAACTTCTTTACTACCCCAACGGTCTTCACATCAGAGTTGCCCAAGTATTCACATGTAACTTGAAGGTTCACCATAACACTGGCCATGTGCAATTATGAATGTATCGTATATGATCATCCTTGTTACCCTAGACGTGATTCTCGTTCCTAGTGACTCCATCGACCTCAAAACATCCTATCTTAGAGTGTCTAATGGTGCAATTTCACTCTCATTCACTTAAAAAAATGCTAGTTTGAGTCTAGGTATCAAAAATCAACACCTAATTCTCTCAAACTTAAGCTCTGATACCAACTTGAAAACACCCTCTAATTTGGAAAGAGCAACTAATTTAAAACTTTCAATAATACATCAAATAAAGGATAAAATTCCTTTTTCTACATTCAATACTTGGATCACCTCAATTATAATTCTAGGTTTAACCTTGACAAATAATAAACCAAGTCTATATATAAATATAAGGTCGGGTGTTACTAAACCCATACAAGTTGCTAGCGGAAGACTTCACCAAGCTACTCTCTTCTCGAGCGTACAACTAGCACTCATCTCTTCATAGTGTCACTAGTACCATTTCCCATCCGGAGCCTGATGCACATGCCGACAAATAAAAAGGTTAGGCTAACGCCTAGTGAGTTCAAGAGTTTTTATCATGATTATATAAATCGTTAAAAGGAAAGGGTGAGACTCTAATCATGATTCCCAAAATGATTTACAATAAATATGAAAACAATCTGATTTCCAAGAATACGTATTTTAGATGATGGCAACGCCACATAAAACATTTCTTTAAGATGTAAGCTCAAACCCAAAACTCAACCAAATTGTGAATAAACATTAAATTCCCAAATAATATATACCTGAATAATACTCCATTATTCAAAACATCCCAACGAGGATTAGACATAATACATTGCCCATAAGTCATGGAAAACAATCATTTAGATATATAATTACGTCACCAAAAACATGAATAAAAGTAAATACCCAAAGCAACACCTTTCGGTGACGGGGGAGACCCGGTTCCATCGAATGTGACGGGCACACAAAGTTAGGTCACTTATCAATGTTATCTAGATTTCATGTATTAGTACGTAGGACTTACACCATACCGTCGATGCCTAAACAGTGATACAACGTACTAGCACGCAGGACTTACACCATACCGTCAATGCCTGAACCGTGCCTCAATATGGAAAACTAGTGTTCCATCATTGGACATAAAAACGTATTAGCACGTAGGTCTTACACCATACCGTTGATGCCTAAACCATGCTACAATGAAGGGAAACTAGTCGTCCCGACATTGAACGTAAGAAAATCAAGTGCCTGTGGATCCATTGCATGACAAATAAAACATTACATGACCCCAAACGAATGAACCAACGCATGCAAAACATGTAATTCTCAAATAAGATGCATTAAATGCAAATCATAACCAAACGCCCAACATCGAGCTATCAAAATCGAACAAATGTCCTCAAGACCCAACAGAGTCAAAAACCGAGCCATAAACTCAAAAGATCAAGTGACCATTTATTAAAAGTCAACATATGCAAATGAAGTATATCTAACCTACATTATGAAAATACATGCTCCAAGGCATGAATAGCTCAAAACCCCTTCATTGCCACTTTCCCATGAAGTCAAACCATATATACATATATACCCAAATAATTTATAACTTGATAATGTATATAATTCACAACAGTTTATAAAACCCAAAAATACCAAAAGTGCATAAATGTCAAATGGTAATCACTTATGAAGCAAAACACTCAAATGGGAATATTCTCAAATAAAACGCAATTAAGTGCATAACCCATCCGAAGCTCCATCTCGAGCTACTAAAACCGGCAAACACACCAAAGACCCATTTGAGTTCAAATCAAGCCCTTAGAGGCAAAATAAACGTTTGCCTAATTACGCGAGTCATCATAGTTACATAAACCAAAATACATCGTTACCCAAAATATTTGTCTCTTGACTCTCAATTGGCCTTCGGCCCAAAATCAAAAGGTTTACAATTCCTAAAATGTTCATAAGGTCGAGATTGACCAAAATCCACAACTCACACGTTCACATTTTAAAAACGTAACATAACATAAACTTTGCATAGTCTCAACAAACACTAAAAGTGTATTTTGACCAAACAACCTCCACTTATGCATTAAATTAACAAAACACTTTCATTCGTGATTTATTTATCAATTACCCAAAAATCCCAAATGTGCGTGTTTTACAAGATTTGTAAAGCTCAAAACTTCAAACAATCAAAACCCACTATATAACTCAACAATTGATAATTTTATGTAAAACACATAAACACTTTAAAATAAACATTTTGGCATGTGCAACGTTTTCACAAATCAACTTGAACTCACCTTGCTAGATTTAGGCTAAATCTAGATTTTACCCCAATAAGAGCTCCTTGTAGAAAATTGAATCCACAAGCAATTCCATCAAACCATAGATTCAAAACTTTTCCAAACATAAATATACATGTCCAAGCACTTATAATCATTCCCCAAACATCTTATATCAAAATCTTTATTTTGACCAAAACTCCAATTTGACCTAATTTCCCCAAAATCATCCAAAACGAAATGTGAGAAATATAAACACTAGGGAGTCATCAATGGAGCATTTTAAACTCATATGAAAGTTTAGAAGCTAGGAGTATGAACTCACCACTTAGGTTTTGATGAAAACCTAGAAACCCTAATTTTCTTGAAGATGGAGGTGATGATGATGAACTTTTGATCTATGCTTCCACTACACCACCAAATACCCTTGGATCCTCCCAAAAATAACACTCTATCCTCAAAAATCTCTCAAAGACGAAACCATGGTAATTTTAATCGCCAAAACCAGAGTAGAAATGAGAGAGATATGACCAAATGAAGAAAAATCGGATTTTATGCACTGCAGCCGCCCGCGAGAGTGACATGCGAAAGTGACAGTGTCACTTTAGCATGTCACTTTCTTCCAAAATGTACCAAGGGCCATATTTCCTCTACGAAAGTCACATGATAAAGTGCCAATGTCACCCTCGCATGTCACTTTAGCTCAGAAGGTACCGAACACTGTTTTGGTCGTAACTTCTTCGTTTTAGCTCCGTTTTCGCTCCGGAAAGACCCGTTGGATTCGTGTTTGAATTCTCCATCCAAAAATACTATAAAATCTAGAATTTAATACAAAATCCTACTTCTTCTATTTCTCTTGAAAGATCAATTTCCACACCGATTTGAAATTACACTTACCCGAAAATTACGGGTGTTACAAGTCGTTAAACGGAAGATTCTAGAAGAATACTGCAACGAAAATGAAATGGACCGAATCGAAGAAGAGTTTCGACTTCTTAAAGAGGGTAATTCATCTCTACGGGAGTACATTCGCATATTCCTAGAGAAGCTGAACTTGGTGGGGCATGTGGCCCCAACTGAAAAAGAGAAGATTAAAGCCTACCTGAAGGGCTTACCGGCTGATATGATGTCAAGAGTTCGAAATTCTAAAGCCTTGACATTGAGAGAAACGATAGAGGAAGCCAAAATAATAGAAGAAGTGTATACCAGAGATAAGGAGGAGAAGACACAAGGGGGAGAGAAAAGAAAATGGGAAGGTCGGTTGAATCTTCTCAGAAATCCAAACCGCTTGGCAAGAATATTCGTTTTGAGTCTCGACGGGAACCGAACTCGTGCTAGAAATGCCGAAGCAAACATTTTGGCCCGTGTCGGGTGGTTTTAAATGAATGTTTTAAATGTGGAAAAAGTGGTCACCAAATTGCAAACTGTCCCATCCAAGGACCGACCTGTTTTGAATGTAAATAGCTCGGTCATTTCCGAAAAGATTGCCTAAAGTTATGGAAGAGCGGGAATCAAGAAAGAAAGCTGAATACTCCAAAGCCAATGGGCAGGGAAATTCATATGACGGCTGATGAAGCAAAAGAATCGAAGGATGTGGTTTTTGGTACATTTATTGTTAACTCTATTCCTGCACGAGTATTATTTGATTGTGGTGCCAATCTATCTTTTATATCGAAATCGTTTTACCAAAAGTTAGTTATGCCTGTCACTACCTTGGAAGATGCTTTAGTAGTTGAAATAGCTAACGGGGGTCAAGTTTTAGTTCGAGAAAGACTTGAGGGTTGTATGATTATGATAGAAGGAAAGGAATTTCCGATTGACTTGATTTTGATGGAGATTGGGGGGGTTTGATATAGTTGTTGGTATAGATGACAATCAATCAGGCAGAAATTTTTGGTGCTAATAAATTAATTCGGATTCCTATGCCTGAAAATGATGTTGTACTCATCTCTGGGGAAAAGAGAAAAGGGGATGTTCCATTGATTTCTATAGCCAAAGCGCGTAAGTGTCTAGTAAAAGGATGTTCATCCTATTTAGCATATGTTTTGGATGCTAAAGTAGAAAAGAAGCGAGCGAAAGATATAAAGTTAGTAAGTGAATATCCAGATGTGTTCCCCGATGATCATCCGGGTTTACCGCCAGAACGACAAGTAGAGTTCAGAATTGATCTTGTTCCTGGAGCGGCACCAATAGCACGTGCACCGTATCGTTTAGCACCGGCTGAAATGAAAGAGATTATGTCTCAACTGCAAGAGCTACTGGAAAAGGGATTTGTTAGGCCAAGTTCTTCACCTTGGGGAGCTCCGGTGTTATTTGTCAAAAATAAGGACGACACTATGAGAATGTGCATTGACTACAGGGAGCTGAATAAGGTGACTATTAAGAATAAGTATCCGCTTCCAAGGATTGATGACTTATTTGATCAACTCCAAGGCGCGGGATGCTTTTCCAAGATTGATCTGAGGCCGGGCTATCACCAAGTACGAGTAAAGGATGAAGATGTTCCCAAAACGGCGTTTAGAACGAGGTATGGGCATTATGAATTTCTTGTGATGCCATTTGGGTTGACAAACGCTCCTGCGGTGTTCATGGATTTGATGAACAAGGTGTGTCGACCATTCTTAGACAAGTCAGTCATCGTCTTCATTGATGACATACTTGTTTATTCAAAGAATGAGGTCGATCACGAATGTCACCTTCGTGAAGTCTTAAATGTTTTGAGAAACGAGAAATTGTACGCGAAATTCTCTAAATGTGAATTTTGGTTAAAAGAGGTACAAGTTCTTGGCTATGTAATTACTTCTGAAGGGGTCAAAGTGGATCCGGCAAAGATAGAAGCAATGACGAATTGGGAGACACCAAAGAACGCATCAGAGGTACGGAGTTTCTTGGGTCTGACAGGCTATTATCAGAGATTTATAAAAGATTTCTCTAAGATCGCTTCTGCTTTGACAAGTCTAACACGAAAAAAATGCAAAGTTTGTATGGACTGAAAAGCAAGAGTCAGCTTTTAGAACTTTACAAAAGAAGTTATGTGAAGCACCTGTTCTTGCATTACCAGAAGGGACGGAAGACTTGGTGGTATATAGTGATGCGTCAAAGATGGGTTTGGGGTGTGTATTGATGCAACATGGCAAAGTAATTGCTTACGCATCAAGACAACTCAAGGATCACGAAAAGAATTACCCTACCCATGATTTAGAATTGGCAGCAGTTGTGTTTGCTTTGAAATTGTGGTGGCATTATTTATATGGAACGAAGTGCAGTCTTTTCACTGATCATAAGAGTTTGAAACATGTCTTTGATCAGAAAGAGCTGAACATGAGGCAACGGCGTTGGTTAGAATTGCTTAAGGATTATGATTGTGAATTGCACTACCATCCCGGTAAAGCAAATGTTGTGGCTAATGCTTTAAGTAGAAAAGAATACAGTGGACGTTTGAGAACGACTAATGCCAGAATTGATGTGATGTCGAGTCTAATTGAAAGGATTAAAGTGGCACAAGCGGAAGCATTATTAGAAGAAAATCTGAAAGAAGAAGTCATGATCAAGCAACATCTTCAACTGACAGAAGACAGTCGTGGGGTTAAATTATTTCAAGGTCGTATTTGGGTGCCAAAGATTGGGGGAAACAAAGAGTTACTTCTGGAAGACGCCCACAAGTCTAAATATTCTATACATCCTGGAAGTACTAAGATGTATAGAGATTTGAAACTACACTATTGGTGGCCAACTATGAAATTAGATGTGGCACAATGTGTAGAGAAGTGTGTGACGTGTTCGTTAGTGAAGGCTAAACATCAACGACCTTATGGGAGTCTATAATCTTTGGAGATTCCTGAATGGAAATGGGATAACATTACCATGGATTTTGTGACTAAGTTACCAAGGACGTTGAAAGGTAACGATACTATTTGGGTAATCGTGGATCGTTTAACTAAAAATGCTCATTTCTTAGCAATGAAAGAAGCTTCACTGATTGATAAGTTAGCCAAGTTATACATTGATGAAGTGGTGTCAAGACATGGTATACCCGTGTCTATAGTTTCTGGTCGCGACAGCCGATTTATTTCAAGATTCTGGCAGTCACTACAAGAAGAATTGGGTACAAGAGTGAATTTGAGCACTGCATATCATCCACAAACGGACGGGCAAAGTGAAAGAACCATTCAGACTTTGGAAGACATGTTCAGATCTTGTGTAATTGATTTTGGAGGTAACTGAGATACGCGTTTACCTTTAGTGGAATTTGCGTACAATAATAGTTATCATTCCAGTATCGGAAGAGCACCATTTGAAGCTTTATATGGACGGAAATGTAGAACTCCAGTGTGTTGGTTGAAAGTTGGAGAAAAACAGTTTGCTGGTCCTGAAATTGTACAGCAAATGGCTGACAAAGTAAAAGAAATTCGAAAACACATGAAGGCGGCTCAAGATCGACAAAAGAGTTACGCCGATCCAAAAAGAAGACCGAAAGAATTCCAAGTTGGGGAGAGGGTGATGCTAAAGGTATCCCCGTGGAAGGGTATTATAAGATTTGGGAAACGTGGAAAGTTGAGTCCTCGTTTTCTTGGACCTTTCACTATAACCAAGCGAGTAGGGCTTCAAGCATATCAGTTGGATCTTCCACCTGAATTGAAAGGAATCCACAATACCTTCCATGTCTGTTATCTTCGAAAATGCTTAGCCGAAGAGGATAATGTTATACCACTTTCTGAAATAAGAGTGGATGAGAAAAGTCGTTGCGTGGAGGAACCGGAAGCAATTTTAGAAAGAACGACTAAGAAATTACGACATAAAGAAGTGGTTATGGTTAAAGTACAATAGAAGCATCATAGGAGTGCTAACATGACGTGGGAAGCTTAAGAGGATATGAAGAATAGATATCCTCATCTATTTACCTAACTTTGATTTCGGGGACGAAATCATTTTCAAGTTGGGGAGATTTGTAACACCTCAAAATTTCCATAGTCAATGTACTTTTATTTTTGGGAAGAATGTTTAAAATAATAAGAAGTATTATTTTAAACGGAAGGTTGGAAGGGTCGAAATTGTATTCGACTCAAAGTTTAAGTTAAGTGTGAATGTTGAAACTCTGGGGTTCGTTTCGTCATTCTTCGATAGTTGTACCTGTATTTAAAGAGAGAGTTGGTTTACAATTGAGATTTTATCTCAATATTGATTCTGTGAAGTCGGTCGATAGCAAGCAGAGAAAGAAAGAGGAAACAGAGTTCGATTGGTAAGGGTTTCATAATTTGTTTGATGAATCCTTTTCAATTTGATAGTTATGTTCTATCTGTAATTAGGTTATCGTTTCAGTAGCAAGAAACGATTGGAAGCTTGAGATAATTAGTATCAATTTCAGATTTCAAAAACAGGTGAGTTCATCTGTTTATTTTGCTTAATAAATTCTATCTGTGTATTGGAATGGTTCATTAAGCTTGTTGTTATCCTTGGGAAATAGACATAAATCAATTTTGAAAGTATGGGTAGAAATCGATTGAAACTTGTAAAAATGTGATAGAGTCCGGAAGATGAATAATCTGGAAAATCCGTATTCCGGAGGTTTCCGGATACCGGATGATTCCGGATTCCGGATAGGTGTCCGGGTGATGTTTCCGGATACCAGATTGTTCCGGATTCCGAAGTGTCCTGATGGGTTGTACCGGATACCGGATGGGTTTCCGGATAGGATATCGGATTGATTCCCGGATTGTTCCAGACTTGGAGTCCGGATACTTTTTCCGGATGTTACCGGATTCTTTGAGTTCCGGATTAGTTTACCGGATAGGTGTTCCGGATAAATTACTGTATGAGGTTTTTATGATTAAGTGTTTTCCAAATATGAAAAGTATCTTAATCATTTTAACAGTACGAATATCATTGTAACTCAATTTCGAGTATGATACAATTTGATATGTATTTTGATTTGAAATGCACGTATGCTAGTAAGTGTAATGGATACATATGCACTAGCATTATATTTGATAAATGTGGAATGGGCAAGAGATGATTTCTATTCCCGTTTATATTTGATTAATGTGGAATGGGCAAGGGATGATTGCTATTCCCATTATATTGATAAATGTGGAATGGGCAAGGGATGATTGATATTCCCGTTTATATTTTATTAATGTGGAATGGGAAAGGGATGATTGATATTCCCATTATATTTGATAAATGTGGAATGGGTAAGGGATGATTGTCATTCCCTTTTATAATTGGAAATGTGGAATGGGCAATGGATGATTGCTATTCCCGTTTGTACGGTGACGTGAAAATGCGAAATAGGCAAGATATAATTTCTATTTCCGCTTTCTATTAGGAAATGAGGAATATGCAAGATATAACTGCTATTTCTATTTCCACTCCAAGAAATAGGCATAGACTATTTGTAATTTCTTGGACATGAACAATGATCTAGAATCCGTGGTGATTCGTAGTAGGCTCTCGAACATGATGTTATGACTTACTTAGTGTTTGTCATATTCATGGAATCGGGTATATTCCCGTCATCGAAAGATGTTATGTGTAGGGTAAGAAAGATGACATTCAGGTTTGTTTATATGCTTTGTTTACAATTGGTTTTCAAAGCTTATAAAGTTTTAATTTGAAAACTGAATGTTCTCACTAGGCGTAAGCCTAATCTCTTCAAATTAAATTTTCTTACCAGGTACTAGCTCGGGAAGGGCTACAAAGGGATGAGTGACGAGTGGTATCGGAATCCTACTTTTGGTGACGAAATGGAGAAATTAGCGTATACGAAGATGTTTTGATGAATGGTCTAGACAACCCGTATAATCTGATCTTAGTGTCAAGGATTAGATTAGCAGGTTGTTTTGATAGTTCAATTGTATATGTGAACCTTCATATCTAATTCTCCATTTATGTATAAAAGTTTGGACGATATTGTGGTTAACTCTGATAAGTTTTAAAGTTCTCGTTATGGTTTTTGGGACGTCTCAGCGTCAGGGCTTGGGTTCGCCGCCACGTTAACCCTTGTGTCTCCACCCTAAGGTTTTTCTTGGATTGTAAAGTGTTATGACACGTCACGACACATCATTTTGTAAGGTGTGAGGTTATTTTTAATATATCGATAAAGGATAATTGGTTATGGAACCTAAGACTTAAATACACATAAAAAGGAAACTTAAAAGCTAAAAAACCTAAATTGGTAAATACTTACTCTCATTCTCGTACACAAAGAGTCGAACACGAGTTATTTGAAAATTGAAGAAAGTGGTGAGTGGAGATTCAAGAGATCTACTCACGATTTTGTTCTCTTGATATAATTTTTTATAAGCTCAATAGATTTGATATCAATTGTATTTTTTATTACTTTACATGAATTTATTTTGTTTTACATTATTATTCAATACACTAACAAACAAGTGTATGTGTATGTGTATATATACATGTTGCCTTAGGCGTGCCTTGAAAAACGTGGTGGTCTCGCCGTAACTTGTAAGGCTTAAAGTTTGACCTCACAACCACGTCACGTCTCGCGTCATTTAGAACCATGGGTATAAGAAATATACCTATGCAATCCATCATAATGTAAAAGTTAATTGTAAACAATGTTCTAAAAAACTCGCCGTACAGCCACCATGGCGTGCAATGGCAGCAAGGCTTGTGTCTCACGCCATGTTAAGGCCGTTGCACGCCATGGCCTAATGCGCACTTTTCGTAATGCGATATTTGATTTTTCTTTACGTTTTTAATGTCTTATTTGCAAGTTTTTTATATATAGTCTAATTTAACTTGTTTACTACTATTGGCTCATTGAGTAACACTACAAGACACATGTTTTTTATAAATAATATTATATATGAATTAGAAACTTGACGGCATAAGTCACGCCATGGTTTCGCCGTGACTCCTAAGGCTTGAGGCTTGGTTTCGCCGCCACTACTGTCATACCTTACTCCATTTAGAACCTTGATTGTAAACAAAAGAAAAATTTGAATTGTTTTAAATTTATTTTCTACGATTTTTTGTTTTTAGGAAGTAGATCAACTTTGAGACGAGATTTCCAAAGATTTCAAATATTAATTTCTTGTTTGTTTGCTTGATTAATCTAAAAATAGTAGATGTTTTAAAGCACTTTGTTTTTAACTTTTAGAGAATGGTAAAATAGGAATATTTTAGAAATTGAAAGATTATGATAAAAGTGTTCACATTCCTATTAGGCCTTCCGTACCCCAGCGGGGAAGGGGCTCGGGATGGGGGATGTGGCAGCGGGGTGAGGGCGGGGTTGGGCTACGGCCCGGGATGGAGTTGCGGGGCGGGATGGTGAGCGGGGTTGGGTTCCCGAGCCATCCCGAGGGTTTTATAAAAAAAAAAAATTTTAATTAAATTTTTAAAAAAATAACCGTTGAACGGCTCTTTCTTAAAAAAAATAAAAAAATTCTCAATTTAATCCCACTATATATTTAACCCTCAACCTCTTATTTCTCACACCTCTCAACCTCTTATTTCTCACACCTCTCAACCTCTTATTCTCTCAACCTCTTATTTCTCACACCTCTCAAACTCTCTCAAATTTTCTCAACCTCTATATATTAAACAATATGGATTCGCCACAACCCGGTTCACCAACCGCATCATCATCATCCGTAGACACCGACGAGTTGTTGAATCTACAAAGGGAAATTTTTCGACATGCTGCACAATCGCTGAAAGAGGTCGAGTAACTGCAAACGAGCGGCTTATGCGGGACTACTTTGGCGTCAACCCGATTTATACACCGGATATGTTTAGGCGGCGGTTCAGGATGAGCAGACAACTATTCGAACGAATAGTTGAAGATTTAGAAGTAGGGTATCCGTATTTTAGACTTCAGTTTGACGGGTTAGGCAAACAAGGTTTTTCTCCGATACAAAAGTGTACTTCCGCTATTCGGCAATTGGCGTATGGAGTAGCTGCTGACGCACTTGACGAGTACATCCGTATGGGAGAGAAAACGTCACGAGATTGTCTGTACAAATTCTGCACAGGTATTATTGAACTGTATGGTCAAAAATATTTACGCAGGCCTACTTTTATTGATATTCAGAAGTTGTACGCCGCGCATGAAGCTAAACACGGATTTCCCGGCATGCTCGGCAGCATAGACTGTACTCATTGGGCGTGGGCAAATTGTCCGAATGCATGGCGAGGTCAATTCATGAGAGGTGATCATGAACACCCGACAATCATGCTAGAAGCAGTGGCCTCTCAAGATCTATGGATCTGGCACGCATACTTTGGTGTTGCCGGTTCCAACAATGACATCAATGTTCTCAATCAGTCGCCCATCTTCAACGATGTATATGATGGAAAAGCACCCGACTGCCCTTTTGAGGTGAATGGAGCCACCTACAAGCATGGATATTATCTAACGGATGGGATATATCCGGAATGGGCTACTTTCGTAAAATCATTTACGTGCCCACAAGACTCTAAACGACAAAAGTTCAAGTCCGCGCAAGAATCCGCACGTAAAGATGTTGAACGAGCTTTTGGCGTGCTTAAACAACGTTGGCATATACTTCATAACCCGGCACGCGGATGGGAATCGGCAATATTGAGAAACATTATGTACGCTTGTGTCATATTACACAATATGATACTCGAAGACGAAAACCATGCTATTTGTGGTGACGTGGAAAACGACTTTTTCACGAATGATATCGAAAGCCAAATCAGTGAGACACAACGCGCGGCAAATGTTCGAGAAGTCATAAACCGGGAAACTCATAATAACCTTCGGTCGGATTTGGTCGAACATATTTGGCGTATCCAAGTTCCCAACAATGACGACGAGTAGATTTTTAAATTTATTTTGTAATTTTTAATTTTTTAATGAATGATATGAATTTTAATTTTTATTATTTATCTTATTTTTATTTATTAAATATATATATATATATATATATATTTATTTTGTTAAATAATTAAATGTATAAATAAAAGAATTAAAATAAATGAGGTGGCAAAGGGGTTTGAGGGAATGGGGTACGGATGTTTAGGGATCGTGAGGGATGGAGTGAGGGATGGAAGAAAAGCTGATGTGGCGATGATGTGGAGGGGAATCTTTCACAGATAGGAGGGATGGGGTACGGATGGCCTTAGGCCATCAGTACCCCATCCACAGCATCTTTCAAAGATTCCCCTCCACCTCAGCGCCACATCAGCTTTTCTCCCATCCCTCACTCCATCCCTCACGATCCCTAAACATCCGTATCCCATTTCCTCAAACCCTTTTGCCACCTCGTTTATTTTAATTCTTTTATTTATACATTTAATTATTTAACAAAATAAAAATATTTATAAATTTTTTAATAAATAAAAATAAGATAAATAATAAAAATTAAAATTCATATCATTCATTAAAATAAAAATTACACTGAAGTGCGTCAGCAACTACTCCATACGCCAATTGCCGAATAGCGGAAGTACACTTTTGTATCGGAGAAAAACCTTGTTTGCCTAACCCGTCAAACTGAAGTCTAAAATACGGATACCCTACTTCTAAATCTTCAACTATTCGTTCAAATAGTTGTCTGCTCATCCTGAACCGCCGCCTAAACATATCCGGTGTATAAATCGGGTTGACGCCAAAGTAGTCCCGCATAAGCCGCTCGTTTGTAGTTACTCGACCTCTTTCAATGTTTGCGGCTCTCTCTCTTGTTGACGATGAGGCGGTGCTACCATACAGCGATTGTGCAGTATGTCGAAAAATTTCCCTTTGTAGATTCAACAACTCGTCGGTGTCTACGGATGATGATGATGCGGTTGGTGAACCGGGTTGTGGCGAATCCATATTGTTTAATATATAGAGGTTGAGAGAATTTGAGAGAGTTGAGAGGTGTGAGAAATAAGAGGTTGAGAGGTGTGAGAAATAAGAGGTTGAGGGTTAAATATATAGTGGGATTAAATTGAGAATTTTTTTTTTAAGAAAGAGCCGTTCTACGGTTATTTTTTAAAAAATTTAATTAAATTTTTTTTTTAAAAACCCTCGGGATGGATCGGGATCCCATCCCCGAAAACCATCCCTTCCCGCATGCCCATCCCGCCCCGTACCCCATCCCGCAGCCATCCCGCTGCCACATCCCCCATCCCGCTGCCCACCCCGAATGGGCTACGGAAGGCTTTAGTTATTAATGTCAGGTTTTAGAAAATATATTAAAACGTTCAATAATATTCTATAAATTTATTACCACGTTTTTAGATAAAATATTGTAATTTTTAATGTTATAA